>WOFM01000005.1:4094772-4658719 GCA_011428145.1 Ericerus pela
TGTATGTGTGCGTGTAAATAAACCCCTATATAAACCATCTGAACTGTCTCTAAAATCACCAGTATTTGTCTGGTTTTGGCTTACCCATATGTTTACATATGAAGTGGCTGAGCACACAAATAACTTAATCTGTTGATTACCTTTTTGTGTGAATATTCTTTTACGACAAGGTATTCCACAGAGCTGTTAATTCATTCTTTAAAATTACTTCACAAAATTATTTCCCGATATTATTTCGCCAATTATTCCCTCATATTCAATGCGCATGTGTCACTATCCACACATACACACACAGACATATGAAAAAAATGTTTATTTCTTCTCCCAAAACAACGAATTCTACAGTGTTACTCATAGATATGCCAGAGAAAATCCAGGACTGGCACAAGCCAAAGCACCGTGAAGTAGCACCTCAGGGCTTGTATGATACTGGGGTATTTCAGAATATGCAGAAAAATATTTTAATTGAACTGAATTTCTTCAATTATTTAACTTTTGATTAGACATTGGTAGCATAGACCATTTTGTCTAGCCAGTAATGAAGCAAGAATTTTCTTCTGGAAAGAGTTTAGAATTTTATTTTCCTGTTTTTATTTTGAATTTTTTCCCATCTTTCATTGTTTATTCAATGTTTCAGAATTTTTTGGGGTTTCTATATTTGTTTTTTATTTCTTGGGGGGAGGGTTAACCCTAAATCTCTCTTGTAGCGACAGAACAAAGATGCTATAAATATGTGAAGTACCACAAATCATAACACACTGGTAAAAATACAAATGAATAATTATAAAAACACTTGTACTTATATTCAAAACAATATTACAAGTTACAACAATTTATTTACTGCTGCTAGAGTAAAGCTTAACGTGATGGCTTTAAACCCAGTATTAGAGGAAGACAATTTTACCTACGATTGGTTATGGAAAATCGGTTTGTAGCAATAAAACATTGATAGAAAAATATTTTTGTTAAAGATATCGATGGCTATCGATAGTTTTTCTTAATTTGTTCTACCTTAAACTAGTAACAAAATATCGATTACTATCGATATTTTTCTACAATTTTTTCAAATTTTTGAAATTTAGGTTTTCTTTGTTTAATTATGGACGAAAATTGGCAATTTGGATTTTCTAGCAAAGTATTGCTGCGCTAGAGTTTTTTTTTTTTTTTAATTCTAATACCTGTAGAAAAATGTTCGTCCAAATGGACGATACATTTCTCTACACCTCGTCTTTCTACTCTACTATGTCCATCATCTGTATAATAATGAATTATTGTTTTCTGAAAGTCGGGAAGTGTTGTTGATGGGTAATATAAGTCTAATTTTTTGGTGGCCAATAGCATTTAAACGAAACAATCTTGTGACGAGTATTAACGGTTTCTTATTTATGACGGACTTCTACCGGGACAACCCGTATAAAATGTACTATGAGATTTTTTGTTATTCGACTATTATTGTAAACTTTATTATATAGTTTGTGATAAAAAAATTTGAAAATTTTTAAGAATTATTGTTTGCAAGAGAAATTAGAACTTAAAACTAAAATTATTCTAATATTTTTCGTCTAAAATTAATTCTGCATGTGAAATTCGTCGAAAAATGTTCAACCTCTGAAAATTAGATGAATTCGTTTAAACTCCTTACCGAGGGTGAAAAAATTAGAGATTTTTTCAAGAATTTATTAACGCTTCTTAGGTGCACACTGCATAAGGCTACGTGAAAGTGAAGATTATTCAACCGCATATGATGCAAGTTAAATACCATTAGTCCATTATACATTATTTCGAGCAATTTTAGAGATTGTTCCGTCCCGTTTCTGCAGACGAATCTGTTCGTCTACAGAAACGTGTCGAACAAAATATAGGCGACTATTATTCTTAGTTCTCAGAATAATAGCTGCCTATATTCCAACTTGCTTCTCACGATCAGACACCACCAGATATGCTGACTGTAATGTGTCATCATATTTGGCGGATGTTCTGTATCACGCCACCTTTTTGGTCGGCCATATTTGATAAAACAATGAAAACGAAGGTGATGTCGTGTCCTCATTTGGAAGACATGATCATTCCTAAACCTACAGTCAAGTAGACAAGTTAGGGTTCACACTAGTTGTTGTGAACATTAGGTTTCATTAGTCTTAAGAAATAGTATTAAGTATAATTTCGAAGTGTTGTAATAATTAACGTGAAATATTAATAAAAGATAATATAAAAGAAATTATCTTATTTGTTGAGGTAAATTCAAATTAATGAATTACTCTCGCAACAAATTGGCGCCCGAACAAAAAAACCTTCGGAAGTAAAATTTTTTTTAATTTAATTAATGTTGAAATTTCGTAAAATATTTTTCAAAACGTGTGAAAAATAAAATTTTTTTTTTGGAGCTCGTAATTAATTGATTAAATTCTTAATAGAGCTAATAATTTTTATGTAATTTATAAAAAAAATCGTGGCTAAAATAATTCGAATAATTAGAGAGAAATTAAACAAACGTTTACGAAATCAAATCTTTATTGCAGAAGACTGCAAACATTTGATAAAGAAGAGTAAAAATAAAAAACTTAAAAATAAATTAATAACAAAAAATAAATCTAAAAATAAACTTAAAAATAAGACAAAAATCCGGCACTGGTTCCTGCAATCAAAAAGAAACAAAGTCAGCTCAACCAGTACCCAGATCGACAACGTAGAAAGCAGAAAATCACTCACCAACGGAGTCAACCAGAAAGAAGTCGATAGTAACTTTAGAGAACACTACAGCTAATTATCCGTCATCCAACTGTAAGCAAATTATAAATTTATCTTCCATTAATTCGGAATATTTTGAAACCGTTATCGATATCGTAAATAATATTGTAAAATGTAAAATATCCCAACCCTCGCGAATGTCTGAAAAAAGTGAAAGTACGAGTGCATCACTCCCGGATATTTTAGATTCAAAAGCCGAAGAAAATATTTTGGAATCTGAAAATTACCCTAAAAATTTGTATGAAAATTTTTCTGAAGAAGGAAATTACCCACTCCTTAATAATCATTGGGGAAGTCGTGTGTCCACATTGTTCCTTTATCGTGTGCTAAAAGCTGCTAAAGTAAAAAGGATAGAAGGCAGAACACGTATTGAACTTCAGAAAAAGCTATATAAAGGTAGACATCCCAAACATTGGTTGTTACATATACTATATTCTAACCCCAACACCGAAAAATTTGAAAGAGCAAGTGATTTTGATAAATTAATTGAGGAAAGTAAAAGTTATCGAAGAGTAACAAGAAGTATAAAAAATAAAGACCCCAACGAAGCAGAAGAAATTTTCTCCGACACAGAGGAAGAAGATTTAGAAACTAAAGGAAAGAAATTAGAATTAGAGAAAAAGAAAAAAGAAGAGACAGAAAAAAGGTTAGCAAGAAGAAGCCTTAGCTCAAGTTTTGAAAAACTCCTATCTAAAGTGTCACACCACGTGTCACCTAAAAAATTAATTTCGGTCACATCTGATTTCTCTCTTCCCAACGACGAAGACGAAATCTTCCTCGGAGAGCAATCAATATTGAATCAAACTTTTGTCGATAGACCCTCACAGTCTAGTGCTGATTTATCGTCACTAGTCCCTCAAGGACAGGGAAAGTCCTCACAGACCGAAATTCAACATTCAGTCCAAATTCATGTAAAAAGTCCAGAAAATTTGGAAAAACCAAAAAGTAAAATTCCGATAACAGCTGAAGAAGATTCTTTCGACCCTATAAATTTATTACCACCAGAAATACGCGTGGAATTTCTTGATCAAAAAGACCACACGTACGTTAACGTAATAAATATTGAAAATAAAAATAATCCCTTTCTAAAATCTGAAAATAATAAAATGAACTCAGAAGAAATTGCTGAAAATAATGCACGCTTGCTTTTGCAACAACAACAACAAGCAAGATATGCAGCAGCAAATGAGGCTTATGCACAACATAACTTAGCCATGAACAATTTTTGGAAAAGATCAGAAAGATGGACCCCAAGCCATTTTTCAAATGGCCCTGATGAAGATATCCTCGAATTTCTTTTTGAATACGAAACCCAAGCAAAAACATTTGAGGCAACCGAATATGAAATGATCCGAAATTTAAATATAGCCCTCCGTAGTACAGCTTTAGAATTATTTGCAGCAGAGAACGAAATTACCCCAGAAACTTCATGGTCCGATGTTAAGAAAATTTTAACGCGCATCTTTAAAAAGGATAAAGATACAGTAAAAAAACGTATTAAATCATTAAAATTTGATGATACATATTTCAGTACTAATGTACCAAAATTCTTTCGACTCTACAAACAACTAGATGCTACAATAAGTGAGAAGAAAATTTGTGATCTTTTACTCCCAAGACTAACAGGAGAAATGAGGAAATTTTTTGCATCTAAAAATCTCCAAACCCAGAGTGAAATCTCAAAAACTTTCACAGACTGGAAAGAATTTAAAGAAAAGGCATTAGATTTGACTGATGTTCAGAAAACAGAAGAAATGCTAAACAAAGCTACAGAAACGATCGCTAAATTAACAAAACAGATGGAAGAGATGATGAAAGGTAAGGTTCCAGAGAAAAAAGAACCAGTGAAACCAGTCACACCACCTATATCTCCAACAGACCCTGTCATAGTAGCATTAGTAGAGGCAGGATGGAAACCTCCCACCTCCAACAAACGTGAGCAAAACCGAGGTAGAAATCAATCATCAGAGAATGAAAATGTAGAAAATAGATCTCGTAGAGAAAGAAACCCGAATAATAATAATAATGAAAGTAACGAAAGTAACCCAAGAAGAAGGCAATCTAGAGAAAGAGAACCTAATAGAATGCAAAATAATCAAAATGCATATAGACAACCAACGACAAGAGATTCGTATCGCCCACAAAATAATGAAAGATATCCACCGAGGGAAATAAACTGTTTCAATTGCGGAAGAAGAGGACATCTCTCAAGAGACTGTAGACTACGAAATCGAACTACACCTCAATTCCCGCAAAGAAATTTTAGACCACCACGATTCAACAATAGTTTTGCGTCTAACTATGGTCAACAATTTAACCCCTACGGACAACAGACAGGTTACACACAGGCATATAATGCCCCGATGTTAAGTACTCAACCTTGGGCACCTACAACAAATTATGCCGTTCCATCGTATAACTTGCGAACTCCAGATGTAGTTCCAAGTATCCAACAACAAAACTTTACCCAACAGCCAAAAAACTTGCAGTAGAGCCCGTTTGCTCTATTCCAGTTAATGGCTATGACTTTCGGGCTTGTAATGGCAACGTCCATCATCCGGACTGCGCTGCTCTCCTAGTAATAGATCCACACGCGCCGCATAATCGGAAAATTCATATCCGTAGTGCATCAATGAAATTAGTCAGGGCGAGACGTAAATTAATCGTCCCCTGCAACATTGTGAGCCGTGAGGAATATGAAACACAGGGAACAGTCGACAGCGGCTCTGAAGTGACGCTTGTCCAATATGACCTTGTAAAGGATAATGTGATCAGACCTGCAAGAGTGTGTATGGTAGCCGCTAACGACAGTGCAATAATCGTCATAGGAGTCGTAGAAATCACTATAAAAATGGGTGACCTCCTCCTTGATGCGGAAGCATACGTAACCTCTGAGGTGACCACACCTTTACTTCTCGGATACGACTTTTTAGATCGACATAACGCCGATATTTTATTTAGTAAGAATTTATTTAGAATAGGACCGCCATGGAAGCGTGAAACATATAGTATAATTAAGTTTAAGGAAGAAAATTGTGAAGGATTTATTAGAGCAGACAAAGATTTCTGCATAGAAGCGAATAATGATTATTATGTAAACCTGGATCCAGATATGGGAAAAGCAGATCCAGATGAGTGGTTTTTAACAAGTTATGGTTTAGAAGGCGAATATATTGTTGATGATTTAGGATGGCCAGCCTTAAGATTCCACAGTCCGCACTTCGACACCCAGATCGCACAAGGGACAGTTTTAGGACGCTATAGGCTCAGACAGCCGACTATGCGGGACCGTCAGACCAATTCCATCCGCCAGTGGCAAACCCAGCATCCAACGCATTACGTCGGGGGATACTGTGGCTAACCAGGGTGAGGAGGTTGATATGCTAAAACTTGTCCGTATAACCCGATCTGATGACAGCGTTATCCACGACAACGAAGGAACAAGAGTAAATATTAATAAGAATTTAACGAAGGAAGAAAAACGAGCAGTAGTAAGCGTTTTAAAAAAATATATTCACATATTTACGGAAGAACCTGCTAAGGTAAAACCTACGAAATTGAAACCGGCACATGTCTACTTGAAAACAGACGAGCCAATTCAACGTAGAAACTACCATATGGGAATTTTTGAAAAAAGAGAAATAAGAAAGAAAATTAAAGAATTTGAAGAATGTGGTATTATTAAAAGAGCAAGCTCTAGATATGAGAGCCCAGTATTTGTTAAGAAGAAATCAAATGGAATTTATAGATTATTAGTAGATTATAGAGGTGTAAATGAAATAGTAAAAAAAGATACGAGTAGAGTACCTCGTCTCCCGGAAATATGGGATGCATTACGAGATAAGAAATATTTTGTAACAATTGACCTTAATCAGGGATATTATCAAATTCCCCTTGATGAAGAATCAAAAGCGATTACAGGAATAAATGTTGGAGGAGTAAGTTACGTATTTAACTCCATTCCTATGGGATTAAGTGCAAGCCCCAGCATTTTTCAAAAAACAATGACCGATTTATTCAATCATATCCTAGAAGACAAAGTTTTAGTCTATCTAGATGATATATGTGTTTTTGGAGAAACATTTGAAGAAACTTTGGAAAATTTAGAAGAAGTCCTAAAAGTACTAGTTGAAGCAGGTTTGCTAATTAAAACGAGTAAAAGTAGCTTCTTTAACGAAAGTATCGAATACTTAGGACATAAAATTTCATACAATAAATTAGAACCATTAGATAAAAATATCAAACCGATTCGTGAAGCACAACCACCAAAAACGTTACGTCAACTACGAAGATTTATTGGTTTAGCAAATTATTATCGAAAAATGATAAAAAACTTTTCGCAAATTACGGCACCGTTAACAGATTTAACGAGAAAAGAAAATGTTAAAGCAAATAATAAAATAGCATGGAATGACGAAGCACAAAAAGCCTTCGACAAAATTAAAGAATTGATTACGTCAGATCCAATTCTTACAATCTACGATCCTGATGCTGAAACATACGTCGAAGTCGACGCATCCAAAACAGCAATAGGAGCAGTAATAATGCAAGTAGACAGAAAAACGAAAGAACCACATCCTATAGGATATTTTTCGAAGAAAATTCCTAAGAATCAACAACATTTATGTTCTTTTGATTTAGAGATGTTGGCTATTACCGAAACTTGTGAATATTTCAGAGAATTTTTGGTATATAAAGAATTTAATATTTTTACGGATCACGAACCTTTAACATATCAAAGTAGAATGAAGAAACCAAACGCAAGATTAAATAGATTAATTTCGAAATTAGGAGAGTTTACGTTTAAAATTAGACATATCAAAGGAGAAAATAACAAAATTGCAGATTATCTATCCCGCCTAGAAGAAGAGGAGGAAGACAATTACGCAGAATTCCGAGATGGTCAATTTATAATACCAGAAGGAACACCTGATCCTCCGAATATTGTAAAACAAGAAAAACAAATCAAAGCAATAACACGCAGTATGAAAAAGAAAGAAAATAAAGCAGATATGGAAAGTGACAATTCAGAAGACGATCGAAGTTCCATCCTATCCGATATCTCGGAAAGATCTGGAAACTCCGATACGTCTACAAATTCTCAGCTTTCCGAACTTTCAGAAAATTCAGAAGTAGAAAACTCAATTAACATCACAGACGAAGAAATCCACAATCTATGGGATTTACAACGTGATGATAAATATTGGGGAATCATAATAAAAATTTTAGAAGGTGGCAACGAAAAAGAGTTAAGAAAAAGTCTGAGTATAAAAAGATCACGAAACCTAAATCCATTTTTTCTTGATGAAAATGGAATTTTATGGAAAAATATTGATCACTCTGTATATCACTATGCAGTACCAGTAATTCCTGACTCCCTCATACCTCAAGTACTAGACATATGTCATGAGAGTCAAACTGGGGGAGGACATTTTGGAATTCGTAAAACTCTTGCCAAAACGCGTGCTCGATACTATTTTACTCAAATGCCCAAAATAGTCTCGAGGCATGTACGTTCGTGCCATCAGTGCCAAATAAATAAAAACATTAACGAAAAATATGGATATTTAAAACCAATTAATCCTGAAGAATGTATACCACTCGCACATATTCAAATTGATTTTATCGGAAAATTTAATACCAATAATGAAAAGAAGTTTGTTATAGTAGGAATAGATAAAGCAACAAAATATTGCTGGACTAAAGCAGTAACGCAACCAAATGCACATGCAGTAATTAAATTTCTAAAAGAAATCGTACGTCATTATGGTAAACCAACAAAGATTACGTGTGACAACGGAACTCATTTTTCGAACGAACACGTACAAAATTATTGTAAAAATAACGGTATTAAAATATACTACTCAACATCGTATTCACCGCAAACTCAAGGACAAGTAGAGAAAATGAACGGAATAATAAAAAAAATGTTAGCGAAATACGAGAGTGCCGATAGTGAAGAATGGTCAGACCACGTGTACAACGTAGCCTTGACCTACAACATGACACCTATCGAAGGATTAAATAATCACGATCCATTTTATCTAATGCACGGTTATAAAGGTGAACCCCCAGTAAATTTAATTATTCCATCACCGCTTATCAGCAAAAACAGAGAAGAACAGATAAATGAAGCGAATAAAGTACGAAAAACAATTCCGAAATTAGATAAAGAAAATGCAAAAAAATATTCAGAACGTTATAATAAGGGAAGAAAAGAAATCTCTTATAAAACTAACGATTTAGTCCTTTTGAAAGCACCAATAAATTATGGAAAAGGTAAACCAAAATTTCTAGGACCATATAGAATAGTTAGGAAAATTTCAGACCTAAATTATATTGTTCGCATAATTTCCGACGATGGAAATCGTACAGACGACACAGTGCATATAAGAAGACTTACACCTTATAATGCCCGTTGTGATGCGAATTTACCATCAGAGATTGAAGAAAATATATCCGATAACTCAGAACCTGAAGAAATTAGTTCTAACCCAAAAAGGAAAAGAGGTAGACCAAAGAAGGAAAGAAGTTCTGAAGAAAATGAATCAGAGGATGATATTAAAATTATTGTCAAACGTCCAAGAGGAAGACCACGAAAGGGAATATTAAAGAAATCTGGTAATAAGAATAAAAATAATAAAAAGGTAACATTTACAGAAGAAGCGTTATTAAAAGGAAAAGATTGTTCAGAATGGAAAAAGAAATTTGAATTAAAAGACCCAGAAAAGAAAAGAATAACTTTACGAAAAATTCAATCGATTACCCAAAAACAACATTTGGAAGAATTCAACTTGTTCAGTAGGTGTGATGAGGGAAAATATATTAAACAACCTTTGTCTCTACCTACAAACCCGAGTGAGTTAAGCTTGGAGGAATATGTAAGAAGATATTCGGAACCCCCACCTAAACCATTGTATAATAATGTTTATAACATAATCTGTAATAATTATAGATAAGAAATATTGTAAGGACCATTCACGTAAATTAAGTTCTCCCACAAAAAAAAAAGAAAGGTATAAAATTTTTTTTTCTACGTACCAATCTACCAGTCCACATCTTGAGGAGAGGTTTCCGCGGCCTCGGGCTTGACTTCTTCATGCTCCACCACTTCAGGACGGTCGTGAGCCTCAGCCTCAGGAGAGGTAGAACGACGACGAAAGCGCTGATGCCGAGGTACCAGGAACATGCGCCGATTGGAGACAATCATCTTGCTAGGCCCAGGACTCGGCTCACTTCTAGGATCAGCCCCTCGCAAAACCCGACGATCATGAGAAATGGTCAATTTCTCGGACGGATCTAAAATCCGTAGAACCTCGATGTAATGGGGTGTGTCGTTGATTTCAATTTTCCGACGATAAAACCGGGTAAAGTAGTCAACTAGATGTTGAAACTGCGAGCGATCCATTATCGTGTTTGCATAGGCAGTATTCGTAACAGCGAACCGAACCTTGCAGCCGAAATTAAGAGGTTGCATTGCCATGATGATAGCAGTCAAAAGATTTAGACCAACGGCATACGAAGTGATATCGGATGGATTGATGTCAAGCGTTGAAAAACACACCACGGATCCTTCCCATCTCCACAGGCTTGCCTCTGGAAAGAGGAAACTAAACTGCGAAGCCAGTTGGACCATGGACTGTAAACAGCACTCACATAGACTCTGCGGCATCACATGCCTCCACGACCCAAAGGACGTATTAAGCGAGTCGCCAGGAAAATTTTTCCGATAAGAATCCACCCCGGTTGGACCATAGTCAGCGGATAGAAAAGAGTGCAAAGCCTTGAAAATCTTCCACAGGCTCACCACCCCAGTAAATAAGCACGGACAGCGCGGAGACCAGCAACGCAGATATGGCAGAGAAACTTGCGTGAGCATAAAACTCTCCGAAGTCTCAACCATACCGTTGTCTGGAACCATAAACTTCGGTAGCGCACGCAGCTCAGCCGGAGTAGGATACATAGGGGCATCCTCCAAAACAGCCTCACTAGCACGATCAACACCCAGACTCATGATTTTATTAAACTCGTAGAAAGAATCCTTGCTTAACTTCATAAAAAATAACAATAAAAAAAAAACACAAAGAAAATAATAATTACGACTTAAAAATATTAGGAACTCAAATTAAAAAATCAACAGCGGACGAGGACGAAGAAAATCGAAACGAATCCACAAATCAAATACACCGAGAAGACTGCGATACCTCCATATATATCCGACTTGTAAAGCAAGATGAATTCTTGCTGAACAATCGAAATATACTGGAGTACGCCATCTCCCAAGACCTACCCTCGATGGTAGTAGTGCAAACCGAATTCCAGAGTCCCACACTAACACAGATGTGGTAATTTCCGCACATATGTAGATTTTTATGAGAAAGAAATAAAAATCAAAGAAATATTGTGCATCGATGTACATTTTTCACTATATAATTTCCTCTCACGCGAAATGATAACAACTAAGTAATATACCGACGAATATAATACTGCATTTAACAGCAAAATTTCATGTGATTTGTACTGATTTCAGACTGTAAAATGATAAATCACGCCGTTATCGTTTTTATCGCACTTACCACACTCATAACCGAAACAGAGAATACAAGCTTAAAAACGAAGATTAGTGCATCGTCAGGAGCTTACTTTGAACCGAATAAATTCAGCAAAGCCTATGAGAAAACAATTCCAGTATTGTATAGTCTAAAAATTCCAAGAAGGCAAAATATAGAAACACCGGAATGGCTGAAAGAAATTAATAAATTGCAGAGTTGCGTATCCCAAGAAAATATATGGTGCATACAGAGATCGAAAAACATATTAAGAATCCTAGACTTAATTATAGAAATTCAGCAAATCAACGAAGCAATAATCAAAGAATTCGACAGAGAACCATCGAAACGAACAAAGCGCGGCATACAAATGCTCGGTGACTTTGACACATGGTGTTGCAATGTCATGACATTATCACAAGGTAACGACTTCATCGAAAACGAGAAGAATTTAAAATCACAATACGAAAAATTAAGAGAATCTGTAATAGAAAATCATGCCGAATTACTAAATGTTACGAAAGACATAAAAGACTTCGAGAAGATAGAATTTGACAATTCCAAAATTCTAAAAGAAAATGTTCAAGCACTAAAAGAGGCGATACAAAATCAAAACAACGAAATAATAATTGAAGCCAGAAGAGAACTTATTTTCGATACAGCAAGAACTCTTCATGCGAGCTTAGTTACCGAAAATGCTAAACTTAGCCATTTATTCCTATCCTGTAAAAATAACCATCTACCAGCGGCAATTATTAACGAAACAACTTTAAAAGAAGACTTAATGAAAATAAAGAAATTAGCGGAAAAATCAAATTTTGCAGTAGTATTAGACGAGAAATCAATCCAATCGTATTACCGAACGAAGTTAGTAAATTGTTACGTAACAGGGTACGAAATAGAAATTGAATTAAAAATTCCACTTCAAAATCTTCACGCGAAATACGACCTGTACAATGTTATTCCATTAGCATTCCGTACACATGACAGCAAAATCTGCTTTTGGGATCAAGAACCTTCGATCTTATCCCACAATAAATTCGACGGATCAATAAGAATCATTACGGGAACAGATATCGACCTTTGTGGTAAAAATAGCCTATTATGTTTTCTTCCACAAGACCGCACAATCAACAACAAGGGTAATTGTGCAAGAGCATTATTTCAGGGAATGAGATATGAAGAAATAATAAAAAAGTGCACATTTAAATGTGAAACGAACCATAACGAAATTGTAGTAAAGCAAATAGAAATGAACCAATTTGCAATAACAAACGCAAAAAACCCATTGATATCAGTTAACACTATCACAAAAACAAGCACGAGTATAGCCATCAACGATTCTTGGCCTGGAGCAACATTATTAACAGTCCCATGCATCATGGAAATTCAGCAGTTACAAGGAGAAAACAATGCCGAAACCATCATCCCGGCAGGTTTTCCCTGTATTAACGATCCAGAGAAGGAAATCCTTATAGAACATCACCTACCACTAGTTTGGACAAAGTATCAGTTTATGGAACTAGATTTTGGGCTACGTCAATCATTCAAATTTCCGAATATTTCAATTGCGTACAACAATAAATGGCATGACAACGTACCGTACATCTCACCAATAACTCCGATCCATAAATTCGAAGAAAGACTGAAGACGGCAGAATTAAAAATTCCTGATTTAGGATATCAAGACACTATAAACACCGTACACCTACTATTATTAGGCTGGTGCGGCTTATTAACTCTTGCGGTAGCCATATTAATTTACGTCAACCTCAAAGTAAACTGTGTTGCTATCAATG
The DNA here is from genome assembly GCA_011428145.1 of Ericerus pela. Lineage (NCBI taxonomy): Eukaryota > Metazoa > Arthropoda > Insecta > Hemiptera > Coccidae > Ericerus > Ericerus pela. The sequence continues at coordinate 4,107,869 of WOFM01000005.1, forward strand.
CACACAATCAGATAAACGATTTGGCATTGGGAGCAATACACCGTTAATGGTCCATAAAATTAAGTCTATTTTTTGTAATAAAATATAATAAGTTATCATTAAAAAGCATAATAAATTTGATTATGCCAAAATTTTATCAATTAAGACAATTTGCAGTAATAAATTTCTATGCTCAAATGCTAAATTTTATATTTTAGGCGATGATCAATTCCGCAACGTAAAATTAAGAGATATTTGTGAAAAGATAATATTGTTTATGATTAGAAATAAAAACGTATTATGTATTGGAAATCTAAACTTTCAGGAACGCAAAATTTAACGAAGCAGGAGCTTCGGGCTTTCTTTCGCCCGGGGACCTTTGTTCCGTCCCGTTTCTGCAGACGAATCTGTTCGTCTACAGAAACGTGTCGAACAAAATATAGGCGACTATTATTCTTAGTTCTCAGAATAATAGCTGCCTATATTCCAACTTGCTTCTCACGATCAGACACCACCAGATATGCTGACTGTAATGTGTCATCATATTTGGCGGATGTTCTGTATCACGCCACCTTTTTGGTCGGCCATATTTGATAAAACAATGAAAACGAAGGTGATGTCGTGTCCTCATTTGGAAGACATGATCATTCCTAAACCTACAGTCAAGTAGACAAGTTAGGGTTCACACTAGTTGTTGTGAACATTAGGTTTCATTAGTCTTAAGAAATAGTATTAAGTATAATTTCGAAGTGTTGTAATAATTAACGTGAAATATTAATAAAAGATAATATAAAAGAAATTATCTTATTTGTTGAGGTAAATTCAAATTAATGAATTACTCTCGCAACAGAGATGAAGTTGGGTATTTGAGCTGCTTTATAATGCGAAAACGAAAATCCTTTTAGTTTACTTTTGATAAGCTTGCGAGCTTGCGTTAACCGTTTATTTATTTATAGCCTCAAAGAAATTTTCCATCCATTGCAAAACAGATAGACTTCTGCAAAAACTGCAAACTAAGTACTAGAATTGATCTTGAAAAAGAATTATGGATCAGTATGATGAAAATTGTCTGTTTCGTGGAAATAGAAAACAATTGGTACCATTTTCCCATTTTCACCTAATCTTTTTCAATGCATATACCTTCCCAGTTATGTATGTATTATACATATATGGATATATATCCTCCAAAGTTTGTGTTTACGGTTTTAAGAAAACAAGTAGAGATGAGGTAGAGCTGAAATTTTTAGGAAAGGTATATACTTAGTTATTATATACGTCCAGGTCTGATAGGAGTTTGTAGCGCATTGAACTACTGTATGTTTGCGAAAAAACTGGAGAATAACAAATTCCTGAAAAAATGGTTTGTGGAATACCTTGTTGTGAGAGATATTCTCACCAGAAGGAAATTCTACAGAATTTAAGCGTGTTCAGCCACTTCATACATAAGTATGGGTAAGCCAAAACCAAGGCAAACACTGGCGATTTTAGAGCTGGTTCGGGTGGTTTATATACGGCTTATTTATACGCACACAAACACACGTACGTAAACAGGGTTTTCCAGCGCAGTATTGTTGCACCAAAATTTTTTTTTTTCCAAATAAAGCACGCATCAAAAATTCTTACTTTTCTTACTCAGGTTAATGCTTTTGAATTCCAATAAATTATATACTTTTCAAGAAAAAATTAGGGATTTAACAAAAAATGTCGATATATTAATGAAAATTGTTCTGTTGGGAGGGAGAGAATGATGAGGAAGCGAGTGAGAGTGACCGTGAGAGAGATTGGGAGTGAATAAATTTTAGACGGTGTCCAATGGGCGTGATACTTGATACTTTTCTTCCACAGATGTGCACTTGTTCAATAGTGAATGAGTCTCCGAAAAAAGGCAGCTCACTTGACGCAATTCTGGTAAACACTTTTAAACGACACCTAGTTTAAGTATAAATCGATACGAATCGTATCAGCGTTAAACATTCCACAAAAATACCAGAATTTTAATAAACAAAACTAGAAACAGATGAATAACCTGTTTAGTACGCGATAAGAGTATTTTTTTGATTTTTTTTTTTTTTTTGAAGCAACCAATATGATTGTATGGAAGACCCTGAGGATGACGCTATTATATTCGAAGAGAAATAATTTAATGGAATTCTAAATTCACTTCACATTTAAGTCCACAATCTAAACTGTTTTGAAGAAGTTGGATGCACGCAGGTATTTCTATCACGTTTTTTTCACGTCATTACCTGACCATCACAGTAAAATTACGATTTTCTTTTTTTTTTTTTTTAATCCAAACTATCTGAATTACTTATTTTTTGCTATTTTTTTCAGGTAATTGATTAAATTTTATTCTTACTGAAGGTTTTGATCGGTGAGTGCAAATACATGTGTCCGCCACCAACCAAGAGTCGCCACACTCAATTTGGCATTTTAGGCGTGTTTGCCACATGGCATTTTTGGATTAATTTCATTCAAATCGCATCTTCTACTTAAATGTTATGAGCAGAAGCACAAATGAAGGAATACGAAAACAATAATCGGTATTTTAATGAAAATTTACCAGAGCGGTCGAGAGCATCTGGAAAACCTGAGCCAAAATAACGGAGTGTTATAAAACAGTTATACAGGTTATTTCGTGAAATGATTTCCAAACACCTAGTATGATGATGCAGTAGGCTAAGTACAAATTTGTTATATGTTAAAGTGATTGTATACCCAGCTCCAGTTTTGTGTTTGAACTATAGATGAAAATGTTATTATTTCAATGTGCTAATTCACCTTGTAGAATTTGACAAGTTTCCACTTGTAATTCTCTCAAAAGAAAAGTGTGCTCACCTATTGTGTCATGAAATCAAAGAAGAGAAATTTATAAATAGACTGAACCAAAGAGAAGAAAGTAAACATTTTTAGGAATAGAAAAAATTAAACAAAAGGATGGAAATTGTTTTAAAAGAATGTATACGTATTTTGTGACTACTTTTTGATATTTTTATAACTGGAAAAAAGTCGAGTACACACCAAAATATTAATTATGTATCGTTAAAATTAAAAAAAAAAAGTTCTGCGCTTTTTGTCTTTATCTTCATTAGTTTTCATTTTATTTGAGGTGAAATAGTACTATTCTCTCAAGAGTTGAAGAAAATTGGAAAAATGAGTTTAGTAAAAATGAATTTTTAAGGATAAGCTTTTATTAGTGCAAAAATATTGTGTGAAATCCACAGAGTATTAAATATAATACGCCCGTTACAAAAAATGGCATCACTTTTGAAGCTATTGTCCCCATTCCTATAGTATCGAATTAACATTTTCTTTCCCTCGATTCGGGCCCATCAACAATAATAACAATTTTCTTTTCTCAACTAATTGAATCAAATGAATGAACAAGTAAAATTAATAATTGAGAAACCACAAAAAAAAAAAATTCTGTAGGTGAAAGTAAGATTGAAAATTGTATGGTTCCGTAGAAGTGGTGATATTTTGCCTTAAAAATGGGGCCACTTTTTTTTTCTTGTGTGTCCTTCATTATATTTAATACTTAGTGGTGAAACTTTGTCACTTACACAGACACACACTCGTAGTATGACAATCACAGGATGAACAAAACAACGAAGGATACCCTATCCTTGCCGAGATGTACTTACCTGACATCACAAACCATGTTCACACGTATCTGCATGAAACACATATTTATTTAATTTACAAAATATCATCAATTGATGCTTACTATTGTATAACAGTGTAAATCTATATTTTTTTCTTCTTCTCGCAACCAACCACAATGCCCAAAGTAGATTATGATACCAGGGACATCTTAGTGTAGACAGAGCAGAGACATACATTTAAAGAGATGTCCAACATATAGTCAAAAATGCGTCGAAGATAGAACATTAAAATATTTGTTACTGCGCATGTGTTGTAGCTTGATAGTGTGTGTGTATTGGTAAGGAGATGTCTATTTTCACAATGAAATATGCGCAGCTTTAAATGCGCAGAATGTGCCACTCGAATTGCTTCTTTTCTATCTTTTACATGCTTTTAAAGTAAATAAGAACTAGCTCGCTTATTTATTTGCTCGCTGGTGAACTGGTGAACTGGTGAACTGGTGAACTGGTGAAGTTAAAATTTTCAACTTTTGAGCTAAGACACCAGCAGCTGGTGTACCAGCTGGTGTTTCAGTTCCATTCAAGTTAGAATGTTGGTGACATCATTTTATCATAACAATTTCACTTTTTTATAGATTTTTTTACCAGCGCCTTGTACAAATAAAAAGCAGGCTGGTTGAATCAACCCTAATAAACCAGCACACCAGCTGTTAGTGAATAGTGGTGTAAATTATGCATAATTTAAAAAGTAATGAAGAAAGAGATGAAAGAATACAGAACATTACTGAAAGAGTAAATGTTCTATCATATTATGCACAGTATACAAAATAATGATCAACAATTTTCCAGAATGCATCTAAAAACAGTCTTGAAACTGCAGTTCTTTTTAACTATTCATTTTCTTGTTCGATTTTCTCTGCTCCTAACCAGGTGATGCACTGCTGTATAAAAAGTTTAGACTTCTGTTTAAATTTACAATCTTGAGAACTAAAACTTTTGTTCGCTTTTCAGCTTTTGAACCTTTGGCTTCAGACTTTGGTTTAATAAAAATAAAACTTTCACCTTCCGCTTTTCATCAGGTTTTTTGATTTTCTTCAGCAGTGAATTAAATTCTTTCTTCTTTGGTTCAATTCGTTTATCTATAGCTCTTCCTGTGCCTCAAAAAGTGAGCTAACAGTTTATTTGAAAGAATTTTAAGCAAAAACCTATCGAATCCTATAACATGAATTGGTATATTGACAAAATTACAACTTTATCTCCGATTCAAAGACAGAGCTGCAGCTGGTTATGATACGAGCTTAAGATATTATTATGCATTGGATTTAGCCTACTGTACCGTCAACAGCAGTTCGGACATCTTCTTGAAACACTCTTGTAGGTATCTACTGGATTGGAGTTTTTATTATTCTTAATTCGGTTTCTCTGATAATTTTTTTTTTCTTTTAACTAGGAATGTTGTTTAAATCGTATTTTGACAAATTATTAATTATTAATTGGAATTATCAATATTTTGAGAGTAAAAGTATACATGGTATATTGATTAAAATTAGTTTTTGAACTTTTCAATGTCTTACCAAATGGCATCAAAAATAATTAAATTATCGAATAACATATGTTAGTGTGGAATACTTTATCATGAAGAAGTATTCACACAAGAAGGTAATCAACAGCTTTGCGTGTTCTGCCATATCATGCACGAATGTATGAGAGAGCAAAATTGTAGGCAAACACTGATGATTTTTTAGCAATTTTTGTAAGTTTATATAGGGAAATTGGCACATGCACACAGACACACATATGTACATGTAGAATTATGTCATCTAATTACGTTTCCTATTTTGTATTGAGATAAGAAATAACGCAGCTCATTTGGTACTGGACTGTGACATTACTGAGATTGTTATTGAGTAATTAGTCACTGTCCAAACATTGTATCTTATCTGTATGTATGTACCGGTAAGAACATACGAACATACATGTGTTTTATTTGTTTAACATCATAGTGACGAATAATATGCCAGCCTTTGGGCGAGTGTCCCAACAGTTAGTAATAAAATTTATTTAACACCAAAAAAATTATGATAACTGTCATTGCTGAGTTGCTGATTTTATTTTGGAATTTTACTGCCTTTGGTACATTTATCGTCTTCAAATACCTAATGGTCCTTTTCAGGTGAAAATGTTTTATAATTTACTTAGCATCGAGGTTAAAATTTTCTATTTGATTAAATCTAGTTATTGATTGGTAGCTACCATTTTTTTTTATGATGCACAAGAATCCAAAATAATGTGCAGCTGAATAAAAAAACTGAACGACTCATCAAGCTGCATTTCTATTTCTCAAATTGGGAAGGAAAATGTGTTTTTAGCCTAACCTATCCTAATTTTAGCTGTAATTATTTTTTTCTCCGTTTCACGCATACTACTTAATTCGTAACGTTGCTCTGGCTGCCAGATTGCTAATTTATATGATATTTGATTAACGTATTTTTCCAACCTAACAAATGCTATCTCTTGGTAAAACGTTGAAATTTTAATTAAAAAAAAAAAAAAAAGTATTCAGTATTTTCGGATAAAGGACGCATTCCTACACGGAATGAGACACTCTCTTTAAAGTGGAAATTAAAAATATTACGTTCACTTTTTAAAATGTAACACATGCGCAAAGGAAAAATGGTAAAAAATTAATTATTTAACGATGTTTCTCGCAGCGTGTGAAAATCTGTTTTTTAATTTTATTTGTTCAACAGGTGGCGTTGAATTTTGTAAATTTTTTTCTTTGCCTCATAAACGGGGAGTTGAATTTGAAAATCAAGTGAATCTTGTGTAATGCAATAGAAGTGCATGTAATTAGAATAAGTATAAATTTGAATCCGTTTTTTATTATCTTGTTATTTATTAGGTACCACACGGTGTCTGGGGAAACGTGTGATAAATATTATGTTAACATGTGTGGCCTACCTTTCATAATGGATGAAATGTAAGGGTTTCAGTTTTTGTTCAAATTTTTCTAAAATTTAAAACAATTTACATTAATTTATATCAAGATTTTAAAGGTTTGTTGACTCACAATGTTATTTTCTGGAAAATACTTTTGAAAAAAGAAGGTTATGTAGTTAATTTGTTTGTACATGGACGTTTTGGGAGTTTCCATCAAAATGGCTGACATTTGTTTGATTTAAAAAAAAAACTAAAATACAGGTGATCGTGTATGATATCAACGATGTGAAATATAATATACGTGTAATTTTCGTTTTTATATTGATTTTTCATGGATTTTTTGGGTGTCACACTTATTTATCTACAGTTGTGAAATATATTGGTGTGGAAGACGACAAACGTCTTTTTAGAGGGACTCAAGAAATATTAAAACTACAAAATTCCAAGAATTTGTTCAATAATTGCAGGTTACAAGTTCTTATATACTCTTGTGTTTTTATCGATAATATCAGTTGTAATAAATCAATAAATGTTACACCATCACATCTATTTTTTTTTTCTAGCGATTGTTGTAACTCTCAACAACAAATTGTATATCCATGCTGACCACCAAATTGTGGTCGTCATTGTCGTTTTCTGAAAATATATCCATGAACAAAATGTTGCATAAGGCTGACTGAAACACATGAAAAGTATTGTGAATATTCAAATTTTTGGTAGTAATTATCATAAAATAAGTGATAGTTACTTATTCGACAAAAATGAAATTTTAGAGGAGGCTTTAATGAATAAAATAAGCCAATGATCAAGAAATCTGAGCCCTTAGAAACTGAGAGAATTGTTAATGAACATGAAACTGCGCATCAAATTAGTGTTTTTGAGTCTTATATTAATTATCATTAGTGTTAAGTTCACTGATAACATCAAATTATATCATTTTCTCAGCTTCTGAGGACTCAAATTTCTTGTTCTTTAGCTTATTTTATTACTTGAAGCTTCCTCCGTGATTTCGAATGAGTAGTTGTCTTTTGTTTTAAGATAATTTGGATCAAAAATTCTTACACTCCTATGATTTTCATGAGTATCAGCCAGCCAGAGAGATTACTAATAAGAATTGTGACGTAAACGACATTGCTTTATAATCTTCCTTTTAAAGAGATAATTTTCTTGTCACTTATTACACAACCAATAATGACTGCAAAAAATCGATGACAATTTTTTTTGATTGCTCGTCCACCACCGCAAAAACATAGAAACTGTAATCAAGTTCAAAATTTTTCACTAAAAATGTTAGTTCTGGACACGTTTTGTTAAAAGTGAGTTTTCAGTTCTCCTGTTGGGTTACGTTGCCATTCTCAGAATTGTGAAGTGAAAACTTAAAAAACTGAGCGCTGTAATAAAGTTTGTAAGTTTTCCCTGAATGTTTTGGTTCAGGATCTATTCTTATAAAAACTAGTTCTCAGTTCTGCTTTAGGGTTACACTATCAGTTCGGAGAGGTGAAAACTTACAAAACTGAGGAATGTGATCAACTTAAAAAGTCTTTACGATAAATTTTAGTTTTTAACCTGTTCTTTTAAAAGTTGATTTTCAGTTTTACTTTATGAGTTCAGAGAAGTTAAAACTCTAAACACTGGAATGATATTTAGCCAAAGTCTTTAAAATTTCTACAGATTGGCTTGGCCAAGTTCCCTGGCGCAATCGGAAAACAGGAACCTCTGACGTCATCGGTTCTATGAGGATTATGTATTATGTATATGAATATGTATATACTATAAAATCTTTGTGTCATGCGGTTGTATTTTATGTTTATCGAACTTGGCTGGCCTGTAGAGATTTTGAAGACTGAATGATTGCATCTTATACTTGCCCACAGAGTGGGTTATACAGCATTCAATTGCTTTAAAAACAAAAGAAAAAAAGTGGAATTTTTGAATTTTCTAACGAATATTGGGAAACTTGGCACTTTTTTTTGTTTATGGAGAAAGAAAGGGGAATTGAGGATTTCATCTAAAGTCATGCGATTCTCCAAATTTTTAATTTTTTTTCTTATTTTCTGAATTTTTACTTTGGATTTTAGTTAGAAAAAATACCAAAAAATATACTTCACTCAATACAAAACGAATGACGATAAAACTGAATGGTGCACCAGGAAACATTTGTTCAGAGTGACTGGTAGGGTTTGAGAAAATGAATAATGAAATACCTACGTAAAAGATATATTCTATGTATTGTATACGTCTGTACGAAGAGTTGCATAATAATTTTCTGAGAGGCGTAATTCCAAAAGGCCAGAAATCGACTGCTAAACTTCAGCGTTAAGCTGGTAAATTAGTGTTGGATGAGACGAGTAAAAAATTTTGCGTTAACATGGGGCATAATAATATTCTAAGGAGCAGGGAAAGTTTTATGCTACGTTTGAAAACATGGACTACGCAAAACGAAGAATAACTATTAGATATGTCTTTTACGTAGATACTTTATTATTTATTCTATCGAACAAGTAGGTACATACTACCAACCACTCGAGTTTGGAAGACTTTTCGTGAAACATCTTGTTGATGCAGGTTTTTTTCATCTACTATGCAAATTATTTCAAAATATCAATGTTTATCTACATTCAGAATAAAATTTTCACCCAACTTTTACCACGAAATTCACTTTGTTCGTGCCCCTTTTTGGAAAAACACGATCGCAAATTATTACCCATTTATTTATTTACGTTTTTATCCGTATAAAAAATTTAATGGTATGTTACACGTGGGAAACAATTAACCGTAAGTCCCTTTAAGGTAGGGGATGAATCTCACTGTACATAAAACTGGAAATAGAAAAGCAATGAGGTCCACGAAAAGTTTGTGAAAATAATGATAACCAAATTTAAATCAAGAAACTAAAATTAATTTAGAATTCGGTATTTTAAACTGAACCAAAAATTACCTATATAAGTAATGTTTTTAAATTATGTTACCTGGCCTACATATTTTTTTTATTTTTATTTTATTATAAGTTAATCTAATCAAAGCTGAAGGGTAGATAGATCTCGAAAAAAAAAAAGTATCATCATATATTTTTAATTTTGCAACGAGTAGTTATCCTTTTAAAATTCTTTTATTTAACACTAACAGTTTTTATTTACATTGAATGGAAATTAGGATTTTCGAGTTTGCATAAAATTGGTGCAGTTAAAATAAAACTTTTTTGTGACATGTGTACGAAGTTTTGTATTTTCGAGGCACATGGGGTGAGGTGAAAGTGTTTAATTTCAAAACTCATACTTTTCTCAGTCTTTAATATCTTTTTCTCACGCCTTAGTATCTTTTACTCGCTCTTTAACTTCTTTTTCCCGCTCAATAATTTCTTTATCTATCACTACTTAGGTAATTCTTTTTGCAACGCCCAACTAAAAAATAGGTTTTTTAATGGTCCTTGACCAAACAAAAAGTATCGAATTTCACAACGATGCAAAAAAATTTTGCCTTCCAAGCTGACATTCTTGCACGGTTCGATCATTTTCTTGCACAGCTCGTCTACTTTCTCAATTTTTTAATTTTTATGCACTAAAATTATTAGATTAATTATTTGGTGTTAAAAAAATTTTTGTCATTCATTTTTTCTGAGGTTGCGAGAGGGCGAGAGGGATGCAGAAATTTTTTGGTTAAAAAACGTAAAAGTAGTAAGCATGATTTACTTTAAAAAAAAATTTAACATGTTCATGCGTAAATGCTGGTTTTTCGTGGCTGTATGGTGTACTTAAGTGGCTGATTTTAAAACATTTAATTTTCTCACTCCTTATTTCCCCTTTTTGGTTTCGCTACTTTTTTCACTCCTTGATCGTTCCTTAACTTTTTTCACGCTTTATTGGTTCCTTTTCCCATTTATACCCACCTCGTTTTCATTCCACTACTTTTTATCACACCTCATTATTTCCTCAAGTTTTCTTACACCTCCTTTTCATAAAGGAATACTCCAATTCCTATTTCTTATTTATTTTTAATATTTTTTCTATGTTGAATTTATTTTATAAAACTTTTTACCTCGAAAGTGATTTGAACTAGCCCCTCATTTTGGTAATCTACCGCACTACCAACTCACCACAAGTGCTGGTTGATGCGATTATGTTAATTTAATTTTATTATATTATGCTGTCAACGAATGTTTTTTCGCGCATTTCTCACTATAGAGGAACAGTAGTTTTTCTTAAATATCTCAAAACTAGTATTCCCTGCACTTGTTACAATGGTGGGCTACATGTGCTACGGGGCTATTTTAACTCGTGTCAAGTTTGAAGCACTTGCCTTTAGCTCATTTGGCAACTCTTCACACTTAGTAAAACAATAGCCTACCTAATGCACTTGTCACACAGTATGGTAGTGGAGATTGAGGTACCATGGAACAAGTGTACCATGAAATAAAACTGACTTCACTTTAATTTGTGGACAAACTGGTCCCATATCTTTATGCAACATAAACCTGGTAAATACTTTATTTATTTACTACGTATTGTTATCAAGTTTGTTGTTCTAAAGTTATCGGAATATTTGTCAAAATTATACTAAAAGTAAAATTTTAATAACTCGCAATAAATGTGACCAATGGGAGAGAAGTTAAACATTTAAATTGTTGGATGTGTTGTAAAGAAGTTCGGTAGTCAGTGATTAATTATGCAGAGTTACCAATGTTCAAAAACACTTAGATTAAATGTAATGTTAATTTCTGATTAGAAGGTGAGTCCATAGTGGACTATGTGTAAATTTTTTGGTGTACCCTGGAACGTACTAAAAATACCTTTTAATTTTTTGCAAATGATTTTCCTAATTAGAACTTCCCAAAAACATGAAACATTGGATCTTAAGAAAGTTAAGAATACTGTGAAAGATGTCTTAAATTAGCAAATTCATGTGGAAAGTGTCACATAATTGAAAAATAATCAATTTTCCTAATAATAATTATATTATTGTAATTAAAATAGCTGATATCATTTGTTATCTAAATATAATTACTTTAGGATGAAGTGCACTTTATATTGTATTATATAAAATCAATTAAATTTTGTAATTAAAAAATATTTTTTTCGTATCGAATTTAACATGTGCCATGGTACACCACCCTCAATTCCATGGTACACTGGGGTAGTGTACCCTGGAACAAAAAAGGTCTTTCCATTTAAGATGGAATTAGAAAAAAACTATCAAATGTTAATTATTTCATTTGGTTTTGTTTTGTACATGAAAGTTTGTTCTTTTTAAATTTATTGGTCCCAAATTTCTAACTCTATTCTACGTCACACCAAAGACAAAAAGGAAAAAAGTGTTCTACAGTACCCTGGTCTTCCCTACTATTTCGTGTGATCTGTAACACTTACCCTTAGCTCATGTCAAAATGACCTACTTTCTGCACTTGTGTCACAAATTAATAACTATTTTCTCACACCTCAATTTTCCGTTTCAATCTTTAATTCTTTTCTTTTCATGTCTAACTGGTTTCTTGGTTCATCCCTCACCTTTAAGTGTTTTATTTTGTTTTACTTAAATAAATTTATTTTCAGTTTTATTTTGTTAAAAATTCTATCTGCCAAAACGAGAACCATTTGCAGGTTTTATTTCTCCTGGTTGAATACAGCATTCGGTAAACTCATTACAAAATAGTATATTACTTACGTAGGTAATTTGGGAGGAAACTGCGAGCCGAGCCAGGCGCAATAAAACTTGTGGATTTTAGGGTTGAATCCCCATTATGACGGATAGAATTTTGAAGAAAAAACAATTGAATTAATTTAATTAATAAAAAGTAAAATATTAAAATGGTGTGAGGGAAACTAAGGAAGCAATTAGGTGTTCGAACAAAATTGAGATGTGAGAAAAAGAAATTAAGGAGTAAGACAAAGAAGTTAAGGATAGTGAGAAATGTAAGAGTTCTAAAACCCGCTACTTTCGTCACGTCATGTGCCTCGAAAATACAGAATTTCGCACACTCGTTGCAAAAAATATCGTATGTAACTGGGGTGGAAGTTCTTGCTCACTTTCCTTCCTAGTTGCGTAATATACTATTTCAAATTTCAAGTAAACTGCCTATTATAAAATATTATTCGATGAGTGATATTTTGGTAGACAAATATATAGCGTTTATGACGGCAACAAAATACAAAGTTATGATATTTACCTTGAATAAATATTTTTAGTGCATCTGACTCGAGATTCGAGAACTTTTTCTCGATCAAAGCGAAATAATATGACGGACATTAAATTCAACACGTCGCCGCCGCCACCGGTATTAAGGTCTTAATTTTGGATGAACAGGCTACGAATTTTGCATTCGTTTAAATTTACAAGTAACTTTCGTAATACGCGTTTGTACCAAAAACTGTAATAAGCACGACGTTTAGCGACGGATTAATGTAGCCTAATATTCGATTCAATGGCCAGATATAATTCAGGCCACGTGGAAATGTTTTAAGTAAGTTTCACATCTTAAGACTAACCATACAATCGCCGTTTTGAAATTCTTACCAACATTTCTCTTTGCGAAAATAATTCCACGATTTGACTCGTTGTAAGATGTGTAGCCTAATTTATTTGCTACTCCTTCGAATATCTGGCCCACCACTTTTAGAAATTCCGAAATAAAATGTAATCTGTTTTAAAATTTAAATTTAAACTTCCTAAGGTCATGTCAACAGACTTTGCGTCGAAGACAATAAATAACCAATTTACTGGTGAAAAAAGTTGAAAAATATCAAAATGTATCGATAGAAAACGAGAACGTAATTAAATTTCGAAAACTGCAGATTTTTGTATCCACCCCGAATCCCCTGTTTCTGGGAACTCCTTAGCCTGTATAGTCTGTTGGTAATGACCTTGCATTCATGCATGATTACTCATCGTTTATTTTTCGGTATTCCTTTCCACCCTCATTAAAAAATCTATTCGACATAGGACCTGAAATGGCATTAAATTGAGAGACTCCATCGCCAAATAAGTGCTAAAATAGGAAGCCTATGTAGCTGAAAAAAATTGCAAAGCGCCAGAGAAATGTTACTTTTTGGGTAACTTGCGTTGAAACATACTTACAAACGTACTTACAAACGTACGGGAAAACGTAATGGGTATACAGGAAGTAGAAAAAATAAAAATTTAATAAAAAAATTCTAAAAAATATTTAATGTTTTACCGGAAAAAGTTGAAAAAAGGAAAAAATTAGTTGTAATAGGATTTGTTCAATATGACTAAAAGTACGGAACTTTTAGTACTTTTCAAAAACCTAATGTTGAAATTAGAATTGAGTGGCACTAATTATCTAAAGAGGCTATTTGATTTTCACGGACAGAACACAAAAAAAACTTTTTTCCTTTAAAAGTTCTAAATTTCTGAAGGTAAACCTGACCAGACCTGCCTGAAAAACGTGTTATGCGGGAAAATGTTATACCCAGCAACGTTTCATCTGGGAAAGTTCACACAGTTTTAGTATGGCAAATCAAGGGACCATAAAAAAACAGCCTAATATACAGGAAAATTTCAAGATAGAACGTATTGATGGGGTTTTACTGCATGTTTATTTTCTTTAAAACAGCTTTTTATCTTTCCTTCTTTGGTTTTAATAATTTTTTGGATAATAAATTTATTCACTAACCCTTTCTATATAAATGATAATTTTTCCTAACAGACATTTTCCCTAATTTTTTTTCCCCTAATACCGAAATGTGTAATGTATTATTTCTCTAACAAAATCCTATTCCGGAATTAGTTTTTTCGATTATTTATTTACATTATATGTAAAGGCACGAACATATTCTAAGTCTCTGCCATCATTTTTATACTTGTCATACATTGAGCATACATCATGTTGTATTCTTTGTTGTATTTCGAACCATTTTCATTTGGGTATAGCTCGGATTCTTCTACTCATACTGAGCTCTGCCAGTGTTGCCTCTGTGTCAGCCTGTTCTTTCTGGAACTCCTTGAAGCAAGAGTATAGGTCTGGTTGATGTTTCGCAACTACTAATCTGAACCGATTATGCCACCCATCACTCATGTTATTCATCTTTTATGTCTATTGAATAGTGCTGCTTCGTATTGGTTCCACAGTGGGGGAGAATATCAGGGTGAGGTGGGTGTGGTGTGGTGTCATGATATTCCTTCCACAGAAATAATGAGATATGATAAGCAATTTTTACAACCAGTTATTGGGGAGAAAAATAAATTACAATGTCCGTTAGGGATATTGGTTTTAGGGAAAGTATTCATTAGGATTATTGGTTTTAGGGAAAATGTCTGTTAGGGAAAATTATACTTAGGGAAAACGGATTAGGGAAAGTGTCTGGGAATCTTCTCTCACTCTTTAAGAAGAAAAATAAAAGTCTGGTTACACTTCTAGGGTGATGACAAACAATCATGAATTCTAGTTGAAAGTTCTTTTCTGCTGTTCACCTAATGAAAGCTACGATCAATTTATTGCAGGGTTTGAGAAACGTTACCTTTTTTGATTCTGTTTACATTAGTTGAGTTTCTAAAATTTACCGTAACATTACTTATTTTTTGTTTCCATTTCCTTTATTTTGGTTTCCATTTTCTTACATTTCCTAGTTTTATCAAAAATTTTTATTCAGTTTCTGTTTTGGATTCTATTTCCAATTCCATTTAAAAAAATATCTTTCTTATATTTCAAATTTTCAAAATTCTGTTCAAATATCAATATTTTTCCAGAAGCATAAGTATTTTTTCAATATATACCAAAAAATATCGATATTTTTTCAATATTTACCAAAAAATATCGATATTTTTTCAAATTTTTTCTCCAAGATAAAAATTTAATCAACAGAAACAGAAATGGAAACGATTCATCATTTGGTTTTCATTATGTTTCCATTATTGGTCTTAAAGAAAATTAGTTAATTGTTTCTGATTTGGTTTCAATTTCAGAATTTTTGTGTTTTTGTTTATTTCAGTTTCCAGGGGAAAAAATATGGTTTCTGTTTCTAAAACATTTGGTTTTCATTTCTCAATCCTTGATTTATTGTATGTGTCATCAAAATTCCAAATTCCACAGAGCATTAATTAATATAATGGAGGATGCACGCTCATCTAAACATTGTCAAATGAAACTGTATCACTTTTGAAGCTGTTGTCCCTCTCTTAAAGTACTAAATTCAAATGTGTTTACTTAAATTTAGGCCCATTGACATTAAAAAGATTTTTTCTCTCAAATGACTGATTTAAATAGGTGAATATTGGTATAAGTACTTCCCTACTAGAGCTCAAAGTGAGCAATCCTCAACAAGTTGTAATGTTTACAATACGAGCATACGGGTTGTGTTGTAATCGCAGAAGTCGTGGTCGTTTACATAGAACTCCAGTTTTGAATGCTATTTTTCACATCACATGCACATATGAGATTTGGAAAGGCATTTGATTGGTTGATGGGAGGAGCTAAATACTTTCATAGCTGAAGTAAATACTTGTTTTACTCCCACGATCAATTTTTGCTCAGGCTAAAAAATTTTTCCTCCAGGGTTGAAAATTCGAATGCCTAACAGCAAAATTTGAGTGAATAGGGTGCTGCACCAAACATCTGCTCAACTTAAGCACGTAGGTAGTTGGTGCGATGTACTTGTTAGAACAATATTATGTACTTGATAGACGTTACAAAATACCTGCGTAAAAGAGATATTCTACGTTTTGCATATTTATGTACAGAAAGTTGCATATCATTTCTCTGATAGGATTAATTATAAGACGTCAGGAATCGGATGCTTAATTTCAGTGATGGTTAGTATTCGCATTCGATGTGATTATTGAAAAATGTTGAATCAACATGACAGTGGTCTCTGTTCCATGTTGAAGGGGCTATAAAAGTTTCAGGTTTTAATAGTTATGCAACTTTGCATACATACGTTTGCAAAACGTAGAATATCTCTTCAACGTAGGTACTATTATCAAACTTATGTTTGAGAGACGTTTCGTTGAACACCCTGTATAGACCATTTATAAAACTTTCTCAATCTCTCTACTTTCTTGAATAATTTCCAATATTTAGTGTTTGTCTTTCTCCTCCGGCCTCATCATTCACTCAAGTTTGGGGTAAGTTAAAATTCTGGTATCTTTTGGAAGGATTATTTAGGATAGGTATTAATATTATAATAAATATGTTATTATTTACAAGACTTGGTCTGAAACCTCGACAATAAAGCAGAATTAGGATATTGATGCAAGACCAAGACCAAATTAAAGTATATCATGGTATTGGTCTTACTTTTGCTCATTACTGGTCAACGGTTAATTTTCTAACTAACAAAATTCAAATTGACAGCATTTGACAACGGTAGAAAAATATTCTCATTTGTTGTCGCAGCCAAAGCTAGGATAAAACTTCGTTGAAGATTCTTTCATTGTTTCCTCAGATAAAGTTTATATACCTATATACAATTATCATTTGTTTGTTTTTCCGAAAAGTGGGCTACATATTTTTCTAACTTTTTCTGTGATGGAATGGGGGAACTCGGCGGGTTTTACAGTGTTTTACCACCATTCCCGCTTAACTTCGTCTAAGTTGATATTTAAAACAAAAAAAAATCAAATCGTTCAGTCAACTTTGAATATTAATTCAATTCAGATTTACTGGACATATAAAAATTTTGTTAATTATGTGCCAAAACAGAGAAACGATTCGTAGCAGAAAAGGTTAAAATATTTGAACAAGTAGGTAGCACTCTCAAGTGGTACCCATTAATTTTTTACTAAAATTAGGCGCCTATAAATATACAATTCTGACACTGTAGGAAATATCACTATTGTAAACTTTCTCTAAATTATTAAGTCGATGAAATTGTTAACAGACAAAAGCTACATCTAAATAATTTCAAATTTAATGCAGTCAGCGTTATACATCCCACCTAAACTCTGTCAATGTTCTAATGATCCTCGTCAAAACAGACGACTTCCTCCATAGAACGGAAATTATTCGCTATTATTCAATGTCTAAAATATTTTATAGCTTTCGATATTTTCATCACGTTGAGCATTGTGTCCCCTAAGTATATAGCTATAGACTTTGACGGCACGAAGACCTAAACTTGTAAAACCAATTTCTGTAAGATGTAGGCTACCAATATACACCATATTATAAACTTTCGACCAACACAGCCTTCATGTTTATCCGCAAAATGAATTGAACATTCATTAAGAATACGGCCTTTTCACCACCCAATCTTTCACCTGTGTGCGCGAACAAATAAAGCGCTTCCAAAGGTGTACGTTATTTATTTTGTCCTTAGCCAGCAAAGTTGATAAATTTCATGGCTACGAAACACCAAAACCAAACCGAAATTAGTGTTCCTATGTCGATATAATAGAGTCACTTACATCTCTACTTTATTTATAGGTTGGTAGTTCGTCACCATAAATCTTAAGCAAAGTTGGCATTGAAAATTTTTAACATGTTATAGGTGTCCTTCTTCGTAAAACATAAACTGTTTTTTCCTCTTTTTTTTTTCTGCTTTGTAGTTAAGATCTATATATAATTATTTTATGGTCTATGAGTTTAGATCTAACAGTAAAACGACATTAAAATTGTTGTTGAAAAATGTTCACGAAAGCAAAAACAACTTAATCTAATAATGTGTGGTAATAATTATAATTCGCTACCTACACGAAATGACTTTTTCAGAAATAGGATACACCTATATATACATGTATATATATATTTTTTAAACCTAATTTTAGAAAGAAAAATCTCTAGAGATTTGAAATATATTGAAAAGTCACCGCTTTTCTTTTGTTCTTACACACGAACACTGTTATGCCTTGTAGGCTGAGTTATATAAATTCGATAAGGCAGAAAAGTGTTACACTTTAGATCTTTGTTTTGGAGCAGTTCTGTTTTAAAAGTTACTATTATCAATTCAAACCCGTGGTTTTATAGTTTTGTGTCAGTTCTGCAAAGGGAAAAACTCAGAAAATTGATGATAATTATTTCGAATAAAACAATATGAAGAAGCTTTTTGCAACACCCAACCAAAAGATACGTTTTTTAATGACCCTTAGGCTATTTAAACAAAAAGTAGCGTATCTCAGTATAACGTAAAAAAATATTATTAGGCGCATGCGCATACATTCGAGTTGATTTTCTCGCACGACTTCATCACTTTCTTGCACGATTCGACCACTTTCTCAGTATTTTGTTTTTTCCAAAATAAAATTATCAAGTTAATTAGGTATTTGGCTCTAAAAAGAATTTTTGAATAATTTTTTATGGAGTTGTGAGGGTGAGGAGTGCGAAGATTTTTGGTTAAGAAAAACGTGAAATATTCATTATTATTTGGCTCTAAAACGAATATTTGTTTTTAAGAAAGGCAAATGAAGTTGAACAGCTAAACCCTCCAGTAACCATTTCATCAACAATAATTTCATATTCAAAGTAGAACAGTTTTACTCAATTAATTCAAAAAGGTTGAAATATTTCAGTTATATGCTACGATTTCAGTTTCATTGTTTGGGAATTTGAAGTTCATTTTATTGGACACAAACTTTATTTCGAGATTGAATGGATCAAATTAAGAGAACTGAGTCCACATCACTTGACTTACTCAGACATCAACTCCAAAAATTATGACTTTTCAAACACTTAATTAATTGTATTAAAAGAAGAAACAAACAAATTTTACTGATAATATATTACCTTCAATGAAACAATTAATAACATAAGTGAAAATTAAATTGTTCAGTTGAAAATATAAGAACATCAAACCAGTGGTGGAAACGTCTGTGTTGTGTGTGTTGCATAAGCAACATAAGGGAAATTTTTGCAATATAAAAAATTTTCCCAAATCGACCGAACCTGTAAATCAAAGGGAAAATTATATGTTACTGCCATTACACCATATGCCCACATTTATGGAAAGAATGGAGGTTTCGATTCAGTCATGGCCGAAAATTGATTAGTAAAAAATGAGGAAGTTGATTATAACTGGTTAGTCAACTCACCTCAAAATAATCAATGATTATCCAACCTATTGCTGTGAAAAGTCGATTAATCAATCTTTTTCAATTACTCACTCATCACTCAACAATCAAGTCAAGAGTCATGTTGGTGTTATCTCTCATTGGTGAAAAACTGATAAACAGACACAGAATGAATTTTATTTTGGAAATAATCAATTATTTTTACAAAAATAATCGATTACTCATCTCAAAATAATTGGGACTTAAGACGGAACTAGATGGCACTGCGAATATAATGCGAATGGTTGATCATGGAGAAAAGATTCTCATTTCCCGTTGGTTGAAAAGTTGATAGCAGGTACCTAAATTTGGTTTCCGTTTAAATCACTATAATAAACATGCAAGCCATTAATTCGTTCATTAAACTTATATCACAAAATTATTTCCTTGATATTATTTCGCCAATTATTCTCTCATACTGGATGTGCATATGCCACTACCCACACAAAGAAACAAAAAAAATATTCCTTGTTTCCACCAAAAAAACGAATTCTACAGTGTTACCTATACGGTAGCGAAAATTCAGGGCCGGCACAAGCCAAAGTGCCTTGAAGTGGCGCCTCAGGGTTTGTAATAAAATTAAGTGGTTAATGGAATTATTTTTATCCATGTTTGAAGACAAATGAAGCTTAAATATTTCAAAAATCTTCCCATTATTGAGCTGCAAATACTAAATTTTGACCTCGAATTTTATACAGAGTTTTACGTATTTTGATACACGATCCCCTCGGTTCAGCTAATTACAGCTAGATATCAGCCACTTAATCTTAAATCCCAATAACTGATTATTGAACAATTGATCCGACAGATTACTGTAGAACAGAAACTCAAGAATATGCGGAAAAAAAAGATTGTGAAATGAATTTAATAAGTTGAGTAAAAAATAATTTTTAAAAGTACGTTTTTATAATATGTGTAGAACTGCTCCCACGAAAGTCCTATGTCTAAAACTCTTAAATAAATATTAAAAACAAAAGAGAAGAAAAAACCTTCCACTCTTTGGATTCAAACTTGATTACCTTGAGATGGAGTGTAATATCACTACCATGACGCTATACGGAGGGTTGATGAATGAAGAAGAAGTTTGTGTTGAAAAAGCAAGCACCTTGAGTGATAACTGATAACCAAACGCAATTTTAGTGCCACCGGGTGTTAGTACAAAAATTACGGTACATTTTGTTGCGTTAGTGAAATTGCTATAAAGGTTGTTTTCACAGCAATTGTAAACACGACATCAGTGTTGGGACAGTGAGTGTGTCAGTATTATAGTGTCATTCTGAAAACATTTACTGTCACAACACTAGATGTTGCGCATCAAAATGCTTGATGACACTCAATATCACCGGTCGGGCAATGTTGCGATAGTGGTGAAAACTTGTATCGACATTAATCGACATCTGAACGTAGACACTCAATGTTCACAATATTAGTGTCTTGGCATTTAATGTCGCCAAGAAAATGAGCCTTAAAAACATGTAAAAAGAAAGAAACGAAAAAGGTATTTCACATGTGACACTTCCTGGAATTTCCTACCAAGAGTAAGAAAGGTTGAAACAAAAGCTGAGAGTTTAGAAGAATAAGATGCTAGTTAGCAGTAAATTCGTCTTCATTCTCCGACTATAAGTGCTTGATTCGGGAAAACAGTTCAAGAAAATAAATACCTAAAATAAAAGAAATTTCTCAATAACTATTGTGAAAAATAGCACTTGCACCCAAAAATATGGCATATTCTTGAATTTTATTAATATTGAATGTATATTACCTATACTTAGGCTACAGAAGTTTACTGGTCTCAATTTTCATTCGAGGACAAATTATTATCCTCAGAAAGGAAAACCATAATATAAGAATCTAATTAGGGTATTTTAACGAGAAACATGCCTAGGTTAAATTCTTTACCAAATTAATTGAAATTTGAATAGTTTTTTTGGTAATGAGCTCGGTATTCCTTCAGAATTCTCATATTTTCTTACCATTTGAGGTGCAGAACTAAAAATGTGTGCATGTGTGACATATTATGCCTAAGTTTATTTTTGACACCTGCCTTCTCGTTGGATTAAATTATGCCATGAATAATTAGCATATCACTCCATACTTACCACTCATTAATATCATTTTGGATAGGTACTTTGTATTGTTTCCCGGACATTTTTCTAATCCGTTTTCCCTAAATATAATTTTCCCTAACAGACATTTTTCATAACGTATTTTTCTCTAATTTTTTTTTTAAACCCATTATGTCCAATCCATTTTCCCTGAAACCAATATTCCTAATGGATATTTTCCCTAAAGTCAATATTCTTGATGGATGTTGTAATTTATTTTTCCTTCAAATGACTGGTTGCGAAAATTGCTTAGCTCATCCTATTATTTCTGCAGAAGGAATATCATGACACCCAATCCCACCACACCTCACCCTGATATTCTCCCCCACTGTGGAACCAATATGAAGCAGTACTATTCAATAGACATAAGATGAATAATGTGAGTGAGGGGTGGCATAATCAATTCAGATTAGTAGTTGCGAAACATCAACCAGACCTATACTCATGCTTTAAGGAGTTCCATAACGAACTGCTGACCCAGAGGCAACACTGGCAGAGCTCAGTATGGGTCGAAGAGTCCAAGATGTACCCAAACAAAAATGGTTAGAACTACAACAAAGAATACATGATGTCTGCTCAACGTATGACAAGTATAAAAATGATGGCAGAGACTTAGAATATGTTTGTACCTTTGCATATAATGTAAATAAATAATCGAAAAAACCAATTCCAGAATAGAATTTAGTTAGGGAAATAATACATTAAACATTACGGTATTAGGGAAAAAAAATTAGGGAAAATGTCTGTTGGGGAAAATTATACTTAGGGAAAACGAATTAGTGAAAATGGGTGGGAACACTTTGTATTAGATTAATTTAAATCGAATTCTTAAGTAGAATTAAAATCATACAAAATAGACACCGAGGATTTAGAGAGAAAGTTTTTTAAGGGGAACCAAACTTATTAGTAAAAAAAAAAATTTCAAATTCGTTTCGCTGTTTAAATGAAAAATAAAGTACAAATTATTTCTCTCGATATTTGAGGGGGGAAGACAAACGGCCCCTACTTCCCTTCTTGGGCTATAATACTTGTATCTAGTTTTACCAAATGACACTGACAATGAATGACGAACTATATGGGTATCGTTTGTGTTCGGCAACGTTCAAAAATTTCAACATCAAAAATGAATTTATTTTTCCTGAAAGCTGCAAACTCTAACGAAGAATCCTCGCGAAAGAAAAAGTGAAACTGCGAAGGAAATTATATTTGACCATGTTTTCACTTCAAAATAAGTAATTTTTGATAAATGGGTTCGCCTACTAATTTAAAATTACGTTGGACTGGGGGAGTTGAAATTTTTCTCTTTAAAATTTTTAAATTATTCCTTTCACGATGTTCTGTGAAAAAAAAAAAAAATTCAAAATCCCAACCGGATAAAACCTTTGTCCTCGATGTTGGATTCGTGAATGTACAAATCCTGTAAATTAATATGCATAATGAATTGTCGTTTAAAATCACACAAAACGTTCAATGTTATATTTAACGTAAGTAGGTTGACCAGGTAGATACCTATCCGTTTGAAATTGTGATCCTATTCCTTCCTTCTTGAGCGTTATTTGGTTTAATGACTTTGAAAATTTGGTTTTTTAAATTTTTGCTCTACAGAAACACGAAAATTCGACTCCTAGTTGCAACTTTCTGCAGGAAATTTGTCTTTTTTCACCTGTCTAGAGTCCAGATTTTTAGCATTACGGTAAAAACTTTTTCATCGAATTAAGTCATTTTTCTATCGACCCACTTACCTATAAAAATTAATCAGCTCGACTGCTTTATTTAGTAATGCGAAAGAATGAGACCAACAAAAAATGAGAAAACTAATAGCCTAAAGTGAACGCAGGTGGGTTAATTTTTATTTCCTTTTCAATTTTTTTTTTTTTTTTTATGATTTTCTGTCGACTTTATTGTAGCACACGAAAAGTTAATAGAAAAAAAAGGAACCTTTTATTGATCATCAAAAAATTATATTCGCGAAAGGCTGAGTCTTTTGTAACGCTAATAGTGAGAAGGCGTTCGGTTTTTCTTCTTGTAAGTTACTATTGATATGAAAATTTGTTAGCGGGTCTGCATTATGGATTTTAATATTCGAAAGTTTAAGGTTAATAGCCTTATAAGTTGTTATGCTTTGGTAGAATTTGAATTAGGATACTTTCTCCGAACCAACTCCTACTCCGTTTACGTAAATGAGGTCATCCATGTATTGGGTTCTTCTTTATTGCTGTATGTAAATATCGTTCGATCATTCAAATTACAATTTTTTGAGTTACCCAGTTCAGATTTTATATTTACTCATATACCACCTGTCCGCCTGTTCAGCCATTAAATAGCATGAAATGAGCTTTTGATATTAAATTTTTAAAGAAGAAAATTTTAAATCTGTAAACCATAGCTTGGTGATATTTGTTCCATAGATTTTGTGGTACTTTGTATAATTATGACTTTGTAGGGTGTGGGACTAATTTTGACTACATTTTTAATTATTTATCTTATTATATCTTTCTTTTCGCTTGCGCTCATATCAGAAAACGGAGGAGGAAGATATTGCTGGCTGATAATAAACTTGACCACCATCTTACTTTTTGCCTTAAGCTTTCAACTTTTGAATTCATCTTTTGCCACTCTCTTTTCGGACGCCTTTGTCAGGACAAAGGTTTCACTTGAAAGTCTCAGATTTGTTTTCTGTCTTCGACCTACTTCAAAATGAAGTCATTCAGTTCCGTTTTTCTGTTCTACTAAAAATTTTCCTTTCTTAATTGCGGTCAAGTTCGTGATTTTACTCATATCTAAAGTATGTCGGTACCTCTGTTTCCTTCGTAGTCCTCTTATTCCTGTGCGTGGTTAGGAATCATACACTTTTTTTTGAACAATCATTAATTCCTTTTTTCTTTCCATTATTATAACAATTAACTATGCTTAACATAATATACTCGATTCTTTTTCTTGCAGATTTTTCGAATATAATAAAACTATTGTGTTTATCAAAATATATTAACTTTTGTTCCAGGTCTCTTTAATTCTAAGACAGTATGTTTATGTGGTGAATATGTGTGAGCTCGGTTCAATTTAAATCGATGAATTTGGCTGAGAAATAAAGTATTATTACATCCAGACGAACCAGTTTCTTGGATATTAGTTTTGACATGTTATTTTATTGTATTTGCGTTTTTAGTTGACTTTTGCTTACTACATCCTAATCTAAGTTGCTAGATGAAAGAAAACATTCACTCCTTCGAAATCCGAAACTCGGTTTAATGGTCGATTTACATGCTAAAATACTATGTACAGGGTGTTCCTTTTATAACTCATACATTAGAAAATATTGGGTAGATGTACCAGTTTGCAACACTGAACCAGTTCGCACAATTTTGAAGTTTAAGGCTTATAAATAAAAAGAATAAGTATATTTATCAGTTGAAAGTACTTTTATCTCAAATATTAAAGCATACCCTTTGATTCCCATCTATTTTCAATTCTTCATTTGTGACATAGATGAAACCATAAATTAAAGAAAATTCCAGCTGCTGCGAAAAATGCAAAAAGCACATTTAAAAAAAATAAATCTGCACAATAGGTGATAAATAAGGTACAGTTAAATGGGAATAATTTGTATAGTATGAATATTTCAGTATTCAAAGATGGCAAGTAAACTTTAATATTTATGAAAATCGGTGTTTCAGAGTATTATACACCGATTTCAAAATGGTTCATTGAATATCAACATTTCCAGTTTGCAACAGATTATTGATAACTGGCATAGTGGAGAAAAAATTATGACACCAGTTTGCAACAGGCATTTTTTGCTTCAGTTTGAATGAGAAAATTCATATTATTTTAATAATTTGGGTGTGATAACACGAATTACTATCGCCAAATTCATATTCCTTTTTCAAATATTAACTAATTTTCCCAAAGAATTCATGTTTTATAACATATAAAAATACCATTTGCCCCAGTTTGCAACACTTTATGCCCGGGTTGTGCAACATTCATGTTCCAGTACCAAATTGAGGATGTTTATTAACTTTATTTTCGCACAATAGAAACTTTGTCAAGTCCTACCTCAATCTTATGGAAGGAGAATATTGAAATTTTTGATTGATATAACCAGTTTATGAAATAAAATACCCGTTTTTTCTCCTAATTTTTCCTTATATTATTTGTGTGTTGCAAACTGTAATACAAAGGTTACCAACTACAGCAGAAGTGTTGCAAACTGGGGCAAATGGTACTTTTACGTGAAAATAAAAAAAAAATTATATTCGGAATAATATGATAAAAATTTAAAAAGGAAAATTTATCTGGAGACCATAATTCAGGTAATATGAAACATTCATATAGGTAATGAATACCTTCATTTTACAATGAATTATAGCACTTCAAACTCAATATTTCCTTTAAAGTGTTGCAAACTTGTGCATCCTAGGTGAATTATTTTGTTTTTGTAACTTGAAATGTTACCATTATTGTCAGGGAGCAATGTGAATGGCTTTTTTGAATCAAAACTTGACCTTAAATTTACGTTGAAAGTGTCATGTTAATTTTCGGCTATCAATCCTATGAGAGTATTGGTGATCACTGCTGTGGTCAGTTGACATATATATTATAATGGGACACCATTTTTTCTTTTTGTTTGATTGAAAATGTTGCAACAATTGGATTTTAACTCAATGATGAAGGAAATCGCTTGTAAATCTGAGGTCTCAACCATCAAGTTGCATAAAAGTCATTCTCAACATTTTTAAATTTTCATCTTATGACAAATATTAAGTACGATAGCTTGACTAAAGAAAAACGTACGTTCGAAAGAGAAAAGTTAAAAGAAAAAAACTTTAGCGCAGCAATACTTCGCTAGAAAACAAAGTTTGTTAATTTACATGCACACTTTACCAAAAAATTCTGAATTCAAAAAGCGTAAAAAAGTTACAAAAAACTATCGATACTTATCGATATCTAACAAACACATCGATTTATAAAAATTTCATTGTTACAGTTTTAGGTAGAATAAATTAAAAAAATCTCTTGCGCCGTAAATATGGAAAAGATACTTCAATCAACGCATGTTACTTGCTTCTCCCTTGCAATGTGTTTTTGTTTTACATTTTTCTCCGAAAATACTGGATCTAATAGACATCAAAATCCTGTCAGACTTGGTTCTACATGAGAACTACATATTTTTAAAATTTCAGACCTATCCTTTTTGTATTTTTCTTAAAATCTTGAGAAAAATCATTTTTCCAACAATATTTTTTTTATTTTCAAGTTTTCTCAAACACTACTGAACTAATTGGCACCAAACCTCTGTCATATTTGTACATATATAAAAAAGATATGTTGTAAAAATTTTAGCCGGATTCTTTTCGTAGTTTTTTGAAAACCATGAATATAAAATTTTCTTCAGCAATTTTTTCCCGTAGTTTTCTTGAAAACTGTTTAACGAATAGACACTAAATGTTGAAGTGACTTTTACACGCAACAGAACAGTGTATTATGAAAATTTAGGCCCGATTCCTTCTGTCGTTTGCTCAAAATTCTGGAAAAGCCACCTTTCTCGGAATTTTTTATTTTCAAATTTTCTCACAAACTACTTAACCAATAGAAAATAAACATTTATTTGATCTGGTCTTGTATATTAATGGGCTAGCTTTCGTGAAAATTTCAGCCATATTCTTTTTGGTAGTTTTCTCAAAATCGTAAACACAAATTGTGGGCAATACATATATACATAGATAATATATATATTATATTATATAGGTACATACCTACATATTATACACTTTAAAAAACTGTGTGAAAATTGAAAAGTGGTAGGTAATAATTGTTTTCTGTTTCCATGAAACCAATAATTTTCAACATCCCCACCCATTCTTTTTGTGAGGTCAATTTTAATACCCTGTTTGCAAGCAAACTGGGTAAAAACATAAACTAAGTAATTCACGAGTTTTTCGTTTTCGAAAATCGCTATGAAAAACCAGACATAGGACGATATAAAGGATAGAAAGAAAATAATATTAAAAAAAAAATTTATAGTTTTTCTGTGGTCATAAGAAAACATAACATTTATAATATACATTGTATTATGTTCTCGCATGGTGCGACATTATTAGCAAAATTGTCACGTCTGTAGTTCACATTTACTGCTCTTCTTCATCGGTGTTTGCCCACTTAAACCACGATTTTCATCACACTATCTGACAAGTGGGCTAAGAAAAGAAACAAGAAAAAAAAGACGGAAGCACATTTAGGAACTTAATCTAGCCAGAAATATATACGATTACAAATTTTCCCCAACAAAGTTATACACGTAGGCTACCTACAACACTTTTATTGCACAAGAGTATGAATAACATAGAAAAAGCTGTATACTTGGTCACATTTGTTGTTGCAGGATGTATATAACATTACAAAAAGCTGGTGGAAAAAAGTCTAGTTTTAATATATATACATATATATAAAAAAATAAGTGAAAACTTTCGCAGGCCTATAATGTCATAATTTCTCTATGAAATGTGTTGATTTTGAATTAATAAAGTTAGACTATATATATATATATATATACATATATAGGTACTTATGTGGATATAGGCTATATGAAGCGTGTCCAAAAACCACACTGAAAATAACTGGCGTCGAGATGTACAGAAGTGTAAAGGAGTAAAATAAGAAGAAAATTTGGCACGAATATAGGTAGAATTTACAGATCACTTATGTGGTTGCTTTTGAAAATGTTTTAACAAAAACCTAAATCCAGTTAAAAGCATTAAGTCTATCGAGCTGAAATATTCGAAAGTGATGAAAATAATGATAATAGCTCATTGTTATTATTACCACGTCGTATATTCGATAAATATGTCTAAAATTTGTTTTTTTCGCACTTAAATTATGTTGACGTAGGTCTCTCAGGACTTTTTTGAATCTCAATGAGGTTGGATAGGCACTAAAATTGAATCAGTTTTAAATTTCTAACGTCGTATTAGAATTTATTTTTAAGTGATGTATATTCAGAAAATTTTTTCCTTACCACGGAACGGAATATGAAATAACTAATGTTTCGTGTTTAGGATGCATGAAACTAAGAACTGAAAGTAAGCATTATTTTATTGACGAAGGAAATAGATCTCATTCATGAGGATCACGTATGACGAATGGACAGGCACTTGGGTTTTTCGAACATACTCATATTATGCAATGCACCAAAAATGTTCTTTATTTGCAAAAATAATTCTTATCATAACGTAGAATCTATCTACGAGTATATGAATAACGATAAACACCATTTTTTATTAGGATGATTTTTAGATGTTGTGGGGTCATGTTGAAGAGATTACTTAATTAGGTGAATAATGTGCATTTTAAAAATTGGGGTGTGATACACTCCGGTGTGGTGTCTACATTATAAAATGAATTTGGTGTTCCATGGTTAAGTAGAAAAAAGAAAAAACTTATAGATACAGATAGCATACAAATAATAATCTTTCCTTTTTATCATATTTGTTTTTGTTGTGTAAACATCTTAGTGCTCAGTCTATGGTAGGGGCTAAATGAGAATTAGAATCATGGAATTCATGTAACTCTAACTCTTAAAATTTTAAATCTCATTTGTGTGGTGCAACAAGTAGCGCATGCACATAACCACACTATTATTATATTTACACATCAATCTTTCATGGGTAAAGCCCCAGCAGAATTTGCATTTTTTTTTTTCATTTCGTTTGAATATACTTATAATATTGTATATGTCATGAAAATGTGTTGATATGTGTCATATGGGGGTAAGATTAAGTGTTCATTTTGATTATCAAGATATTAAGATTCCTTGCGCTTTATAAAATTTCAATTAATGTTTCGAAATGCCTTTCCATATTGTCTTTGTACAATCGATAAATTGAGTTTGTAATATTGAATATTATGGACATTCAAACACTTCATAACATAACCTCTTAACCTGTATACCGATTTTGATGAACAGGGTTTTCCTATGTTGGTCTCACTTTACTTTTTTTTTAATCAATTGACATGGTTCTTGAATTATCCTTACACTTATTATTTTAAAGTTTTGAAAAATATTATTAATTAACCCTAATTTTTTTTTCTATTTTCAAAAAATGTTGGTTGTATAGCTGCATCATGCCCCAAGAAAAATAATATTTGATAGACTCCACCCCACGAGAAACATTGTTATAGTGCTGCTGCTGAACCATTCAACAATCTCACTTAAAGCTAACTTTATGTACCAATTCATGAAGTGAAAATCGCAAAATCGTCAATTAATACTCGAGGACCTATTTTTGACAAAACTTGAGTTTTTTAAGTTTATTTCCAAATTCTTTATTTCCAAAAATGTAATTTGTCATAAATGTTTGATCATTTTTGTAATCCTTTCTCAGGTTATTTTGAATATGTGCTAAAAAGAGAAGCTGGCAACCTTGTTGAGCAAGTAGTTTTCATTCTACTACATGGCTTGATAAGTGAAGTTAGCTTTGTCTCCATATATTTAAGTTACCTTCAAAACTAGAATTTGGTTATTTCTAGTTTTAACTAGTTTTAACTACAATTGGTAAAATAACGTTTGATCTTTCTGGTACCATCCAGTCAAAACTAGAATTGGAAAATGCGTTGATGAGCGGTTCTAGTTCTGAATGGTTAAAATAAGAAAATAAATTTTTAGTTGAAATTAATAGTGACTAGTCAAAATCAGTTATAGAGTGTACCAGCATTTTTCTTATAAGCCTGAAAATAAAATGTTTTGGCAGGATTGTGGGGTTTACTAACCCTTAATAAGGATCAACTGAAAAAACCTAAAATTGTGTAGTCGGCTAAGACCAAATACAGATTTGGTAACAATTTTTGGGCAAAACTGGTTTTAACTAATATCCGGTTTTAGATATTTGTAGATTTCTCAGATCTAGAACCACTCGACACATTGTCCAATTTTAGTTTTGACTTGTCAGTATTAGAAGGGTCGAACGTCATTTTCCAATTCTAGTTTAGACTAACTAAAACTAGAAATGACCAAATTCCAGTTTTGATAGTAACATATATACAAAATTTCCTTTCCATTCATCTAATAACGGATTTTGTGAGGGTGTAAAATTCAAGACGAGTCTTTAAAGACATTATTCTTTGTCATCGAATGAATCGTTAACAATAACTGCTAAGCATTATGTACAACACAGAAAATACAAAATGAACTACACGCAGTAAAATATCGTAGGCCGTTGAATGCGGATGAAAAAACGTCATCGAAATTTACTTTCCGTAAGTGGAAACTCACGTGAATTTATCAGTCATTTATCGAAAAGGAAAGGTTTTCGTCTATATTAATAATGAAGTTTTGGCTATAGGTGGGTATATAAACACTATTTACGTTTTCGCAGCTTTAATTTGTCTGTATTATAATGAAGGTCTCCAATAATCGGATTTAGCTGAAAATGGTAGTCACAAATTTCACGCACACGGAGCTATTGTTATACACGTACCTATATGTAAATAATTTGCATTATTTCGCACATATCGAGCGACTTTCAACAAACGTCTCCGTATATTATAGTTTCTCTTGTCGAACAGATAATATTTTATACGATAGATGCCTGAAATATAGTTAACAACTAAACTATGTACACGAGTGTGTGGATACAGAACGAGGGGGTGTCTGTCTGCGAAGTATCGTAGCACTTAAGCACTTCCTTACAAATTCTACTTGCATCTTTTCGTACGATACGTATCTACTGTATAGATACTACGTGTATGCGTATGTTGTGCATGTTGCATGTTCCCTTTTTTTTTTGCCCATTTTAAAATTTTTTTATAAAGATTGTTTCAAAAGCGAAATCTCCCGTCATTTTACGATGTTATTTCGAAACATCTTAACTTCCCCCCCCCCAAAAAAAAAATTAATAAACTTTTGGAAATATGTAATTAACATAGTTTTCATTTATTGTAAAATAGTACAAGGATTGGCCGCTGAATATTATAAGCATATTAAATACCAGCTGATCGTGGTGTCAGACTTGCTTGACAGGTGCTTAGGACCTGTGATACTGACCCTGGGCTAAGTGTTCACAAACCGAAGGGCTTAATTTTGAACTAAAGTGAAGCTACCAAAAAATATATTTTAGCTGAGAAATGTAGCTTCTGTGTGACAAACCGCAGCAAAACTATGAGAAACCTATACATTTTCTGCACGTTTGAAACTGACTCTTGGTGTTCACACTTAGCACAGGGTTTATCTCGATTATGAATATTAACGAAAGACATAGTTCAAAAAAAAAAAATGAGTTGAAGTGTCCTACCCTTTCTCATATCAAAAAGACCTAGTATAATATGTTTAAAGATAACTCTCTTGCATTTTTTGAGAGAAAATTCTTCCTATCCTATTAAAAATTTTAGTGCTACAATTTTCTTAATGAAATTTTCAGTTTCGGAAAAATGTTAACGTAGTGTAGGTAACTTATCTTTTTTCGAGTCAAATAGACCTGGTGTGGGTCTAGTTATGTAAATTATCTTCCTCGATCTTTTGTACCCTACAGTTTATATGAGGTTTAAGATGTGTCGAGTTAAAATAATAAAAAAAACTAATTTAAAAAAAAATAAAATTGATGATGTTAAAGAAATAAGAATTAGGCTAATTAAAAAATAAATA
The DNA here is from genome assembly GCA_011428145.1 of Ericerus pela. Lineage (NCBI taxonomy): Eukaryota > Metazoa > Arthropoda > Insecta > Hemiptera > Coccidae > Ericerus > Ericerus pela. The sequence continues at coordinate 4,140,127 of WOFM01000005.1, forward strand.
TTAAATTCATACTTGATGATATATTATTGCGTAGTGAAATCTGTGAAATCAAAATTCTCCTCTTTTTGACCCCACAAGGCTTAAAAAATGGGTCAAATGATGAAATAAACGTCAAACTGAAATTCAGAGGATCAAAAAACTGTCTGATAATTTGCATAGGTATTATACAATAAAATATGAAAATCAAAAATTCTCCCTTTTTTGGACTAAGTGAGGGTATAGAAGTAGGTCTAATGATAAAATGAACATCAAATTCAAATTCAGAGCCTCAAAACACTAATAAAAAATATGTGCAAGCTTCTAAAAAATTATAAATTTATGAATCAGGAAAAGGCCACTAAATACAGCACTAATAAGTTTGCATAATGTTTTTCCTCACACAGCTCTATTAATCTAGCCTCCATCGATTTTCCTTGATAAATAAGTTAATTTTTCAAAGTGATAAAATAATAATACTATAAGGCTAGAACCTTCCGACGTTCATAAAGAATGCATGTGAAAAACTTTATCAACATTGGTTGAGTAGATTCTCAGATTACCTTACATATACATTTTTTCAAACTTTCTTTTTCATAATTATTTTGGTATAGAAGGGGAAATTTTTCTGTTTAATGTAAGGTAAAGGTGGTAAAGATGCCGCATTGGCAAAGATGCTGCACTTTCACAAAGTATTGTTGGCACCACTGTTGAGGTAAAAATGACATCACTGGTATATGCAAGATGGTTAATAGGCTTTCTGTTCAAGTTTTTTGACAAGAACACTTGGTCTCTTCTTGCATTTTATTTTAAAGTAAATTATGTGTTTGATAAAAACCTTAAAAATAATTAACTTGAATTTTGATACCAGTTATTGTGGTAATTAATTGTCCCATTTCCTCTAATAATTTATGAAATATTAGAAAATTTTCTCAAGATTGCGGTAGTATTTAATTCCGCTGATTTGACTGTTGATTATTTAATAAATTAAAAATATGTGAAACGAAATATTCAAATTGGCTAATATGGCCAACATACATAGTGGCTAAGATGCTGCACTGATATTGAAAGTAATCATCGCAGAATGATATTTAATTGATTAAATTTAATGAATAATTAAAATAGTTACCATCTTATATCATTTCCTTTTTATTTCTAGTTAAATTTTAGGGAATTACATTGGAAAATGAGATTTCAAAGACTGAATAATATCTTTGAAAAACAATTCAGTCTGTTTTTTTCTATTTTCAAAAGCCCAGAAAAATGATTTTATGTGGGTAGTTGTTTTTTAATTTTAATAGATTTTTTCCAGAAACTTCAACTATTTTGGACTTGACTTTTTCTTTTTTTTTTAAATAGTTGTAAATTTCCATTAGCCATGTTAGTCGCCACAATGCGGCATTTTACGCACTCTATTGGGTAAGATGGCCAAAATTTCATTTTTATTTTTTCTTATTACTTGGTTATTTTTGAATAAACAGTTGATTGAATGGTGGCAAATGATGCATAAAGCTTCGTAGTAAATATGTGCAAAATATGGTCTCTTTTCAGCTCTCCTATCCAAATCTATTTCAAGTATTCAAAACGTGCTGCATTTTCGCCTCATTCACCTTCCATAATTTAATTTTAAAAAATTATTATACAAGTGCAATAGAAGTACGCTATAATACTTTGCATTAAATTTTGTGAGTAGGTATTTAGGTTGTTTTCTCTTCCATCATTTTGTAAAAATAACGATGATAAAAACGTTTTCAAAAAAAAAATTACTTTGCAGACGACGACCGTCTCAGCGTATAGTCCAAAGATTGACGCGAATACAAGTTCTGAAACTTTTGGACCATGATAAACGTTCTTTTTTCTCTTTTTTCAATGTTTTCAAAATGTACGGCTAATATTTGAGAACAACGCTCATAAATCTTGCATGGGAGACGTAAATTTCACTCGTGTAAAATTTAGGCTCCTCATTTTATGTTGTGGAAGATATAGTTTGCACGTTTATTTGGTGCACTCGTAAAATGTGATGAAGAAATAGAAATGAGATCAAATGCTGACTATATTAACCCATTTTGAGTGTTTTATTTTCAACATCTTTATTAATTCAATTTTATTAAATTATGTGGGTATATGTGAATAAAATTTAATTGTTCGGAATAAAAGGTTAACAACAAACGCCAGAGAGGAGGGCATTGTATTTAATTTAATATTTGTTGGTGTAAAAAAAAAAAAAAAAAAAAACCAAAAAAAAAAAAAAAAACCCAGTTAATTAGATCTAACCTATCGACAGCAAATGACGGCAAAGATTACCTCGGAAAGTTATTGTTTCGAACAGGTCTATCTTACATTCACAGGTATTATGTTAAGTGTGGACTCAGAAAATATAATATTTATTTTCATAAAAATTCAATTTCGATACCTACCTATCTATAAAACAGGAATTAGTGTAGAGATTCAAAGCATAAATATTAAATGAAAATTTTGAGCAGCTTTTTTTTTTATCATCCTGGTCATTGAAAATGTAATAACAACGAGAATATTATTAAATTTTTATCAAATTAACTTTATAGTTATGAATTTACCCGGAATTAGTCCAAAAGACTGATTGATCAGTACATTATGATACGAATCAAAAAGTTTAGAATTGACATGCAGCATTACCAATACATATACCTATAAGGGGAAAAAATGAGAAATATAAATAATTGTAACGGTATAGTTGTTACAAATAAACACAATAATAGTTTAAGAGTATATTTTCATAAAAAGGTGAACAGATTATTACAAAAGTATGAACAATATAAGTGTAAAAGTGAATTAATTATTAAGTAATTGAATGAATGAATGAATAATAATAATATACAGAACATTAGACTATTTATAAGGGTGAAGTTCGAGTGATTTGAATTGGGTATTTTGGGAGATATGAATATGATTGGTTGTTTGAGGAAAACGTATTTTAGATAAAACCAATGAAATTAAAAGGAAATGACAGAAAGTAGGAGTGTTTAAGAAATTAATAAGAATTGGAATTATTTCAAGGTATCGAAATATATTCGTAGAAAAGATGACATCATGGAATATAGACGAAAACAGTTTATGGTGTACCGGAGATGATGTCATCAGACAAGTCAAGACTTGAAAGACAAGTTTGAACTAGTCTTAAATGACGTGAAAGAAAGGAAGTGTAAATAGACGGAAATATGAAGAATAATGTGGTAAAATACGAATTAATAAAGTACGAGAATATTTGAAATAATATGTATGAAAATATCATTACAATAATGCCTGTATAACACATAAATAGATATTATATAATATACAGGGTGTTCAAGGAGTGGTCACTATCTAAAATTTAGTATCTACTTACTCGTCAAATTCGAAAAACAGTTCCTTATGAACATGGGTCTACAATTATTTTGTTTCAAGTTACAGGCTCTCAGTGTTTTAAATTTTCTTCAGCAAAATCAAATGAGGAAATTCAAAAAGCGTTCGAATTTAATTTCTCGTGATGAAATCTCGTTTTATTCGTCAAGTACAACAAAAAAAGTTTCTCTTGACCAACCTTCTATTTTAAATACTCACGGAGTTAAATGCATTCAATTTATCGCCTTATTTGAGTTGTGGTAGGCAATTTATCATGCAGTAACGTATTTTTGGTGCTATTCCGTAAGTATTGAAGAAAGATACGTAATTGGTCAAGAGAACCTTTTTTGTTGTAGGTACTTGGTCAACGAGTACAACAAGATTTCGTTTCATCAGAAATTGAATTCTAATGATTTTTCGAATTTCTTCATTTGATTTTGCTGTGGAAAACTTAGAACGTTGACAGACTGTAACTTGAAAAAAAAAGGATTTGTGGACCACGTTCATAAGGAACTTCTGTGGTTATTTCAACGTTAATAATTAAATTTTAGATAGTGTTAACCTCTTTCGGAGCACACTATATAATATACCTGTATTAGACCGATAAAATATAATTAGGTACCTAATAATAAATTTAATACATTTTTATTTCAGATAAAAACATTTAGATTAAATAATAAGGTTGATGTGATATCAGCCACTTTAGACATAAATTATATTCTTATTACCTACATTATACGTGTTGAGTGAGGTAAATGGGGATTAAAAATTAAAAACCTATTTTATTTTTTTATTTTTGGTTAATTCGTTATTACTTAATATAACTTAACCTACTAATTTTTAGAGATTTTTCAAATATACAAAATGAAAAAATTGTGGAATCGTAGCAATATTTACCTTATGGTGCAGTCGCAAAGTATTACCTACATTTAATATAGAACACACGCGCATCTAAACGCAGTAACAAGAAGCGGCACTACTTTTGAAGCTATTGTCTCCACTCCTACCATACCAAATTCAAATTAGCTAGCTCCGACTTTGGGCTCGTTGACAATGAAAGAAATTTTTTTTTCCTAAATGACTAAATTGAAAGAATGAATAAACAGGTATTATAATAATTATTTGTGGTGTACGTGTATAAAGTAGTTGATATTGATACGATTGTGATCCTTTCAGCACTAGTCAAAGACGAGTGATGCAAATCACGTGAGTAGCAATCATCTACTTCGTACGAGTATTACTTACTATTTTTCGTAACACTCTTTCAAAAAAATTAATTTCACCATGAAATTTTTTTTTTTTGAAAATGTGTTTAAGCGATTAAATTTATACGTCTTACAAAAACGACAAATTTTCCGTTAATTTACGTTTATTTGTTCGTTCATTATCAAGTAGGTAGGAATGAATAAACACTTTGATGGAATAAAGACTTTAGTAAATCTTCTATTCTTTCTATTAGTACCAACTCCAGCTTTTTAGCTTAAATAGGTAGCAGCTAAGGAATTATTGATTGAATGAGGAGAAGTTTCTATTTTCAAAAAAAAGGAAATTTTCTATTAAATTGTATTTGTTTCGTTCGTTTATTTTCATGTAGTTAAAGATGATTAAACAATCACATATTAGAGCTAATTTGAGAAAATTTTCTCTTCTTTCCAGAAATGCCAACCCCAGCTCTCAAGTCTAAATAGTGACTAAGGAATCATTCAGTGAATGAGGAGAGGTTTCAAAATTACAAAAACAGGCCAGTTTTATATTAATTACAGTTTTTTTCATTTATTTATTTTCAAACAGCTAAAGACAATTAAAAAATTAGATGCAAATTTTGTAAATTTTATCCTCTTTCCAGCAACATTAACCTCAGCTTTTTAACTTAAATTAATAAAGGATGAGAAATAATTAATTTATCATTAATATTTTTCTACAATTATTAGTTTTTGAAATCAACAACAATTTAAAAACACCAAATTTTCCATTAATTAGCTATTTTGTATTCTTTAGTTTTGAAGAAGTCATTGAAGATAAAACGAAAATAAATATTGGCGGTAAATTTGAGTAAACTTTCTGTTCTTTTGAGCAATGCCAACTTCAGTTTTTTAGCTCCAATAACAGCTGAGAAATAATTGGGTGAAAGAAAATATATATTTCTCAAACTGAAAATGTTTTTATTTCAAACAAGATTTTGACGATAATTCATTGACAACACTGAGTTTTCGGTCCTAGGACCAAAAAGTGAACTTTTCGGATCTTTAAATTTCAGTTTTTGGTCCTTAGACCAGAAAATAGTTAAATGCGGTCGTTTTTTCGAATTTTTCAGTCATACTACCAAAAAGTAGCCCTTTGATCCAAAAAGATGAACCATCAGTCCTAAAATGAGACCAGAAAACGCGCTATTATGAACCGGAGGAGCATAAAAGTGCTTAAGAAAAATACTCACTACCCAATAATATTAGTGAATGAAATTTGTTGCCTGACTGTTCCGAATCAATTTGGAAATCTCACATGTTGCTAACCAAAATCGATTCAATAATAACCTGTTTTTGATGTATGAATTTCGAAAAATTCTTTCATTAGTCTGATTAAAAAATTTTGGACACAATTTGATAAAATCAGCATTTTTGTGACAATAATGGGATCCTACCTGATTTAAAAACAGTTAAAATGGCTGCTACGTTTATAATTGCTTACAAAAATGTTTACCTACTTTAGATATCTCACACCAAATGAAAGAACAAAATCGCCTGAAAATTATTTTTGCATTCTTACCTACACGGACTACTTTTGGCATTCCTCACATAATTGGTGAGCAATTTGACAATTTTAAAGACATTTTGTTTTGGTAGGTTTGCGTGACTATATAGTTTGAATACAAAAAAAAAAAAAAAAAAAAAAATATGGTTGCTCATTTCTTACCCCTGGGAAATGCATTTCTATATCATTATTACCTTTTTCGTCGTCAATCTTTCTATTCGCACTCAGACCTTCAGTATCCCACTTTAAAATCATATTTCCTGTTAACATTTTGCTGGTCAATATAATAATATATTGTCAAAATTTTAGAAAAATCTTTGAGTACAGATATTGGTACCTATACCTACGTAGCACGTGTCTTTTAGTAGAAGTATATGGTATCTGGGATGCGACGAATGTCCAAAATAAACACAATTTCGTCGCTGCATCTTTCGTGTGAAGGTACGTTTTTGTTCGCCATTTTTTCAGTTTTCACCGGGGAAAATCCTTCGTCACTTCGTATATAATATTATACAGTATCTCTCCCCTCACTCTCTCACTGTTTCTCATTCTCTCCCTCTTTTTTTCTCTCTCACTCTCTCTCTCTCTCTCTCTCTCTCTCTGTGTGTGTCTCTCTAACTCGCCTTCTCTGTCAATCCTGCGTGTTCGACTTTTTCAATAAAATAATAGGTATTACTGCTCGCGAACAGCTTAAAACTATATCAACCTCTTGTCCTTCTCATCGACATTTTCACAATTTTCCATCACGCTTTACACACTTTTAATTATAAAGCGAGGACATCGCTTAGACCTGAATCGCCGCGAAGGAAACGAAACACCATAATCCAGAAATTTAATTTTACTCTCTACCTTTTTCGACAGATTAAATGAAGAGAGATCTAATAAAAAACAAACAACATATACCTGAGCTAATTAAAAAGAGAAAAAAAAACAAAGAGAACAAAAAAGAAGTTTTAAATTTCTTTCACGTACACGTGTGGCTATTTGCAAAACAATATAATTCATATTCATATTTATGACAATTTTTCCTCTCTTCTATGTGTTTATAGAAATTTTTAACACACCTATTGCTGAAAAATTGCAAAAAATTTATACCTATAAAGAAAAAAGAAAAGTTCATTTCATCAAACCTACGCAGAATCAATCACATTTACATGATAGTACATAGTGTAGGTACCTATATATATATAAATATATATATATATAAATTCTATATATTTAATAGGTACCTATTATCCGTCAAATCCTAATATCGTAAAATTAGGATACATAGAAAAATATTTACCTACCCCATTTATGGCTATTGTTACGATCAACTCTGATGACAGTTGTCGTTTAAAATTCATTCGGATCATCCCTTCCCCTCTGTCCTTTCCACATACTCATTCGCACATAATAAAAAAAAATATACCCTTAAACTGAATACAATAAAAGGAATAGATTTGTTTTTTTCCTTATTCTTATTTTCATTCTTCACATAATATTTCCATCGAGTCGACTCCTTTTTCGCACGCGAAACGAATTTTTTCGTTTAGCATTCGCATTAAGGGGTTCATTCCGCACCCCCACCATTCCCTCTATCATTCGTTTTGCATCCTATCAACTTTTGGTGAAATTTTCGATGATAAACATAGTACAGTCGCAGCTTATATTTTGAGGAATTCAAGAAAATTGAAGGAAGCGGTGATCTTACTGATAAAAAACAAATTTCAATAGGATCGTTTGCTGGGCAGACAGAGAAATTTGTGAATGATAAAATTCAACACCCCCGTGAAAAGTGGGGGGTTAGAGAGTGGATACCAAATAATAATTTGATGGTATATCTGTACGGCTGTATGAAAATCACCCATAATTAGTTTGTTTTCTGTTGACACGGTGAATGGTTCTGAATGGTATTTTGAGAAAAGAAGCAATAATAAACCTATATAGGTAAATAAGCAGTACAACTTTGGTTAGGGACAAAAACATCTTAACGTCACTTATCTTCAAAAACCTCATAAGACTTTTTGCGATTTTTAGGTTTAAGAGATTTTTATGTTGAAAAAAAAAAAATCAAACAATTGAATTCTTAAGACCTTATAGGTCTGCCATCATTATTAGCGCTCCTGTAGGCAAATTAAAAAAGTCGTAAGTCTTGACTTACGAGGTATTTAAGGCAAAATATATATTAGCTGCAGACTTGCGAGATTTTTTATCGAAAACAGAACCGACTTATGTGAATTGAAACTCGGATTAAAAACCTCGTTAGTCTAAACAATTTTGAATGAAACGACGGAGTGTGGAATAATTTATACTACTCTGATTTCCCTTCACTTTTGCGATATGACGACGTTAATATTATTACTCTGGGAAAATTTTTCTATTTTCTAAATCAGTTTTTTGTTGTTTCTATATAATTTGATTTTTTCGATTGATGTTTTTATGACTTACGAGAGTTTTAAGGAAAACAGACATTTTGCCAATTTTTAGTGTCTTGAAAAAACTGATTTTAATGTTTCACCATAATTTTCTCACCCTCATATCTACCATTCATTTTACCCTATGGAGTTCAAATTTTGGTATTTTGTTAATTGATGATAAATCGCCAGTAATTAACCTAAATCCTTTTATCGTGATCTTATTAGGTATCAATTGAAAAGAGTATGATATTGGTTGTTTTAATCTAAAAATAATCTATATATTAATTTCTATAAGGTTTTCGTTTACTGTGGCTAAGAGTTAAGGAGAATGGCTGGATCGATTTTCATAGTTGAAGGGTGAAAAGAAAAGTCACACCATACAGATGTTCCACCTGAAATGAAAAAGTCCATAGCTCCCTATATGAAAACATACGGATTTTGACCCCCTCACCCGCTCAAAAAATATTTTGGCATCTTTTATATCTTAATTTATGTAAGCTTTTTTTTTCCCTTTGGGTTACAATGAACGGCTGCATCAATTTTCATGATTAAGGGGTCAAAAAAGGTCTCACCATGTAAATGTGCCATCTGAAGAGAAAAAGTTCATAGCCCCCTGAGTAAAAAATTATAGATTTTGACCTCTCATCGCCTCAAAATTTTTTTTTTAACATTTTTTCCTCCTATAAACATATTTTCCTTAATGATAAATATTTTTAAGTACACAAAATTTCATATTTCTGTGTCATCCCTTTTTTAAGATGTGGAGTGCTAAAAAGTTTAAAAAATTGAAATATAGGTATACTTTGGCAGGATACAACGCACATTCAAATAGGTAGTTTGAAAATAAAATGAGAGAGGAGGAAGCGAACAGAGGGAGAGAGTGTGGGAGAGAAGAGAGTCATTCTGTGCAAAAGAGTTGGTTACTCTCAGTGTAGGTCCAATTGGCAAAGAAGGTTTTAAATTTTAGAGGAAATTTGTAACCTCCCGGAATGTAAATTTTTTGATTTTTCTCCAAGTATATCTCCATCATTTCTTTATTTTCGGTAAACTGAAATACAAAAAGTGAAAAAGGAGAAAAAGATAAGGAAAAAATAACTTTATCTCTCTTTCACACGGGGCTCTTCTCTTAGGCGGGTTATAAGTCTCATATCAAATTGCTACGTTGAGGAGGAGCCAACGGGTGACAACTGGCTGTTTTGAAAAATGATATTGGTTACTGAAATAATTTTATTTACTCGATGAAATATTTGAGTCATGAAATGGTGTTTCAATCTGAGAGAAATTTTTTTAACTTCCATGGAATATGAAGTGTAACAGTGTCGTAGGCAGGATGTAGATACATACGATATATCCTAGATCATAATGACCACATAGGTTAAACATGGAAAGTCTAAAAGTGCAGTGCGTCAGTTATCAACATGCCTTGAACGGAATTGAAGATCACCGAAAGCAAAATTTGAAAATTATGAGTCAACTGTGAAATATTCGAAATATTTTATTTTAAATAATTCGCAATATTCAGCACTCGAGTAAGACATTTTTTTTGGTTGAGGTTTCTTTCTTCATATTTTGGGAGCGACATGAATGATGCACTAATGTTTAATTTAGCTATTAGTAAGAGTAAAAATCATTTAAGCTAGACAAAGACTTCGCGATGCAAGACAAATACTTGGATTACGATCCCCTCAGTCGTGAGTCTCTTTTGCCCATTACTAAGTATGATTTAAGTACAATTGCCCAATGCAAACTCCCATTTTGTCCTACCTAATCTCTTTATCTTGGGTCAAAAGTATTATTGAAATCATCGTTGAATTAGATAGTTAATAGGTGCCTACTTAATTTATCTACATATATACGTACTTAATAGGTAAGCAGTTTTTTTGTACTGCTTTTTTTTCTGGAACTACTGGACTAATTTTATCTAGATAAGTTTTATTGTGGATGTGCTGAATATAATTTAAAAAGAAAGGCGCGAATTCCATTGGGGCATACTCATGAAGGATTGATGCGTAAACACAATAATAGTGTGTCACACACCTACACGTCATGTAACACACACACGTATGGGATTTATGATTGTAAGAGTTATAGTTACATGAATCTGACGATCGTAATTCTTGTTTAACCTCTACCAAAGACTGAGCATTAAGATATTTACATATAAAAAAATAAATAAATAAAAGGACGGAATATTAGAGATAAGGGTGGAAAAAGTATAGGCGCCCATAGACTGAAGATTTATGTGCGAGAAACTTATTCTTGAATAAAAAATCCGTTATTCAGTGACATAACTATACAGTATTTTTTGGTAGGGTGAAAAGAGGAGGGCAGAGTCTAATTAAAAAAAAAAAAAAACAGTTGCTGGATGAGTGGAAATAAGCTGGCAAAAAATGTACCCACTGACTGAAGATTTATGAGCCAGAAAATGATTCTTCAGTAGACAAGTTGTTTTTCATTGACAAACTTATTATTAGCTGTCGAGTTTTATTTTCCGTTGGAGGGAAAGTGGAGAGGAGAATTTGATTTGATAGGAAACAAATTCATTTGCGGAGTGGAAATAAATAGGGTTGAGATAACGTTTCGATTTTGTTTCTGTTACTTGGTAAGTTACTGACCAAAAAATGGTATTGTTACTGGTACTGGTACTAAGTTGCTGGATGGTTTGTTATTGTTTCTGGAATTGGTAGCATTGCTGATTTTGGTTCTGTTCTGTAACGTTACTGAATTATTCTTGTATTTTCATTATTACCAAATTTACTTTCTATAGATATCACGATGCATGCGAAATGGTATATGCAAAAATAGGAAAATTCTGAAGCAAACTATTTCAGTCTAAGTAAGCCTAGGTGTATGTACGCGACAAAAATGAAGTACGTATATATATGCCTAAATGCTAATGGTGTGCTTTCAATCAAACTTAAAAATCTGACAGATTTATTCCATCGTCTACTGCTGTGGCTCCAAAATACCAAAGTATTAATACCTGACCGATGTATAAGCTTAAAACCCCCTCTTCAAGCCGAAACTTCATTTCCCATTATGGTTAAATTGATAACACGCTGTAATTAACGGTGCTCTGGGTATTTACGATAAAACGACTAATCGTCGAATGTAAAAATAAGTGGTGCGAAGAGAGGTATCGTAATTTTTATATAATTGGTTACACGACTAAAAACCCAATTAGGATTTCCATTAGAAATTGCTAACGTAGTATAACTTTATAGGGTTGGAATCCTCTTCGATTGAATCACAAAAAAAAAAAAAATTAAAAAAAACATCTACCCAACCCTTTATTTTAAAACGCCTGTGTAAGGACGTGTACGACGTATTCGGATGATTATTTTTTTTTGCGATTTGATTTGAACTGAATTTGAAAACTAAAAGGAAACATTTTGCGAACAATATCTGTAAACAAGAAAAAATCACGCCTACAAAGAAGTGAAAGAAGTTTCGAGCAAAAACCGATATGAGAATGTTTTTACATCGCCTACGGTATAAAAAAAGAACTTCGCAATAGAATTTTAAGGGTTGTTAGCGGAAAAGTTACACTTATATAACTTGAGTTTCAAATCTACTTCACATAAGTTTATGAAATTTACATGTTTTAAATAATAAAATAACATTACACGGTGAATTATTTTACTTAGTTGTGGTTTAGTTTCTCTTTCTCTCTTTTTTTTTCGCCTAATCTGATGTAACGCATTCAGGTGCAAAATTAAATTTCAACTTTTTTTGATAAAGTTGAAAACTCAAAAGTGGTACAAAAAAGTAAATTTTCAACTCAGGTGTGCCTTTGTTTTTTGGAAAACCTCAACTCACTCATCAGATAAAAACTGACCCTTTCTATCTTTTATTGCAGCTGTCATGCAGTTATAATTTATTTTAAAAGAATTGTTTAAGGTTTATCGAATATTGTTTTGATTTTTCTTAAGGCATTCGGCCACCCACAATAATAATTTAAACCTCCAGTAAATATTTTAAACTTCAAAATTCATTAATAAAGCTTTAGCGCAGAAACACTTCGCTAGAAAACACAGTGTGTTAATTATCATCTGAAATTAAAAAAGATAATTTATAACCTAAATTAATGCAATGCAGAAAATACGATCGTAACCCCTAGCGCCGTAAATACAAAACAGATACTTTGAGCAACACAATCCAGTCAAATTTTACAAAAAAAATTAGCACACAAACTTAAACGATATATATAGGGCTGTTGGATAGGTTTCTTAGATTAACATAATAAACATTTCACCCTCTCTACCTCTTGCATTTATGTTCGAAAATTTCGTTTTTCGCGTTTTTCTCCGTGAATTTTGATTTTGTGATAAAAATAGTTCAGCATGAAATTGTATCACATAAACTTTTCATTAACAATGTCGCATGCTGTTTTTTTCACGACGCCTCCCTTTCCCACCAGGGTCTTGAAAACAACTATTCTTCAGCAAGTATGTTCAATAGCATCATATGTGAGATATAATTCGTAATTATCATACTATTTAGGTAATTTGTAAACCCAATACATATTTTCCACCCATCCGCCAACCACCATAACTCCTTCCTACAGAAAAAGTATCATGTAGTTTTTGACTGACAACCCCTTCCTATCTGGAAAGTTTTCAAAATAATCATATTCAGTGAGTTGTGGAAGGGGCGTCAGACAAAAAACTGTGAGAATGGAGGGGATGATAAGGGGTTATGGATGGGATAGATGGGTAGAAAATGGTTCAGAGTTATTCTCCCAAATACCAATTTCAGGAATCTTTTTTCTCGAAGGGTCATTTTCTCAATTGGAAAATTTCCTAGAGTTAGTACATTAATTATTGTTCAATCACAAGTTGGTAACACTATACTGTCGTCGATCAGTTAGTTCGATATATATGGTCAATGATGTTAATACTTCTCTCTTCATTAAAGTGATATATTAGTGCAGTACTTGTGTTTTAAAATTATTTGTTCTTTTACTTAATTAACTACATTTACCTACACTCGTACTTCAACGGACTTCAAGCCCCCAAGTCCAACTCCTAGAGAATAAAAATTCATTTTCTAAATAAAAAATTTTTCTTCATCTAACCTTCCACAACAGTCACTATCAATAGGCAGAAGAAAAATTTTATTTTATGAAAAAAAAATGCTCATAGTAATTAGTTCTAATCTCCCAGAATACCTGAAGTGAGATAAATTCTTTTTTTTTTAAATAATCTACCTTACCTAACCACCCATTATATTATCACCCGAGTTTTTATGCTTTCATTGTAGAGAAAAATTAAATAAAAAAAATCTAAAATTTTTGAGCGTTGTCCATTTGGGAAATGGGTATTTGGGAAAATGGATATGGGAAAAATTTTTTTGGGAAATTGTCCAGTTGGGAAAATAGCCTTTTGCGAAAATGGATTTGGGAAAATGTTCAGGAACTGAAGAAAATATGTGACCTATTGGGCGTCATGCCAAAAAACTGAATGAATTATTTTTGTAGGACATTTTATGCTCAACAATTTTGTGTTGAACAATTTTTATCCCAAAATCAAAATTGTTGGAAATTTTAAGGATAAACAACCCCCCACAAGAATTCAAAAGGTGGGGAGGATGAAACTTTTAGTATGTTATACCAGTGGTTTCACCCAACAACTCTACATTATTAAAGTTTGTGTGCTAATTTTTTTAATATGATACATTTTTCTATTTTCACTACGGGTATAAAAACTGAAAGGTGAAGGCAACTGGCATAATATTTTTGCAAATCCCATGGCAAATTTTTCTGTAAAATAGAGAAGAAAGAAAAATTTGTTAGTACACGTATGTATGTGATTACATTCAACACATGTACACTAACAAAAAATTTTAGTTGTTTCCACCGAAATAATGAATTATACAGTATTACCAGACATTGAAAATAAAAATGTATACCACATTAAATTATTCAGTCCACTTGGTTAGGGACTGATGTGTGCTTTCTTTCACTCATTTTGATACTATTCAACTGGACTAATGTAAGCGACTTGCTCCTCTCCAAAAATTATTTTTTGTTTTACATTTTTCTTGGAAACCACTGAATAACTGGTATCCGACTAGGTCCAACCTAATAACTACATTTTATGAAAATTTCAGCTATATCTGTTTGGTAATTTCCTCAAAATCTTGAAAACACCACTTTTCCAGAAATTTTTTTTCCAGATGTGTTGGAAACTACTGAACCAATAGGAACTAAATACCTATCAGACTGATTCCATATATCTTATGAAAATTTCAGCCCTATCCTTTTTGTAGTTTTTTCAAAATCTTGAACGCAAAAATTTGAGGTGATATAATTTTACATACATTCACACATACATATATTATGTACACAGACACATACATATATACATATATATTACAAGCCCTGAAGGGCTGCTCCGCAGAACTTTGGCTTCTACCAGCTATGCATTTTTTCTGGTATTCCTATAGGTAACACTGTAAAATTGTTATTTCCTCCAGAACAGCGAATATTTTTTTTTCATGTCTGTGTGTGGCTGTGCGGGTAGTGGCGCATGTGCATCGAATATTAGGGAACAATTGGCGAAATAATGGAAGGGAAATAATATGGCGAAATAATTTTAACGAACGAATTAACAGCTTGTACATTTATCGGGTATAGCAATAATACATACCGTCTGTTAAGTATATTATACATAATATATACATATTATAATATGTGTAGGTAGCTCTACCTACACAGGGTTCATAGAACCAATAGTGGTTAGCATGTATGGGTGACCAAATAATTTCTCCGTACTGGTAGCCAACCAATTTGCAATAGCTTACTGGGACAACTAAACTGAGGTGAGATAATATCTTATATGGACTACGACACACACTGTACCAGTGAGTACACAATGCATACATACTCACTAATTTTCTATTTGGTATCTACATATATATGTCGACGATCTGTATGAGTGCATAAAGATGAAGTATTTTCATTTTGAGTGCAATGCACTAATAATTTGGGTCGTGGACTAGGTCTACGACCTGTCTGTTGATGCAGGGACAAGCCCTGGAAGAAGAAAGGGAGGGAAATGTCTCCACAATATGGACATTAAAAATTAGGTCAAATGGGAAGATGCTTTCAATGGTTTTCTTTTTTTATGAAATGGAAAATTTTCATCATCCCCACCCCTAACCCTTAAGTTAGATCTCTTTTTAATACCTCATTTGCAAGAAAACTTGGTAATAACTCTTGAAAATAAATTTTTTGTTGTAAATAGGGCAGACTATGCAATTCCCATTACCTAGGCTGCTCTTCCTCCTACCATTAAACCATGGCTGTGCTTTTGTACTGACCCAGGCTGGCTATCGGTTCGACATTGTGTTACATGCCAGTGAAACAGGTTTTTATTTTTTCTAATCTCTTTTTTTTTTTCAGATCAAGTAGCCAATTTCTTACTTAAGGTCTGTTCACTTCATCTGTAGCTCGAATTTCATTGAGTCTTGGTTCTTTGTACAGGTAACACGTTTTCATTATGTCTGATTTTTGTGTCCTTAAATTTTCATTCAATATATGATGTTTGCTTCTTATTTGAGCATGTACTGATTTTCTTTGGCAATGTGGTCAGCCTGGGAGAAGTTCTTCGGTTTCTTTCCATTGATTTCTTCAGGTGAGCATTTCCATTGGTATGTATTCAAATTTGGTCATTTTCAAAAAAGTGTACGATTTAAAATGAATAGAGAACGAATATCTGGTTGGCTATACAGACATGGTGTGTGACTTGACAGTTCTGTGTCAGGTGCCGTGTCTAATTTTATCGTTAGATCACTAAGGATCAATTTACGTACCAAAGATAAATAATAAATAATTAAAATTTCAAATTGAGATGTAGGGGGATGCAGACTTTTTGAACGTTGAGGGTCAATTTAGTAGGAGAAAATTTTGGTCCTTGGTAGAGCCAAATTTTGTGTTAACAATCTGATAAATAATAATAATGTTATAGAGTGGGAAAAATTTATGTTCCCTTTCTCTTTCTTTGTCTTTTCCCATCTTTATATTTTTAAGTTCCTCTTCACCTCTTTCCATCTACCTACGAGTTGAAAGCTAATTCATGAGTTTCGCATTCGAAAGCCAGGAATTTAATCTTACCTACCTGCTAAGTGAATGATTAAATAGATTTTCTTTCATTTTCTGAAGAGGAACTGTGTTCAGTATCGGTTTAATCAACTGCAGATTGAGGCTGTAAGATAAGGCTATAAGATAATGAGCTACCTATCGAAAACTTTGTAACGTCTCAGACGATTTGAATACTGTATGTAACTGATAACTTACGCTGTGAATCTACTCATCAGAGAAAACTGGAAAGGATTCTTAAAAAATTTCAGTGTAGTCTATTCGTAAGCGAAAAACGTTTTACGATATCGTTGATGTAATATCATTCCTACTATGGAAGTCGAATTAACTTCGATGCGAATAATTTTATGATCTTAAAATATATTTTACTCACTTTGGGCACATGGAGGAGTTTTATGTATGGTACCTATAGGTACCGAATGCTAGTGCTTGAAACAAAGAAGAAAAAAATATTTAACGATACGAAAGTTATCAAAACGCAGTCTTTACTTGATGATTAGTTGCGGTGGTCAAATTTAAAAATTTTATTTCCATCGTATAAGGTTGGAAAAAAGTTACAAGGTTGGTAGACAACTCCAAAGTATATAGGCGACTTATATTAACTAGGGTATGATGGATTCGAAAAATTCACACAAGTCTATTTTGGACCCACATAAATAAATTTCGATCGTCAAAATTTCCTCAATTTAAAAATACTATAAGCAATAAAGAATTTTAATTTCAATTTCACTCTTGAGTTAATATATATATAAGCTATAACTAACAGTGGACAATATTTTTGAAATATAGTTCTAATACATAGAGTATATTTTTTTTGTGCCATAAATTTAATGTTATAATATTGAACGAATGGAATCGTCTCCTTTCAGTCGATTTCACACTCATGAAATGAGTTTTCCGGAAAGTTTTACTGTTTCGCAGACAGTTTGTGACACTTTCAAAGTAAATGTGATCTAAAATATCGGAGATAAGATTTGCAACAATATTTCAAAAAGGTTAAATTGAAAAAAACATTTGTTTGTAGGGTTTATGCAATTGGTAAGACGAGTATCACAGCTAATTCTATCAGAGCTGGATTTCATGTAGTCATTAACAAAGTAATGACAAAATTTTGGGATGATAAATTTTTTTTTTAATTAAGATTGTTTTTTCATAAAACAACAATTGATCCACAGAAAGGGAAACTAAGCATATTGGCGAATAGGAGAATGTAGTTTTTTGAACTCCTAACTCGTTTCCTCCCCTCTAATCCTTCTATATTCATGGTAATAATTCTCTCCGAAAATTATAAAAATTAATTTTGGCACCAATAGATACTACTCTTAGAAGGAATCATATAAATAAGTGTTTTTTCAACTCATGCACCAAAAAGAGGTTATTATTGAGTCAATTTTTGTTAGCAAAGTGAGAGATTTCCAAATTGATTCAGAATATTATTTTAATTTCTCGCCTAGTAGAGAAATAGATTTTTTTCTCAGAACATTTTTAATTATTTCTTCACATATGATAACCAAGCAGACCAAACATTTACATCGGTTTATGGCAGGGATGATTTCCCTCAACCCAAATTTAGTGAGGGCCTGATCAAAATTTATTTAAATAAATAAATAAATAAATAAATAAATAAATTTAATTGTGGAATACCTTGTCATGAAAGCATATTCTCACAAGAAGGTAAACAACAGATTATTTGCGTGTTCTGCCACTTCATATGTAAACATATATGGGTAAACCAAAACCTGGGCAAACACTGGCAATTTTAGAGCCAGTCCGGATGGTTTATGTAGGGGCTTATTCACACGCACACATACACATATGTGTAATAAATATGTATGTCTATGTATAAGGGTGGTTTGTCATTTCTTGTCGAGGTAAGAAACAATAGTCGGGTTTGTGTGCCAAATTGTGACATCACCATGATTGTCTGATTAGTCATGGTTCAGTTTTTCTACATTACTTGTAAGTAATTGCAAGTAATTATGTTCGAATATTTTCTCATGCAAATTAGTTTAACGTCATAGAGACAAATATTAGCCAGCCTTTCAGCGGCGACAATTGTCAAGGGGTTCGAGCCCCTGGTACCTCATACTAGTATTAAGTCCTCTCATGAATAATTATTAACGGACTTCATTTTCTAAAATACAATTAGGTAAGTAAGAGGATCTTCCAAATCCAGAATGTGAGTACATTCGGCGTACTCTCAAGAAATTTACAAAAATTTAAGGGTAAGTATGCACAGTGTAGTACTCTCAAAAAATTTTGAAATGCAAAAATTAACTGTTATATGTACCTATACAGGGTGTTCCATGAGATGTTAAACTATCTAAAATTCAGTTAGTTACAAGTCAAAATAAGAAAAAATGTTCCTCATGAACACAGGTCTGTAAAAAATCTTTTGTTTCAAGTTACATGCTCACAAAGTTTTAAATTTTCATAATAAAATCAAATGAGGAAATTCAAAAAAATTATCTGAATCCAATATTCCTGATGATGGAATCTGTACTCATTAAGGACATCAAAAAAGTTATTTTGACCAACTTACAATCTTCAATACTCACGGAGTTAAACGCATTCAATTTATCACCTTACCTCAAAAATCACTCATAGATAAAGATGGTAAAAAAAGTAGAAGTAGAAAATGGTGATGAAAAATAAAGTGGAGCTAGCAACGTTGTTGCGTTATTTAGGAAGCAAATATGTAGCTAAAAGAGAATAAACTGAATAATTTATTCATTTTTAATTGTTATTCATTTTCAGTGTCCCCCCTTTATTCTCACAACCTTTGGATTTTTTTACAGTTATTGATCAGAAAGTCATCTTTGAAATGGTTTTAGAAAATTAGAATTCGGTAAAAACAAGATCGTACAGTAGATTTGCCATTGAGTATTTTAAATGAATGAAAGGGCAGTGAATTAATTTGAGCATTTTTAGCAAACTAATGAATTAATATAATTTGGTTTTTTTTTTCGCTGAAATTCTGAGAAGAACTCTTGGGAAATCCGAGGGAATAAGAACCCTCAACCAATCTATTTGTGCCTATGACTTATTTTTATTTTCTTATCGTAGACCGTATAGTACTAATTATGTGATAACTTTACATATTCATTACGTTTCCATGTGGGTACAGTCACGTTTGCTGTCTCTGTTATTTTATTTTCTTGTCTACTATAACATTAAAAAAAATGAACATTTAGGTTCAATGTGCGGTCAAAATCCACTAGAGGAAGAGTTAAATGAATAAAAATTGGTGTAAGGATAATGAAGTTTCTTTTTTTTTTCTTCGATATAAAATTAATTCATCTCACTACCTTTTCGTTTCGACGTTGGTAATCTATCCACACATACGTAATCTACAGCCCTCATACTGTACAGAGTCAACCTCATTTTCTACAAAACCAATATGATGTGGGCATTCGATCTGCTCATGGAGGAAATTAAGTTTGACGCTGATAATTTTCATCATTTTTCTCCAAGAAATGCGGGAAGAGTTCGGTGAATGATTCGAAATTTTGAAGCTGAAGAGAAAAGTAGGCTCTTCAATAGCTACCTGAACCGGAGGATATGAAAAAAAGCACGAAAAAAAAAAAAACTCCGGAGCAGTCATACATTTTGCTAGAAAACATAGTTTGTCGATCTTTAATGAAAAAAAACAGACTATGACGTAGATCAATGCAACGCTGAAAAGAAGCTCGTAACACGTCTTACGCCGTAAATACGAAAAAGATGCAGCAAGCAATACAGGCGACTTGCTTTTCTCCATCTAATAACATTTCGCGAAAATTTCAGCCTAATCCCTACCGTAGTTTTATTTGAAGTCCAAGAAAAACCATTTTTCTAGAAATTTTTAATTTATTTTTCTGAAACTAATGAATTAATAGACAGCAAACTTCTATCCGACCTGCAACTGCATCAGGAAAATTTATAGTCAAACTTTCAGCCTGATCCCTTTTGTAGTTTCCTCATAGTCCGAGAAAAACCACTTTTCAAATAATTTTTTATTCTCCAGTTTTGTCAGAAAGTAGGTGCTGAGCCAATAGGCATCCGTCTCTTGTTAAATCTGGTCCTATATAAGAACTACCTTTCGTGGAAAATTTCAGCCTTATCACTTTCGAATTATTTTCAATACTGTGAACACAAAATTTTTTCCCGTAATTTTTTCTTTTTTAGTTTTCTCCAAAACTGCTGTACAAAGACAAAAGATTTATTGAACCAAACGAAAAGGAATGGAAAAGAGAACTTAGGAAAATCTGCTCCCGCTTTCTTTTTTCTATAGCCAGACGACTACTAGTTAGTAAGGTAAATATTATTGTCTCACTCTGATTCTTTTTTTTTTTTTTTTTTTTTTTTTTTTTTTTTTATTGGGTTGCATTTGTGTCTACAAAAAATAGATTAAAATAATAAAATTAATAGACACTACGTAAGTAAAGCTGTAGGTAAGAGCTCATTATAGGTCCAAGTATAAATTGGACACGCTGATACCCCCTAGAAAAAATGTATAACACCAATAATAAACATTAGGGTAGGTATGAAGAATAATGGGTGCGATGTTGCCACAAATTGGGCCTTAATGTGTGTTTCTGATGTGTGAGTCTTGGCTTGTCAAAGGATGTAAATCACAAATAACAATAGTGCCACGAGTGAGAAAAGTGAAACAATTAAATTATATAACCTTTGATGCCCGAGGTAAATTTCAAATATGATGTTTAGAGGGTGAAGAGATGCCACAAATCTGATATAAACATCTGGACTTAGCAAAGTGGCTTTAACTCGTCTAGTATACATCTTGAAAGGGTCTCGACTTGCGCTTGTTACATACCTATCAATTTGTAATGTTAGATATATATATATATATATATATATATATATATATATATAGAAAATAACAGGTAAAGTGGTGGAGTTCTTTTTTTTTTTTTTTATTGTCTACATTCATCCAGCTATATCAGAATTGGGGTATATCTTGCTCCTGTTTTTCTTAATGTTGATATACATACCTACATATTTTCATTGACAGCAGTTTAGTTTTTCACTTTTAGGTAGCCTTTATTACCTGTAGATTTGAAAAAATTTTTTTTTTTTGAAAACTTATGCAGAGTTAATGTTGTGACATCTGATTACCTACAGCCTTCCCCTCACGTCACCACCAAATTACAATTGTTGATATACTTTACAATAGGGAATGGCTCACAAATTATCAAGATTATACTATCGGTAAGCCACAGTGGAAATACATCGATTCCACTCCTGTTCTACAAAATAATAAGACATGTCAATCGATTACTATTATACAATGTGGTGACGTGTATATTCTCGAACTTCGGTCATCAGTGAACCAACATTTTTTATCTCTCGACTGTTCTCAAATTTGGTTGAACTGTGAACAGTCAGTCTTGTTTTATACGTGATCAAATCCGCTTGTCATGAATACGAAATATTATTCACAACATACTACAGCTTTTGTTTCAACAACAAGTCACCCTTTTTTCAAGTTGTTTTTACCAAAACTATACAAATGTGAACGCCGTTAGCAGAAACTGTAAGTCCGTTACACCATTTTTGATTCCAACAACGAATATACTTGGTTGGAATCTGTTGGTTCACCGGACATCTATGACCACGAGACAATACAATTCTGTGATACTAGCACAACCTGATATTTTTACATCTTATTGTAAGTAACCTTTTTAACTGTAATAAAAACGTGGACAGTGATAATGGGTCGGCCAACTTATTTATTCCGCTTACTTAAAATTGCCTGACAAAGTTCGTAGGCCTTGGGAGCTTTTGCTGGTAGCTGGTGGCCTAACTGTTTGAGCTGACTTGTGGTCTCGACTCTACAATTAATTGAGACTCATTGATATACTTCGAATCATGATATCAAACACCTATACTTATGATGTAAGTTTGTTTTTGGATGTCACAATGTGTTGGGTAATGGACAGTATGGAACATAAACGTTTAGTCTCCTCAATTTGATTTTATCTCCTTTTATAGCCCCCTAAAGAAAAATATGTACAATAAAAAGTTTGTCAGCTTTCACCTCCAAAACTATTGCGACTATGAAAAATGTGTATATGACCTAATTTATAAAAAATTTTATTAGAAAAATTTCTACTAATTATACAGTTTTCTACACAATTGACCTTTTAATGAGAAAATTACAAAAACAACCATGAAGTATGGTTTACAACATCTCGGAGATTTGAGGGGAGAGTATCTATTCGAGAGGTGGTTAGTATTCGATTTCATATAGTTCGCCCACTAATACAAAAAACCTTCAAAGGGTGAAACATTACCCTTATTTTTTCCTGAGAAAAAAGGAATAGGAATATACCAACATATATGTATATTTTATAATATACTGTAACGTACATAATTTTATTGGTAACTATATTTTCCAAGTCCTATGTAATACTCTTTCATTACATTTAGTACTATATTTTTAAATCCTATATCATGTCATATAGACAAGCCAAGATCTGTCTCATGACATCACCTTTTTCCTAAATTATTTTGTTTTCATACACACAAAACACAATGTCATTTTTTTTATGAAACCTTTCTGCTAATATTTCTAATCTCCAAATTCTACTTATTTCATTAACTACACTCACTTATGTCATTTCTCTCTAATATTACTGGCTTTCCTATGCTTCTATGACAAATTAATATCCAATCATATTACTTTCAGCTTAAGACACTTTGTAAATTCGCTGGAACTTAATATATAATCGCACTGAACTTTATATATTTTGTCACTATTTTATCAGTTTTTGAACAGTCACTGATACTGTAAACTATTCTTTTTAATACATATAATTATTTAACCTTTTTTATGTGTCTTATTATTCTGTACAAACCATTTGTCACATATACTGCATACATAATTATATTTATATTAAAAAAAAAAATAGGTGAAAATGGGAAAATGGTACCAATGGTTCCCACCCATTTTCCCTAATCCGTTTTCCCTAAGTATAATTTTCCCTAACAGACATTTTCCCTAATTTTTTTCCCCTAATTTTTTTTTTTTCAATAATGAAATGTCTAATATATTATTTTCCTAATAAAATTATATTCTGAAATTTGTGTTTTCAATTATATATTTACATTATATGCAATAAAAGGAATATTATTCTAAGTCTCTGCCATCATTTTTATACTCATCATACGTTGAGCATACATCATGTATTCTTTGTTGTAGTTCCAACAATTTTTTTTTGGTTCAGCTTGGACTCTTTGACCCATACTGAGTTCTACCAGTGTTGCCTCTGTGTCAGCCTGTTCTTTTTGGAAATCCTTGAGGTAGGAGTATAGGTCTGGTTGATGTTTTGCAACTACTAATCTGAATCAGTTATGCCACCCCTCATTCACATTATTCATCTTATGTCTATTGAATAGTGCTGCTTCGTATTGGTTCCAGAGTGAGGGAGAATATCAGGTTGGAGTAGAGTGGGATGTCATGATATTCCCTCTTCAGAAATAATGAGATGTGATAAGAAATTTTTACAACCAGTCATTGGAGGAAAAATAAATTATAATGTTTATTAGGAATATTGTCTTTAGGGAAAATATCCATTAGGAATATTGGTTTTAGGGAAAATGGATTAGACATAATGGGTTTAGAGAAAAAAAAATTATGAAAAATGTCTGTTAGGGAAAATTATACTTAGGGAAAATGGATTAGGGAAAGTGTCCGGGAATTGATATCAATTCTTTTCTTTTCTCGTTAAATGGATAATTTTCACTATCCTCACCTTTAACCCTTTAACGAGTTCAATTTTAATACCACGTTCGCAAGCGAAGATAAAGGGGATGAAAACTAAACTACAGGGGAGTCAGTTCGGCAATAAAATATCAAAATTCCTTTCTTTGTCGGTATAGGTGCAGGTTCCTACGTTGAATCAAACAGTGTCTCAATGTGATTTTTGTATAGAAAAACGACTAAATATTTATTTTCTATGCCTACTAAAATTATTAGAAGAAAATCTTCTCCGAACCTTTCGTACAATGATGTGTAAGAAGCGATGATAACGCTTTATTTTCACTTTTTTCATTTAATTTCATTTTTTTTTCAATGGGTAGACGATGAAAATAATATTGCAAGAATATTATCGTTTGCAGAAAGTTCGTTTCAAAATTTCTAGTGAATAGCTTTTAATTCGCGAATTTCGTTTTCATTCGTATTAAATGGCTTCTCAAAAAACGTATTTTTCACGGGCGTTGGAATTGTAGCATTTTCTTCCCTTACTTTTTAGCCGGATTTCAGTCTCGTTACCTACTTTTCCGCTTTTCATAGTATTTTCTTCGTTTATTTAAGTTAATTTCACTCGTCTGAACGACGAGTAGTCCGAAGAACGTCGGCGTAGGTAATTAATATTTTAATGGCAGTTTGATTTTTTGTCTTTTTTTTTTTTTTTTTTAAACCTGCTAAAAAGAAAATATTATTTAGTCGTAGGCAGACGAAAGTGTTTCTTCTAACAGATGTTAATGTATACATTATTGAACAAGCTAATAGTGTCTCAAAATGGCCACTTTGTTCGATATTTATTGGTCGATTCAAAGTTTAACCGTTTTTTAGTTTCATTCCAAAATGCGGTTCGTCGTTTGAAAAAATTTCGCATTTACACGCTTAGGCACGACAAATATTTTCGCCGTACTCTCGAACATTATTTTCAAGTTTCCAGCGAAGAAGTGTGTTTTGAATGAATACGACGTTATTTTTTCGACGTTGTTTTCGTTGATTTCGCGTAGATGTGAGAGATTCTTGACGAATAAATCGAGAAAAATAAAACCCGAAGAAGGAATATTTGTGCAACAATAGGCTGGCAAATGTTACACAAAAGCACTCGAAACCGAATGTTCCTGGAATAATATATTGTGTGCTGTGCTCTTACTCTAGAATCCAGCCAAAATGATTTCCTAGTGCATTATGCTCATTGATATAGGTTAGGTTAAATTATTTTGCTGACTTTTTATGGTACAATTCGGCATACAATGAGAAGATTTCTTGAGAGGAAAAACACTTCTTTTTATTTCGAAATATTTTATTTTAGAATAGTTCACAGGATATAAAAACAAAAAATTTAAATGTTCTGACAAATTCAGCGTAGGTATTCTAGATCTTAAAAATTTTTTTATTTTTAAATATTTCGTAAGTGTCAATTGGAAAATGTTGTGTTTCGAGTATTGAAAAATAAAAACACTATTTTCAATCCACGACAGCAGAAATGATAATCAGAAGAATAGAATGGCGTTTACTGGAGGAAATAGTAGTCCCGAGAGAGACAAAATCGTTTATCATGCAATTAGGGAAGAGGATGAGCAATTTCTCAACTGGTGCAATGTTTACAAGCATTAGTCGTAGGTGCAGTAATTTCATGAGTTGATAAATTACTCATTTCTATTGAGTTTCATAAAATATTTTTTGTAACGAGTGTAAGGAATGCTGTATTTGAGCCCTATTAAGGGCTGTAACCTAATTCCGCACGAACAGCTTAAATACGTCGCAGTTCAGCACCAAGTGTATTTTTCCTATACCACAATTCCGCACCATTTGAATTCCCTTGGCATATAAATTCCACACCAAAATCATATTCACATATGGAACAGTTATGCGCAGGTATAAGGTCTATCAAAAAATACTGATTGTATCCAGCTTGGACTGCCAGTGAACTCACTACTTGAAATTATTGACATGTCACCCCTCTTTTAGGGGTTACCTCCCACAAATATGTTTTTTGAACAAAGTAAAAGGATTCATTAGTAGGAAAGAGCATAAAAAAATTCAGAGGTTTCACACTTTGTAAAAACAAGAGGAGGGCATTGGAAATGAAGAAAAAAATGAAAAATAACTAAGTATTGTACATTTTTCATTTTCTTTCATTTTTGTATTTGCTCCTTAAACATTGAAACAACTTTATTACCTCCATTTAATTTTTCATTGTCATTTTCTCCTTCTACTTTTTCTACCATCGTTGTATACCCCTTATCTCTTACTCTTTATACATAAAACATTGGTGAAAATTGGGTGGCTGTCACTTTTTCACAACTCAAGAAGAAGTTTCATCGATAAAAATCAGTTATAAATAACCATATCAAGCAATGAATTATTATCATACATGTCAGCTCCCAACATGATTCAGTCTGAACAAAAATATAATTTAATTTAAATCTTTCAACAAATACGTATGGTATTTTTAGGTATTTGGGTAGTACGTGGATTCAAACATGTATCAACCAAATACCTAAACTCGATCACTTCACCACCACCCAAAATACAGAACCATACTCATTTGGTCATTGCACCAGGTGATGGGGAGGAGAGAATACGCTGATAAGTGTGTGCATAGCTGCCATGTCACTCCCCTCTAGTACAGCAGAGTGGAAGTATGAATAATGGAGGTAGAACGAGAGTATGATGGGTAGGTGCATGTGGAGTAGTGGTGGATGCCCTACCATACATTACCACACCAGGCGCTTCCACCTTCCACAGCTACTACTGTACTTAGCATACTCACATTGTAGATGGCAAATAGGCTGACCACCAACCTTGGCAAATGTGCTAAGAGAGAGATAGAGAGCGCTGCGCTCTACCATCTTAATCACATTGGGGTCACCATTTCAGGTATTTTGGTGGTACGTGGATTCAAAAACATACCAATCAAATACCTAAACTCAATTACCTCACTGCCACCCAAAATACAGGACTGTATTCACTCAGCCATGGTGCCTGGTGATGGTGAAAAAGTGAATGCACTGATATGTGTGTGCGTGGCTGCCACAGTATTGATATATTTTTACATAGAGTATTCATAAAACTCTCCTCATTAACTTCTAATGTATCATTTTCACATATTTTATCCAGTCATAGTTCAGTGAAGTGAAAAAATTGAAAAAATTGAATATCAAAATGTGGAATACCTTGTCGTGAGAGATATTCATACAAGAAGGTCTTCTACAGAGTTTGCGTGTTCTGCCACTTCATACTGTTAAGTATGGGAGAGCCAAATCCACGGCAAACACTGGCGATTTTGTAGCCTGTTTTGTGAGTTTATAGAGGATTTAGTACATGCACACAGACACATATACATACGTATATGTACGTAATTATGTCATACGTTACGTCGTTTCTTGCCTCTGTTGAGGTGATAAGAAACGACGCAGTGCGTTTGGTACTAGGCCGTGACATCACCGATATTGTTATCAGGTAATTGATCACAGCCCGTGCAATGTATTTTACCGGTATGTACCTACAGGTACCAACATACAAACGCACAAGTGTGTTTATGTTTTAACGTCATAGAGATGATTATTGCCAGCCTTTGGGCGGCAACTGTCGTCAAGGGGTGCGAGCCCCTATTACCTCATACGAGTCATGTCCCCACACAAAAGTAGGTATATTTCTGATACAAGAAAAAGAAGTTAAGGTGTGAGAAAAATATGAGTTCTGAAACTGGCCACTTTTATCTAGTTGTACCTCAAAAATACTAAATTTCGTACAAATGTTGCAAAAAAATTATATCATTATGCTTTGCTTATTTTCAAAATTGAAAGAGCTGATCACAAAATTACATTTTTTGTTAAAAGGATAGACGTTGAATTTTATAATTTTGCGTTTATAACATTAATGAGAGGTTTTTGAAATTTCTACAATCATACACTTCTTGGCTTTAACCTTTTTCTAAATTAATTTTAAAACTTTTCCCCCACAATTTCATAAAAAACATGGCCCGAGCAAAATTGTATAGATCTACTTACAACTATCCGACATCCCTGCTAAATATGTGTGCATTAAAAGAACGTAGGTGCAGCATATTCATACCTTCATATTTCTGCTACAGTTCTTCGAAACATTTCAAGTACCTACATTCGTCATAAAGGTTTTTAAGAAATTCATAAAGTACTTGAAATGACAAAAAGTTGGATGAAATGAACGCGTGTATAACGGTTTGCACTGAATCGTACAGTGATTTAAAGCTTATAACAGAAAACACAGGCAAGGTTGGTCTAAGAATTCGTAAATAAATTTATATTATGTTACAGGAAATTGCCACAGCTACTGTGCAAAAGATTAAATTACATTCGAAGAGGGTTGGCAAGAGAGACTGCGACGACATTTGTGGTGGAGAAACAAAGATAGGAAATGAAGAAAAAAATAACGTAATTTGTAAACAGTGTATAAAGGTTCAAACGTTTGCAAGTTATACTCGTAGTTGTCACTAGTATGTAAATAAGGGCACCTGTTTGGGTGCAAACAGTAATTTTCTTTCATATAAAAGAATGATGCGTCAGTCCACCAGTTTTTTCTTCTCGTTACGATTCAAAATTTTCAGTCGCAAAAATTCCCAGAAAGAATTACTTCGAAGAATAAAGACATCTTCACCAATGCAGTGATCTGTTCGCAGGTAAATTCCGTGGTTTTTAAGGTGGTGGAAAAAAAACCAATGATAAATTTTAATATGACATTGCGCAGCATACAATGAGTTTCACTTGATATAGAATAGAATTTTTCCAATATTTTTGATGGCACTTATGTACTACATACAAGATAATGTTCCGAGTGGTGGTACTGACGAATAAGGAAACAGTATTTTCTATAAAATGGCGTAAAAGTAGAAGGGAGGCATGGTTTTAGGCCTATATATATTTTTTTTCTTTTTATGAATTTCCCTCAAGTGCAAAATTTGTTTCTACAACCACCAGAGAAGTAGGTACCTATATTATGTGTTTACTTTGTTTATTTTTCTTAAATCCTAGAATCTAACATAACAATAGGACACAAGATGATATTAGTTTTATTTTTGGCTAATAAAATTAAAGCTGATATTCTTTGCACTTCCACAGTTATTTTTGTAGGTACTACTTTATAGTTGGTCCTGAATAACTACACAAGTTACCGGCCATTTGTAATGCATTTTCTGGCACTCTCTTTTCTGGTAGGTAGTTTGTTTTTATGTTTACTTATTAAAACCATAAAATTTTATGAACTAAAGTTTACCTAATCTGCTCATTAGCGAAATATTATTTAAGTGGAATAATAATTTACCATTCTATACAAGTTGTGTTTGAAACATACTGAGAAAGAAAAGATAAATTATAAATGTTTGTAAAATTATGAAATTATCTAGCTTTCAAATATTTTTTTGCAGTAAATTTTATATGAAACAAGCTGCATTACCTTCCTTTTGTGCAAGAGTAAGACAGACTGCTATCACTCAACAAAACTGTGGTTCACAACTACAACTTCTAGAGAAAATATTATAACCTAATTCACAGCTCCCAGTTTCTTGAATTTTCATTTCTCAGAATGGACAATACATTCTCTTTTAACCGAACAGATCCGTAGGTATAACTTTTAATCAAAACTTTTTAACTTCATAACAGTTTCTAGTTTTTTGAATTTTCAATTTTCAGAACTGATTGTACAATCCTAAATCTGAAAACTAACATTTAGTAAAACAGGTCTAAACTAAAACATTAAGGGAAACCTTTCGAACTTCATTACAGCTCTCAGTATTTTGAAATTTCATTTCGTTCTTCAACCTGACAATATAAATCGGAAGGAGAACTGAGACATCACTTTCAATAGAACAGGTCCATAAATAAATCATCCAGTGAAAACTTTCTTATTTGACTACAGTTCCTAATTGTTTGAGTTTTCACTTCTCAGAACTGACCATACAATCCAAAAGGAAAATTAAGAACCAACTTTCAAAATAACAGGTCTAGAACTAAAATATTTCTGTGAAACTATGGTACCGAATCATGGGCAAAAAAAAAAGTACAAAGTAATTAGTATCTTTTGTATTGGAGAAAATATTCCAGAAAAATTGAAAGAAGTGCTCGAATGATTTTCTGTGAAGATGATGACATAATATTTGTATTTCACTAATAAATTCGATTCCTGGTTAAATAACTTTATGAAATTTTGTAAAATGTTTTGATAACACTCGATAAAATTCAAATTCTTCAGTGTCTGATTGCACTGTTGTAAATCTGTAAACTTTAGAGTACCTACCTACCTTTACAAGAGACTAATTAAAATACAGATTTTTAAAATTGTAAAATACAGAAAAAGTGCTCCAACATATGGCTGCAAGCACTCAAAAATATTTCTGTAATTGGTATTACAGATTTTACAGATTACTGTAAAAAATGCTATCGCTCAAACAAAACTATTATTATTTCTAAAAATTATTATAGATCAATATAATCGAATTAAATTTTTAAAAATCTATACATATATCGTATTTATTTTTTTAATAATTTTATTATAATTTACTATAAACCAATGTAAACTGTTCAAAAAAAATGTGTCGAGTGATGGTGGTAGGTTTGTTTGAGTGCTTGCAGTCAACTGTAAGTTACAGTTTTTACTGTAACTATACTCTGCATATATTACAGATAACTGAAAGAAGCGCTCAAACAATTTTCTACAAAGATGACATAAATTTTATATTTCAATGATAAATGCGATTAATGGCCGAATACTCTTTTGGTAATTTCTTTCGAGTTAACAAAGACTTTGTTTAAAACTCAAATTGGGTTGTATTTTTACACATTATGAACCACAGTTGTCAAGTTAGTATTAAAATATTGGAAATTTGGAATATCCACAATTACTATCGATTGTTTTCATTTTTAGATAGGTATTAGAACAGAATTTCAGCGATATCATGAAAACCATACAAACAATTGAGCTGAAATTAGGCTCAGACATCAAGATACCTTAGTTTCAGACTCTTTGAAAATTTAGCAGCAACTGTACATTTGGTTTTTGAGATATTGCTGGAATTTTCCAACTATATTGAATTCATATGATCTGAATAATTACATAGTCTCAACTAAATTTCAGCGATAACTTGAGAATGGAATGTACAATTTCAGCCAAATTTTCACAGAATCTTCATCTAATTTAACTTGTTGTCTTCACAAAATTTCAACTGTACAATAATTGGTTCTTTCACAATTGCTCATGATAACAATAATTATATTGAAGAAATATAACTGTTTCATAGCATGTGATAATAAATTAATGAATTTTTAATTCATCCGAACTTCTTTAAAAAAGATGATTATCGTCATAAAATGAAAATAAATTACATGCAAGAGAAGCAACTCACAACAAATGAACAAACAACAGGAAAAAATTTGTAAAATGTTTTGATAACACTTGATAAGATTCAGATTCTTGAATGTACAGCCACTATTGAAAATATACAGTACCTTCGGAGCAACTGTAATTCAAAATACAGACTCTCATATTTCTGCACTCTTTGTTGCAGATTTTATAGATTACTGTAAGCTGCAAGTGCTCAAAAGAAGCAGTAAGTTAAAATTATATTGAATCGCGTTGAACGGCACAAAACAATAGGCCAATGCGTGGTTTAATCTCAAACTGACGACTTAATATGTTTATAAACTTTTCATACCTTATATAATGGAAATTTAATTTTAAGGGGTAGTATAATCTAACTTTTAAATACATTTTCCCTAAATTCACGACAAAATAACCATAGCATAGTGGATCAACATTTGAAGTTTTACTATGGTATTCGTCCCCCCCTTCGCACTGAAACGAAGTTTGAATTTTTTTTTTAAATATCACAATTTTCTTCATATCTGTATACATACTCACTGCAGGTACTGCTATATTATTTCTCGACCGTCACCCGATCCAACCATTTTTTCCTCCTTTTAAAAAACGCAAAAGTTAAAATGTGTGAAACTAACTTTCAAATTTGCACACTTTCAATTCTAACGACCAGGTGCAAAACTACAGAGCGGAGAGAAACAGTACACAGGCATCTATATCCAGTTGATATTATCGTTATTTCTTTCGACTCATTTCCACTTTAATGGTTTATCGTTTCGCCAAACTTCTAAGATGAAATTGTTTCCGCATTTTATTCGAGAAAATCCGCATTGTATTTGTGACGTTCAAAGCGTTTAATGACTCATATCGTTGTTCGGATGACTGCCATTGTACCACCTCTATCATGAATGAAAAATATAATGGAACAGTGGCTGCAGATATCAGTCGAGATATACTTTTCGTTTTCGTTTTTCTAGCCACACCATATAGGCTATAGTAGGTACCTACCAATTTCATTGGTTTTTCCTTATGGTTATACATCTCTAAAGTCGGCCTACGTAGCTTATAAAGTAACATGAACATGACTTTTTAGAATGTCACCCGGCTGTTTTCTGTTTTAGTGAAGCAAAAACGTAGGTACCCCCCCCCAATCTGCCCGTGTAACTCAAATGTAGCTTGCGAAAGATGACATACTTTTTTGGCTCAGCGTGACACAGCTCCAACTAATCGGAAGTAAGAAAATAAATTTGTCACAACCACATTATTATTTTGCATCACAAGTGCATGGTGAAAAACGACACCTTGATATGCCATTACTTATTTAAAAGCTTTTATGACACATTCCGTTTGACCCGTTGATGGCATTTTGATGGTAGTAACAGATGCCTATGTCCCATTGTTGAGACGCAGGTGGTACATTTATGAAGTATTAATGACTCGTGTGGAGATGGACTTGAAATGGAAGTATCAGGTTTTGGGCGCATACAATATAATTTAGTGTCGTATAGTACGTCCCTATTACTGCGCTCCATGTCGTTATAATGATGGAAAGTCATTATAACAATATCTACATCTTTATAACATACTATTGTCATAATTTTGCTATTGTGTTAAGGCACTTCCACATTTGTATCATTTTGCCACGTCGTATCTTCCTACCATACGAATGTGTTTAAATTCTGTCACCTTGTATTAATATGTCAAAAAATGATACAACGATACTATATGACCATTCCCTACATAATGTCAGTATTCTGTTGTCACATCAAAAAAAGGATACGACGCTAGATGATACAAATGTAGATGTTACTCCATATTTTTGTAATACCTGGATTCTCAATATGGGGAATAGGATTATACACAGTGAAGATACAATATAATCCTGGGCAAGGACTCACCAAAATGTGAGCTGTATTATCTGTGCATATTTTATCATGATAATCAACGATGATAACATGGTATAGCAAAATTATGCAAATTTGGATGGGCTTTTATATGTTTGTGTCAATCTTGTGTCATTCAAGCGACACTCATGTATAGGTTACCATAATATTAATGTGACATAAATGAAACCTATGTTATTTTCTTGTGCTACCTTCATGGTACCAGTATATCATGCATATTGTTTCAGATTTGTGGCATGGAAAAGTCATTAATAATTATGTTTATGTCAGGTTTTTGATATTTATGTGATAAGTACCTATACATTAATGTCACATTTATGGTATCCACTTAACCAATAGTTGTCATTTCTATGATGCTTCTTTATCACATCAGTATTTTTCGACTTCTAAGTATGTGGAATATTATATTTTTTAAAGTTTTGTAAAGAAAAATAACTTGAATTTTGTATCACAACTGGGTTATAGATATCACCTGTGTGACTTCACAGTGACTTGGCTATGACAATCATACGACATTCTATAGAAATTCTGCTATAATTATGCTTACAGGTGACATAATATAATCATAAAACAAATTAGTGATGAACCTAGATACTTTTGATCACAATTTTATCGCACATGAAAATCATATTACATGATAGTGATCCAATTATCTATATTTATATACTCTATACCAATATATAAAAGTGTTCTGTATGTGTCAGTGTGTGTGTAAAATGGATAATCTTTAAGACTACCGAACCAACTTGTTTTATTCTTCTATCATCACCAAGCTCATCTTCTAACTAATAAAATAGGCTGCCTATTATTATGATCCATTCATAATAACACGAGCAGGACTGTAAAATGTGTATATTTTTCATTATTTTCATTATTTCAATTGTCATCTGTTGAAGGATTAAAGAAGAATGGAAAAAAATAGAAAAGGAAAAAATATTGCTATCACTGTCTCTCCTTTCATTACACTTTTATCTTTTTCCCTCTTTTTCTTTTCCTATAATAGGTACTACAGCTTGAGTTCATATTTCTTTTCAAATTAAAGAAACTGTTAGGTGGAATTTGATGGCAAGTAATTTATCTACAGTTGATAGTATTTTAGTAAGGGAATTTTTTAGGATTTGGGATTTCAGATGGAAGAAAATGGTGGCGATGACGCTGCGAGTGGATGATCACTGAGGTAAGACCCACATTCTCTATGGTTGAAGTTGAAGAGGTGATAAATGGTACGAATCTTAATTTTTTTTCAGTTTAAATTATTTAATATCAGCTGAAAATAAATCTGAAAAAAAATTATTGCCATCACTGTACTGCAAATACCTTAAGTTCAGCTATGAATTTGATAGGTTATAATTTTATGCTTGTTGATAAAAAAATTGAAATGGAAAAAAGAGTAGAATTATTGACAAAATGACCACGTAATCTTACTCCTGTGATTGAGCCAATTGAAGCTGGCACTAAGGGCCGCCATTCATCTGTATGCCTGTGACGCCTATCTTCAAGACAATTGAGTGACTCTTCTATTATTATGTTGTACATTTGTCACTACCACACTGAATCACGTCGCATACTTGGCTCTTCTGTGGCACGTGATCTATGCTATTGTGACGTATTTGTAACCAAATATTACTAAACTGTGGTAGGTACCTACAACTTTGTCTTCACTGAAACACACGTCGTGTTTGCCACAGATCACGGCCCAGTTTATAATTCCATAGGAGGTAAAGTCAGTAACAAGGATTGGTGCCACAAAATTCCCGAAACAAAAATAAAAATGCCTTTGCAAGAGTCACAAACGTGATTTTCGCTGATCGAGTGTTTGCTATCAACAAACAGATTATTCTACCTAAAAAAAAAGAAATACCTATTGATAATTAATTAAAAAAACAACTTATTCCTCCACCATGTACTCTCTATTCTCTCCCATTAGGTATTTTCGTTCTACCTATTTGTTAAATTAAAGTTTAACCCATCAATCAAAAAAAAAAAAAAAAAAACTCTTGTCGAGGTTAAGAGATCGCTATAGTCATTACTTCGGTTGTGTGCCATTGAAAACTTTTTCCTTAAATCTGCGCAAAAAAACAATACCTACAATTAAAGCTCGCTGCCTGAAAAGTGATGATGAATAATATTTTTAAATAGTTTTCGAAAACGATTTTCGTAATCATTTACGTCGCAAATTAGGCTCGAAATTCGTTTGACGTTTTTGAACTTGACGTGTCGACCAACTTCTCAAACACACACCAGGTGCGAGAATAAATGGCAATCTTAATTTGCAAAAGTTTTTTAACGTTGTTTTTCGTGCGCTTAGCAAAATTCACCCGTGCATTTTCTTCTTTCCAGGACACCAGTGCATTGTCCTTCGTTCGGTATTCCGAGCTTGCAACAAGATATGCTCATTAATCTTCGGCTATCAACATAGATACCGTATTGTAAAGTACAAAAACTTTGAGCTTCTTTTTTTTTTTTTTTTTTTTTGAAATAGCTATTTTAATTTTTAATTTGAGGAAAATATGCGTTGCAGATTTGATGAGTGTCAGTGTAGAGTACGTTTATGTGCCAAATTTCAATTTTTTTTTTTTTCGTAATTGGTTATTTTGTTGTTATTTATGGTTAATTCATAGGTAGGATTACCATACATTCCAATTTGACCAGGATTTTGACCGTTTGAAGTACCATTTCCATTATCTCAAACGATTGGGCTTCATGTCTCGGTTTCGCATTTTTTAAAAATTTTTTCAAATTCATTAATAAAACGGTGATTGGGTTTGTGGAATACCTTGGCGTGAGAGATATTCACACTAGAAGGTTGTCAACAGTATTTGCGTGTTCTGCCACTTCATACAATTAAGTATGGGAGAGCCAAATCCACAGCAAACACTGGCGATTTTTGAGCTGGTTCTGAGAGTTTATATACAGAATTTGGCACACGCACACAGACACACATGCATACGTACATGTACGTAATTATGTTATGGGTTACGTCGTTTCTTGCCTCCGTTGAGGTGATAAGAAACGACGCAGCGCATTTGGTACCGGGCTGTGACATCACCGAGATTGTTATCAGTGATCTCGCCCTGTGCAATGTATCTTACCTGTACGTACGTACAGGTACGAACATACAAACGCACCAGTGTAAATTTGTTTAACGTCATAAAGACGATTATTGCCAGCCTTTGGGCGGCGACTGTCGTCAAGCGGTGCGAGCCCCTATTACCTCATACGAGTATTGTCCCCACAAGGTTGTTCCATCATAATTAAGCAGATGAACATATTTGCCGACCTAAATATTTCGTAACAAGTAACGACGAATATATCTAATAAATATTCACCGTTTCCTCCAAATCTTGACCTAATTATTGGCAGCTAGCAAATATGCGGATGAACAACAAGTCAGCACATCTGTCAGCACAATAAAGGTATATACTGCAGGTACAAATATATAAACAATGTAGGCACTAAAAGAAGTGACCTGGAAATTCGAATTACACCAGGCCTTCACTTCCCATTCTTTCGGGCTACAGTACAGAAGTAATCTGTTTGAGTCTGAATAGTCTAAGATGTGGTAGACATTGCAAGTTAGTAGTCCAACCTTGTAGAGACAGGTCATAGATAGGAAATAAGATTATAGTATAAGAAAGTTCTAAGTAAAAGTGATAAATATTGTAACATAATAATTGTGACGTATTTGATTCAAATAAAAAGTAGGCAAAGTGATTCTACTTATTTTATATCGTCTCTACATATTTTGGGCTAGAGATGTAACCTGGGTTTAACTTTTTATTATAAATTTCCTATTTCAATTTGTGAATATTTAAAAAAACAATGTGTACTTTTATTTAGAATTTAAATAATATCTGCACCTACATTCTTATAGATTCTCCAAATAATTTGCTGAGTGACTGAACTGATTCATTTTTATTTGAACAGGATATAGTTTTTTTGGAGGAATTTACATTTTTTAATGAAAATTTTGCTATTGGTGAAGGTGATTATGAGCTCATTGTATTTTTTCCACGTTATTACGAGTAAACAATAATTGTTTTTTCTGTTTTATATTAAGATTTCAAAAAATACTATAAAAAATGCGTAATTTTACCAAATTGAACCGTACGATAGCGTATGAGTTTGTTCAAGTAGGCAAAAACTGATGATTTTACCGATTTTTTATTTTTTTTTTGTGAACTGGCTGTTTAATTTAGAAAAGTGTGGCCCTTAAATCTTGTAGAAAATAGAAACTTTCGATTTACCAGGGTAAAACATAGAAAAAGAAAATTTATTTTTAAAAGTAGGTCAGTTTTATTATTTTTTGAATTTAAAAAAAAAGTCGTATGATTTGGAAAAGTGTGGCGCTGGAATTTTAAAAAAATTTGTTTGACTCCATGATTAAGTTCTTGCAAGAAGTTATTTTTCAAAGATATGAACGCGATTGTAACTTATGCTTTTCTTATTTAAAAAAGAAGAAAACAGTAGAAATTGCAATTATTCTATTTCTGACATTTATTTTTTGAGTTTTTACCACTTAGAATGAATATTGAACCAAAATCCGAAAGTATAACTTAGAACTAACCTTCAATAGAACTGGTCCTGAAATAAAACTTCAGTGTTGTTCCTTTTCGCCGCATTAAAGATAACTTATTTCTATTTGATTACATCACATTCTATTTTTTCATGTAAAAAATAAAAATGAATCACCTCACCTCTCCCGCCTTACATAAAGGCATTGAAAAGGTGCCTTTTTTTTGGAATAAAAAAAAATTCAATAGAAAAATAAAGTATTGATGAAATTTTAACTGGAGCCTACGACTCTAGTGAAAAAAACTCGGGTATATAAAATGGTAGATAAAATCATTCAGTCATTCTTGTTCATCATATTACGTATAAATTCAAAAGATAGCTCAGAAAATCATTTGATGGATTTAAGGATGGTCAAAAAGAATATTTACGAAATGAAAAAAATGTTGACAATAACATTTTAATGTACCCACCTGTGTTCCGGTATGGAATTTCTCATAATTGCGGTAAGCCTGTTCATAGGTAATCGTTTCATCCAAATTAGTATTTATTGTTGTAGCCATACGAAGATCCCAAAAGTAATAACCGGTAAGTCACTTTCGATCAAAAATGCGATTTTGGCGCATTCTGGTAATTTGTTTAGAAACCCTTCTATATTTGCAAACTTTTTCATTCTATCTCAATTTGTTCCAAGGTTTATGTTTTTGAGCACTTCATTATTTAATTTTATGTTATTATTTATTTATTTTTGCGAATTACATATCTCATATGAAAGTAGCATCCCAAAATTATTAGACTAAGTAAGTAGGTACCGGTTTTTCCATTCTCAGTTAAGAGCTCAGTAATTTAGCTGGCAGATTATGCTAAGGGTTGAATAGGATTTTACTACTTCCTAGCTGTTAAATTTCTTAGCTGGATATTGAAAAACCGACCTTAAGTAAGTCAATCATGAAATATTGTAACCATAACTCAGTGAAATAATAATTTTTAAATGTTTTCTCTCTAATTCTGATGAGAATGTATAATATTTTGGAGAGTGATTGCTGCCAAAAAACTCAAACAGGTAGTAGAAAATTTTAAAATGCTTTTGCTCTTTATTTTTTAATGTCTCATCCTACAGTACGATCATTTTTTTGGAAGAGTAGAAAAGTCTTACGAAAACCTCGATTTCGACCACTTCCAAAACATTTACTGGTTATTTGGAGCAGAGCTGGACAATGCGGAACCTTTAAAATTGGTGCCGTTTTTCGTTGCAGCTTTTAAGTGAGCGTAAGTCCTTTGTTTTATATTTAATACACCGTGCTTTTGACGTGATCTTGGAAATTTTTCTAATGTTATGTGAACGTTATGGTCCACAATTTACGTTTAATTTCTTATTTTATAAATCCACAGCTCATTTAATCGTGGCAAATAGCACCAATTTGACTATCAGTATATATCGGAATTTAATGATTTCAATAATTCATACAAACACGTAACTATACTGTAACCACACGTGCATTTCTCAAAATGAAAGTGCCAGATGAAAAACTGATAAAAATTGCATTATTTACTCAGGTTTAATATTTGAAATTCTTGCAAAAAAAAAAAAACTCTATCGTAGTAAGTTTTGCAAAAAAAAAGTAGATTATCTTTGTCTAAAAATCAGCTTTATAACCAACATTCTTGTAATAAAGTAATATGTAAAATATTTATAATTTTTTCAAAAAATTACCAATGTCAAGTAAATGTGAGCATGTAGTAAAATATACTGATTCAGTACCTATAAATATTTTATAAATGAATTTTTAATTTTTGTGTGAAAAATAATTATTCTTTTGTGAATTGAAAAAATATTTCAAGTTCTAACAAGCAACATATTAGGAAATAATTCGATGGTTCTCTTTCCTGCAGTGACGAAAATTGTGGATTATATGAAAAAAAAAAGACAAAAAAAAAAACCAACAATATTATATGTGAAAAGAATCATTGCAAAACGAAGTACAGCGCAGTTGTCTATCTGCTGGTTACGAAAATATTAGCAGAGATTTTAGTATCCGTGTTCAAATCCAGTGTACGGAAGCGGGTAGAGGTTGAGCGAAAATTGACCAATTAAAACCAAAGTTGGTTGGTCTGGTTCTTGTATGGGAGGTACTGTTTGTACCTAATTTCGTGACTATTGAAAGAGAATAACTACTTTCATTGGGATAACATGAAAAATTAATAACTTCAACAGCCTTAGGTAATGAACTATAACATCAATAAGAACCAAATTTAGAAGAATGTTAGATATACTTCAAATAAATATCTATACCAAATTTTGTGACTATAGATTGAAAATTACTCATTTTAGAGCCATTAATCTGCCAAAAATGCAACAAAATCGCCTCTACCAGACGTACCATAAAGCCCATCAGCACCAAAACTGGTAACTATTGTCCATCACTTAAAACTCATGTTATGTATACTTAATTTCGAGCCTATCGATTGAAAATTGAGACCTGTACGCTGTTTAATAAAAAATGCATATAAACTTGATTCAAATATATGCTTCATATTTCGAAATTATCCGATCAAAATTACGCCTGGAAATGAACTCAACGCAAAAGAGGGTATATATATAAAAAAATGAATTTCCAAAAATAGTACCAAAATGCTCAGATCATGAAACGAAAAACGTACCCACTCCCACCCCTGAGTCCGAATACATAGGCAATTTTAATAAGTAGATTTTTGAGAACTATAGCGTAGCAAGCCTCGCTAGAAAAAGTAGGTTTTCGAGAAAAACGAATTATGAATTTTGATGGTTACATTAATTGCCTGTAAATTCATATGCAGGAATGGCATGTTATGACTGTATGAAATTTTGCAGCTGCTGACGAAATATTAGACAATGTGAAATTTAAAAGTATTATTTCTTGAGAAACATAAATTAATTAAAATGTTCAAGTATGGTAAATAATTATATAATTTCAGATAAAAAAACAGAAAACATGAACATATGTATAATTTTTGTAAAAAGAAAAGTTCGTGTAAATTAGAAAAAAAAATATACCTATAATAAAATAGAATTTTGAAATAAAATCGCATAAACAAAATACAGTAAATCATTGTATAAAAACCAAAAATTATAAGATAATTATGTTGATAAAATGATGTTCCGATCTACATAAGGGAGAAGTATATTGTTGTTTCTTATAATATTTTTTTCTGGAATGTATTTTAATGTTGACCGCTAAAAGAATAAATGAAAACAAAACTTATCGTACTGAAAGTAGTACTATCCGCAAGATCCGTACCAAAATTTATATCGTGTTAAAATATTAAACTGAATATTTGATATAAATTTCGTAGAAATTTGTCAAAAATCAGGTATGTTATGGACATAATGAGAAAAAAAAAAAATAACGGTACTGGAAGAACTATCCGGCGGATTTCAGTCAAAGTTCATATCATTGATCTACAATAAATTATAGAATATATTTGTTCTGAATTTCGAAATTACACAGTTTGAAACCATTAGATACTTAAGTTTTCCAAATTCAAAACAAAAATTGACTCTGCAGAGATACCATCCTGTTTATCTGCACGAAAATTAGTAGCATGTTCCAATCAATTATAATAAATATTTGTTTAAAATTAAGCATTTTATAGCCAAAATAAAAACGAAAGCAAGTAACTTTTCCGAAAGTACTGGCCGGTCAATCCGCACCAAAACTGGAAACTGGAAAAGTGCTACATTAAATTATAATAAATATTTTTTTCAAATGTCTTACACACATACAGAAATACACACACACACACTTACACACACACACAAGCTAGATATATATATAACCATCAAAACCTAATTTTAGTCAAAACTAATTTTTATTTATCCCTAACCCCTTTTCGCAATACTAGTTTTAACCAGTCAATATTATTAATTACTAATCCCACTAATATTGACCAAAGGAAAAATGTTTTCTCAACTCAGACTCCAAAAAAGGTTATAATTGAATAAATTTTGTTTAGCAAAGTTCGAGATTTCCAAACTGATTCGGAAGAGTTGAAAAAGAATTTCATTTCTTCACTAGTGTCGAAATTGAGTTTTTTTCTAATGGAATTTTTTTTTATTTCT
This sequence comes from Ericerus pela, assembly GCA_011428145.1. Taxonomy (NCBI): domain Eukaryota; kingdom Metazoa; phylum Arthropoda; class Insecta; order Hemiptera; family Coccidae; genus Ericerus; species Ericerus pela. The sequence goes on from WOFM01000005.1 coordinate 4,182,323, forward strand.
TTACGCACCATTTAAGTGCACATACACAAGAGGTGCAAAGTCAGTATAAAAAGGAGCTGTTTTACACAGTAATCCCAAAAAAACAAAATATTTCACCTCTCACTAATTATTTGATAAAATTATTTGAATTAAAGATATTGGCGAATTTAACTGAATAAATAATAACCTCTGTTTGGTCTATTTGTTGAAAAAAATATTGTACTTAACTTGTTAGCCACTCATGATAATTGACTCGTAGCAATTACAGCACAAGCTGCAGGCGAGTGCTGCAACTACGTAATTCATCGACAATTGCTCATTTTGCTAACTAGTTGAGTAAAATACTATACTTCAGTTAAAACTATTAATGACTAAACAAAAATTTTATCTCACTTTTGTAGTGGCAAAACTAGTATCGCCTTACTGAAAATAATATTACTCTTGTCAGAATTACTTATACAAAAATAAATACGAGTTTCAATCTTATCAGTTTATTGTTGATTATTATCTCATATGGCCGTATTTTGTTTATTAATTTATAGAAAGATGTTTAATTTAAAAATAATAATTTCTGACGCATGCCTATGCTGTTAGTGTACAGTGGGTGATTTGGTGAGGTGTCAAAATCATTTCCCAATCATTATACGAATGTGTAGAAGAAGTGATGGAGGGCTTTGTCCACTAAACCCCCTTTTTTCCAACCTTTTTATCAACTTTTTTTTGAAGAACCCACCTTACTTAATTACCACTACATGATAAAAGCATGGGCATGTGTCCGAAACTACTTAAAAAAATTAAAATTATCATTTCATATGACCTATATTTAGTGATTTTTAAAATTTTTCAATTCTTTTGAAATAATTCTGTACATATGGCTGCATTTACCATAAAGAGGGTGGTTATAGGTGAGATTAGGTGAGATGAATTTTTTTTTCATACCTTTGTTGTATCAAGAGTGTAAGGGTAAGATGAGTTAAAAGAATTAAAAAATTTAAAAAATTTAAAAAAAAGGCATGAGTTCCACTGGGGCATACTCATGATGGGTTGATGTATAAATATAATAATAGTGTGGTTGTGTGACAAGACCATACACCTACACATTATATGTAACACACATAAATGAGAGTCACAATTATAAGAGTTACAGTTACACAAATCTGACGATCGTAATTCTTGTTTAGCCCTTATTGTTGGCTAAAAGCTAAAATGTTTACACATAAAAATTAAAAAAGGGGGTTTGGGGGCATAGTCCCCATCGTTTCTTCTACAGATTTGTATAATGAATAAAAGCTGGTATTGACCAGTCAAGACTGATGTGGAATACCTTGTCGTGAGAGATATTCTCACCAGAAGGAAATTCTACAGAATTTAAGCGTGTTCAGCCACTTCATACGAATGTATGGGCAAGCCAAAACCAAACCGAACACTGGCGATTTTAGAGCCGGTTCTGTGAGTTTTTATACAGGTTTTGGCGCGTGCACACAAACACACGTACGTAGTAAAATACGTACGTTGTTTAAGTACGGCCAGGTCGCATCATCCCCTACTATCGTAGGTGGCGGCTGGCCGGTTCGTGTACGAATCGTGACATTGATTGATGGATGACGTCACGATTCGGTACTCGTATATTACCTGCAAGTATTCACAGGTAATTACGATCGAACGTAATTTTGTGTGTTCGTTTAACGTCGCAAGGACGATGAGTTGCCTGCCCTATGGGGCGGCGACTGTCATCGAGGGGTCCGAGCCCTTATACCTCATACCGATGAGTCCCCACAGCTACTCCCCCCCAGTTTTTGCGCCGCAAGAACGATCAAAAATGCGCAAGGCCTGGGGGACGTGCGGGTTTACTTTCGACTCTGGTTGGCCTCCCACTTCGCCAGAGCACTACCTACCGCGGCCCCAACGCACTCGTAGGATTCTCTACAGGCGTTTGCTCGGGCCAGGTAATTTGCCCGGCTGCCTTCACCCCTATGCCTCGGTTTCGTATTTTTCGTGTGAGCATAGGGGTGTCGACGGGAGTGAGGGGGTAGCGGACGCCTGAACGTCGGCTTCCTGTGCATCGGAGAGTTTGAGTTCTCCGCTGTCCAGGTGGCCATCTTCACTCGTTTGTTCACGGCCCTTTCTGCCGTAAACAAAAATCCCATGGCCTCCTTTTTCTCCTCGGGTTTCGGCTCCGGTTTCGGTGGTTCCGGAGTCGGAGTCGTCTCCTTCGGGGATCGGGGAGGTGAGATGATTGGAGGCAGCGGAGATGTCATCTCCGCTAGGACATCGTTAACCGGAGGAGCCGTGTCCATGAGCAGCTCCTCTTCGATCCTCTCCAACTCCGTCTTCGTTTTGGTCTTCTGCTGAGTTTTCGGGTTCTCAGCAGTTTTCCTAGCGAACTGGAAATTGGCGGACATTGGGATTGGAATTGGTAATCGTGACATTATAGAATGGGTTGTTAGGAGAAGGCACCAAAAATGTATCAAGAAACACGTCCAAGTATTTTGGCGGTTCTGAAATGGATGATTTTACTTCATTTTTCGATTTACCATTACAGTTATTTTTCTTTATTTTCGAATCTTCTTATCTACACGTAGAGGGGATAGCGCTTAAAATTCTCGGCCGTATACAAGTTTTCCGGTTAAGTTCTGATCGGTTTAAGCAGAGTTATGCCTGAAATAAGCTCAGTGAATATAATTTTTCGAATTTTCAGTACAAAGGAATCTCCGTTTGTGACGTCACGCCGTAGAGATTATCTTTGTGTTTAACGGTACTCGCACGTTGCAATGTTTTGTTTCCGTATTGCACGTGGATTTGTTTATTCCGGTCTTCTTCTTTTTGTTGGCATTCCTCGTTTGCTTATCTCCGGAGTTTCTTTTGTCTCGCGGAGTTCCGATATTCCCCGTATGTTTTTAGTGGGTTTCGACTTTTATAACGGATATTACTTTTCGGGAGTTAATTTTATTTTCTTCGCATTAACCTCTCAGACGTGCGAGAAGGATGTGAATTTTTACGTTTTTTAGTGCCAAGGGGCCTGCCTCTTTTACGTGGGCATAAGGGGGCCTCGGGATCGAATGTTTTGGTGATAACATCGTCCGAAAATCTTACTGATTTCTTGGGTTTTTCTTGTTGTGAGGTATTTTTCTCACATTTTTTGACAGATTCTTCCGTTTTTGTTTCGGAATCTGTCTGTATATTTTCTGGGTTCTCCTGTTGTAACCTTTTTATTCTTTTGTCGTCACTTACCAAGTACGCAGGCTTCAATCTGTCGATTGAAATTGTTCGAGGTTCGCCTGCAATGAGTATCACAATGTTTTTCTCATCTCGTGATACTACTTTGTAAGGACCGGCGTATGGTTTCTCCAGCGCAGATCTCATTTTTTCGTCTCTAACAAATACGTGTGACGTATTAGCCAAGTGTTTTGAGACGTAAATCTTGGGTCTAGCCATGACGAGCTGCCTGTTTTAGGAAGTTGTTGGCATCATTTCTTATGTTCTGTACCATTGTTTCGGGGCTAACTTCTTTCGATTTTGTGAAGAAGTCCCCAGGAAGGCGTAGCTCTTCGCCGAATGCTAATTGCGCTGCAGAGTGGCCTGTATCGGTTTGTAGGGCAGATCGAAGGCCTAAGAGGATGGTAGGAAGTATTTCTACCCATCTCTTGGTATCATGAGACATGATGGAGGCTTTGAGAGCTCTATGCCATCTCTCGATTTTGACATTGGCTTGAGGATGGTAAGATGTGGTATGACTGTGTTGAACACCAAGCTTATTTGCCAGCTCTTTAAAGAGCGAGCTCTCGAATTGGCGACCTTGGTCTGTGATTATGACTTCTGGTACGCCATACCTCGCAATCCAGGTATCGTATAACCTTGTAGCTACTGTTGGAGCTGACATCTCGTGTAGAGGGATTGCTTCCGGCCATCGTGTTGCCCTGTCTATTATCGTTAACAGGTATCTGTGTCCTTGAGATGGTGGCAATGGGCCTACCAGATCCATGTGAACCGTTTTAAACCGCTGTGTTTGTTTGAATGATTTGAGGGGCGAGCGAGTGTGTCTTCCTACTTTGGATTCTTGACAGTTCAGGCAACTGCGAGCCCATTTGTTGCAGTCAGACTTCATTCGTGGCCATACAAATCTTTCTGAAATTAGTTTAGCACTACATTTTGGCCCAGCATGTGACAGGTTATGTACACTGTTGAAAGCCAACCTGCGATATTTTACCGGTAGAAATGGCCTGTTCTTACCTGTACTGATGTCACATGTTAATAAAACATCAGTACCGGGAATTTTTCGCTGTCTCAATTTGAGGGTAGTATCATCGTTCGATAACAACCCCTGCAATTCTGCATCCTTAAGCTGTGCTTTAGCTATTTCAGCATAAGGCAATTGGACAGGAACCGAGATAGCTTCGATTCTACTCAGGGCATCAGCTGGAGTGTTAAGTTCTCCACTTATATACTGAATGTCGGTAGTCAGTTGACCAATATAGTCTAACTGTCGTGCTCTTCTCGGAGATGCCGGTTCTGCTTTTTGTGTGAAGGCATATGTTAGGGGTTTATGGTCAGTATACACAGAAAAACATCTACCCTCTAACTGGTGCCTGAAATGCTTCAACGCAGCAAAAATTCCGAGCAATTCCCTATCGTATGTGCTGTAATTCTTTTCTGTTTTTGAGAGCTTCCTCGAGAAGAAAGCTAGCGGTAATTTGATGTTGTTTGAGTCCAGTTGGTACAGAGTTGCACCAATAGCAAAATCTGATGCATCGGTACTTACGCGTAATGGCAGACTTTCGTCTGGATGAGCCAACAGGGTTGCATTTGCCAGTGTTTCTTTGATATTTTCAAAGGCCTGTTCGGCTTCTTCGTTCCATTCGAGTGGAGTTTTATCTTTCTTTTTGCTTGTCTTTATTAGTGCAAACAGCTTACTTTGTTCGGCTGCTGCGTTCTTCATGCAACGTCTGTAGAAATTCACCATCCCCAAGAAACGCCTAAGTTCTGCGACATTTGAGGGCTTCGGGAATTTCAATATTGGCTCTACCTTGGTCTTCAAGGGGGAAATGCCTTCGGTCGAGACTTTGTAGCCGAGGAAGTCAATTTCGGTCTATGCGTATAAGCTTTTGCCTACGTTGATAGTGAGTCCGGCTGCGTGTATACGCTGTACCACGGCTCTCACATTCTCCTCGTGCTGATGCTCACTGCCTTCTGAGCAAATGCAAATATCATCCAGGTATGCATATGCAAACGGCAGTTCCCTAAACAGTCCATTGATGAATCGTTGGAAAGTTTGTGCTGAGTTGTGTAGTCCAAACGGCATTCGAAGGTATTCGAATAGTCCAAAGGGGGTTATGACCGCTGTCTTTGGAACGTCCTGGTCGGCCATAGGAATTTGGTGGAATGCCCAGTTGATGTCTATTTTTGTGAACATCGTTTTACCCTTCATATTCGCGTTGAAGTCCATTATGTTGGGGACTGGGTAGCGATCAGGAACTGTTATGGCGTTTAAGGCCCTGTAGTCGCCAACAATTCGCCACTCTCCACTTGCTTTTTTAGTCATGTGGATAGGGGAGCTCCATGAGCTTTTTGAGGGGCGACATACGCCCTCCTCAATTATGCGATGGAAATACTCCCGTGCCGCTTTGAGTTTGTCAGGTAATAACCTTCGTGCTCTAGCATGGCAAGGCTGTCCTTTGGTTTCGATGTAGTGAACCGTGTTGTGTTTGTACGTAGGATGCCTGCAAATTGAGGGTTGAGTGACTCCAGGATAGTCTGACAGGATCTGTAAGAGTTGTCCGTCGACTTTAGTACAGCTGGATATGTTTGTGTCCAGTCTGTAAGCTAGTGTTTTGCCTTCCACACTTTTGTTTTCACTATTGATCAGTTTGCCGTGTTTGAGGTCAATGATCAGGCCATAGTGTGCGAGAAAATCTGCACCCAGGATCGGGTTTGGAACGTCTGCAACTGTGAAGGACCACGTCATATTTTTGCTGAGTCCGATGTCGACTTTGCTGGTTTCTAGTCCGTAAGCTGGAAGGTTTTGACCATTCACAGTACGGAGATAGTATTTCGGAGGAAGTACTTTTTGGGTTCTATTTACTGGCAGTATGCTCAGGTCTGCTCCCGAGTCAATTAAGTAACGTCTCCTATTTGTCCTGTCCTTTATGAACAGGCAAGGTGAGTAATTTTCCGAGGGGTCTTCGGCCGCACAGATGGCCCCTTGTTCTAGTTTGACGCCTCCTTGTTGAAAGTTTTACCCCACCATTTGCATCGGTTGTTGCATTTGGTGGCCTCTGCGCCAAACCGGTTGTGGAAAAAGCAACTCTTATCATCCCAATTTCGAGACTGGGTTTTGGGAGATGGTGTTCTAGGGGGAGTTGAACTCTGACCCCTGGTTCCGGAACTAGATCTGCGGTCTGTTGACCGGGACTGTCGTCCTCTGCTGTTTTTGCTGTTGTTGTTGTTGCTTCTGCTTTTCGATCTTTGTCGCCAGCTGCTATTGGGTTTCGTCGAGCTTTGGCTTTTGTTCCGTTTTACTTCTTCGGTCAACTGAGCTATTTGGGCTCGAAGTTGAGCGAGCTCTCCAGTCTCTGCAGATACTACACTGACCACCGGCTTTGACCTGGTGTACTCGAGCGCATTATCTGCTGATTTCGCAAGGAAGTCAAGATCCGCGGATGTATTGATTACCGTGGAACCAACGGCAGCTAGGCACTGCACAACACTTTGTGGAAGTTGTTTGCAGAATTGGTTGCCTATGACAGAAGGGGCTACGATATTGTCCGCCTTCTGTCTTAACTTCGCCATGAAGATTGAGGGTTTGTCGTCCCCCATCTTCATACCACCCATCACATCGTCTATTATTTCATTTTTTGTTTTGCCGAATACTTTCTTTATCTTTTTGACGAACCAGGCATATTTGTCCTCTTCTGTCGAAGGGCATTCCATAATGTCCGGAATGTGTCGGATTATCTGTGGGGGCATGCCTCCGCAGATGTGTGTATACCGCTGGTTCAGTGTTATGTTTTCTGTTCTGAACCTGCCTTCTAATAGTGTCAACCATAATTCTACCTCGTTTGGCAGAAATTCCGGGATATCTATCCTTCGTCTATAGAAGTTAGGGTTCTGTCCTGGCTGCATTTGCAAGAGTTGCAAGATCTGTGCCAAAACTTCGGGTGTCAGCTGCGGCTGACTACTACCTCCCTGTGATGGTTGTGGGTTTTCAGTCGGTGGTGGAACCATTGCTATGTCTTTCTGGTGACAAGCGTATTCCACAGTACTACTTCCTTCCTTGCTGGTTGAAAACACTGGCTCCTGTGTTTGTAGGACAGGTGTTTTCGGGTCAGAACTTTGGCTTAAAGTTCGACCACTTCTCAACGTTCTAACTGCAAGTTCTTCTTTGTTTATAGCAGTTCCCAGTCGTGCTAATTCTGGGTGTTGAGGGCCTTCTTCTATATTTGCTAAATTCAATGAGTGTCGAGTCGAAGTCGGGGGAGTTGGGGGATGAGTCCAACCTTCTTCCTCCAGGTCTACTGTCTGGTTTCTCCTTGTTTGTATATTTTAAGGAGAGGGGTATAAATTCCCACTTCAGTAGACTCTTACTTCGACGACCAAAAGGTGTCTTAGTCTAGGTAAAAAAATATTTTTTAATTTGCCGAGTAAGCGAGAATCTCGCCAGCGCTACTGCGCCAGGTTGTAATAGCGCCGAAGCGCCTAAGACTCCTCACGACGTGGCCGAAATCACGTCGGGGTCACCACTGTGGAATACCTTGTTGTGAGAGATATTCTCACCAGAAGGAAATTCTACAGAATTTAAGCGTGTTCAGCCACTTCATACGAATGTATGGGCAAGCCAAAACCAAACCGAACACTGGCGATTTTAGAGCCGGTTCTGTGAGTTTTTATACAGGTTTTGGCGCGTGCACACAAACACACGTACGTAGTAAAATACGTACGTTGTTTAAGTACGGCCAGGTCGCATCATCCCCTACTATCGTAGGTGGCGGCTGGCTGGTTCGTGTACGAATCGTGACATTGATTGATGGATGACGTCACGATTCGGTACTCGTATATTACCTGCAAGTATTCACAGGTAATTACGATCGAACGTAATTTTGTGTGTTCGTTTAACGTCGCAAGGACGATGAGTTGCCTGCCCTATGGGGCGGCAACTGTCGTCGAGGGGTCCGAGCCCCTATACCTCATACCGATGAGTCCCCACAACTGATATTACCTAGTTAATATTTTAGTCTATTCTAGTATCGACTGAGAATGTAATAAAATATGAGTCAATATTAGTGTTTTGACTTGTCAAAACTGGTATTGCCCAATGGGATTAGGAGTAAATAATATCGACTGATTAAAACTAGTATAGACTTATTTTAGATATTGACGTTAATACATGTATATGAATTTGAGTTCTTGGTGCCAAAATTTTCCTGAAGTCGTGAAACGAAAAACGTACCCCTCCCAAACCCTGGGAGCTAATATCGCACCAGGCGTATAAGTAGATTTTCTCAAGAAAACCTACTTAAAAAGGGGATGGTTACGCAGTCACTTACATAGATTTTTACGTAAATACCACCATACATTAAGCTTTATTAGCCTGTAGAGAATCAACTAGGAAGCGATAAACTGGGAAAGTGATTCGGTGAACTTTTTTTTTGTATTTTTCTTATAGAAATTTTTTTATTTTATTTTATTTTATTTTTTTTTACAATTTCCTTAACGTTTGTTTGTATTTACATACACGAGTAAAGAGGGTGATTATTGTTTCTAGTGTGATTGAGCAGTTCACCTTCACAACAGCCACGATAAAGGCGGCTAGTAATGTATTGAAGCATCTACCTATACCTACTACTCTGTGGAGTAAAATAATTTGTTAAAGAGATGCAACTCAGGTAAAGTACGCGTTTCATTTTAAAATGGAAAACTCGTTAATCGCAAAGTGTAATTGTGTTTGAGCTGTTGAATTTTGTGCGCGATATCACCGCGTGAAGAAATTTCGGATAAGATATTTATTTTATATTATTGTTTGCCGAAACCTAATTTTCCGAGTCGACTAAAACGTTGTCGAGACGGAGCTGTCTGATAAATTTCCGAATATGGGCTGTGTTTTAAGCCTATACGGTATCATTAATATCGGGTGCCTGTATTGTTTTTCTCATCAGCTACGATGCAAAAATGGCATAATATAGCGGGCCATCTACGTACTATACGATTAATATCAAATCATAAAGTGTACGGAGCAGACTCTCTGGAAAGTTTTAATTCGAAGTGAAATGAGAGCGTTCTTTGTATAATAGTAACAATAATAATAATATTATAGAATATTGCGTCCTCTTTTTACGATTTTTCTGGGAAACGAAACGAAAAATTTGGTGCTGGAATATTAGATTTAGAGTCGAAAGTTTGTATTCCTGCATCGCAAATAAGGTTTATTAATCATTTTCGAGGTAATGAAGAGGGGTTAGTGTCAGTTAATTCTAAAGGGGAGGGGAAAATCGGCTATTTTTAAAGTAAAATTACGAATTTTCAAGTTCCTTTTCATCAAGATCGGTCAAAGATGTATATAGCAGCGACGTAACTACAGGTGGGCCAAGATGGGCCTGGGCCTAAGTAAAAAAAGTCCTGGCCCACCCAAAAAATTGAAACAAAAAAAAGAAAATTAGGTACCTCTAAGCTTAAAAATGTTTAAAAGTTAGTAGGGGAAGCTGGTAAAGTAAACAAATTTTTTTTTTTAGCCCATTTATAACTCCCATTATCTTCGATTCTTGGCCCGCACTGGCCCACGCCAAAAAAAAGCTAGTTACGTCACTCATGTATAGCCGAAATTTTGGCCATACTTTTTCACAACATTCTTACTGGAGGTTTTGAATTTAAACAATTTGTGTCTCCTTGATAATTTTTTTACTCAATTTTTTTTTTGTAGATGTTTTTTTGTACAACAAATCATCAGTATTCCTCTTCTTAGAATATTATTGATAATTCAAAAAATCGTCTATTTTGTTTTCTGAGGAGTTTTCAGTTAATAACATAAAATAAAAAACTATTAGAATCCATCCTGTTAATATACTTGAAGAAAAATACCATAAGGTTGAGAATTTTGTTCAGAACTTACCTATTTAGCCATCACAGCGTGAAAAATGAATAAATTAAATATACCTACCTATGTTTACATATTATTGTATTTTGAAAATTTACTTAGAGTATGACGTACCTACTTTTCTGTGATAAACTATTGGCCAAGAATTTCAATTTAAATAAAATTTAAGTTGAGATATTTAAGAATAAATTTAGAAAGAATATTTTTTGGTTGAAACAGTTTGAATTTTGACTAAATTTTGCTTCGAGAAACATAAAGTTTTAATACTGCAATCAAAATAAAAGTTCTATGTTTTTAACATTATAGTCCAGGAAAATTAGCTTAAAAAATGTCTTAAAAAGGATATAATTGGAAGAATACTGAATTTTGGTACATGAGTCAGCTTCACCGTCCTTAACAACCGTCTAAAAGTACCATTGCGAAAAACTTTGGCTTCCCCTTCTCAGGAGGGTTAAAATGGTGATGCTAAGCAGTTTTTTACATTTATATCTTGCATTTGAGCTAAAAGTCGCTTAAGCAAAATTGAAATAAGACTAAAGAATCCATAAAAAAATTTGATACTATTTTTTTTTTTTTGAGTATATAGTTTTTGCATAAATCGATTGAAATCATCTATATTTCTGTTAACGCCTATTTAAGTAGTAAATATAATATGCAGTGTAATGCACCTACACTAAATATAGTACCTAAAAGAATTCAGTTTGCCAATAATTTTATTCATAAGATATAGACCGACATATGAAGTGAAATTATTTCCCTTACCGCATTTTAGAATCACCTCCCCAGCTGATTTTTAATTAAATTTTGTATAAGATATAGACTATGTAGTCCTCTATATCAGTGGGGGAGGTGATGCTGAAATGTGATAAGGGAGAGAATTTCACTTTACATGTCGGTCTATATACTGTGAATAAAATTATTGGTGAACTGAACTCACACCCTGTATTTAGTACTATGTATGTGTTAGGAGCAGAAACTGAATTCACTCAGTGAGTGAAAAATTGTTCAGAATGTGTTCTGAGCTATAGGCTAATACAACAACACGAAATTTATGTTGTGGTATTAGCCTGAATACACAGAATGTGTTATGAAAGTTTCTCAATTTCACAATGCATTCTGTGCTGTTTACAAGACAAAAAATAACGCTTGAAATGTAGAGAGTGGCAATCTGGTGATAAAAATAAAATGTTATTCCATTAACATTCACCGTTCAAGTCATTACTCTTTGTTTTCTTGTAGAATGGCATCAAATTTTTATCAGCAGATTGCAAAATCTTGTGTCTGTGAAAGCGCTTCTCAACGTTTTTGGCATCATTCTATTTTTTATGAACAGACAGAATGTTGCCAAGAATACGTTGTAGAATTGAGAAACTTCACACCTTATTCAGTGCATTTAGGCTAATACCAAAAAAATTTTTGTTCTAGAAATTTTTAAATGACAAAACACGTTCTGATCATTTTTTTCACTTATTAAGTATGTGGGAACCGCCATACTTTGTCTAATATAAAATACATTCGCCAATTATAATTGGTGGTGAGATGGCTGTGCGGTTAAGTTCACCGCTTTTAGCTGGCAAATATGTAGGTCTCAGTTTTGATTCCCCGTGCCAACAAAACCTACATCTGGTGACCCTTGACATGTGCTGGACACGCACGCACCCTAGTGGTGCATGGTGGAAATCACAACTCTCCTTCCTAACTTGAGTCGCTGATACATGGCGCCCTATATAGTGGAAATAGAATCCATATAGGTAGTATAAGCCTGTGTGTATAGGTATGAGGCGTTTCTGACTCTGCCCAACTTCCCACAGCATCTAATGTCATTCAACTCGTGTCGAGTCTCTCTAGGGGGGGAGTGTGTGAAAACCACCATACTTTGTCTCATATAAAATACATTCGCCAGTTATAATTGGTGGTGAGATGGCTGTGCGGTTAAGTTCACCGCTTTTAGCTGGCAAATATGTAGGCCCCAGGTTCGATTCCCCGAGTCGACAAAGTAAGTTCAATTTTTATTTTAAATACATTACACTGTATAAGTTTCCTATATTAAATAGGCATTATGAACAAAATAGGTTATTTCAATGGTGATTTATTCAAAAACTATGTGCCTGAAAAAAAAAATAGCCTCACATTTTTTTATTGATTCTTTAGTCTTCTTTCAATTTTGCTTGAACATCTTTTCTCTTCAATGAAAATTAAGAAATAAAAACGTGAAAAACGGCTTTGCGCCACCACTTTAACTCCCTGGGAGAACACCAGAGTTCTTCAAATCGAAACTTTTAGGTGATTTTTTAAGATGATTAAGCTGACGTATGTATCAAAATTCAGCTTTCTTTACATACCAATTTGCCAGGACTATTAGAACACTGGAGAATTTAGAAATTGAAAAAAAGTCATAAGTTATTCGATTTGTTCTTACTATTTCTTGATTTCCCACTCCTTTTACGAGATAATATTTTGGAAGTTAATCTTACTTATAAGGAGAGAAAATTGAGTCCCAATATTGTATAATATTCGAAGTCAAAAGTGCTCGTTCTACAAAGTCGTAGTGCTCTTAACGTTGACGATTATAATTTTTCGATATCTTGCCTTTCAGCATTCTATGATTTCGTTCTAGATTTACGAGTAAATTAATGTTACTCATCCTTTATGAAAGTGGGTCGTAGACTTATCTACAATTTTTCATCCTCAGCATCAGTGCAGAAATTTTCGCCACCAAATACGAAACTTTTGACAAAATTTTCGGGGATTTTTTCCATCTGGTAGATTTTGATTAAAGAGATGAGGCTCAAAAATCAATAGCCTACCTCTTCTCTCAATTCCAGAAGGGAAGCATTGGGAACACTGCTCTGATACAACCTACAATAATGTTGTTGTAGGTTAGGTATATCAGTGGTTGTTTTAGTTTGCGTTATGCTTACAAATTAATGAATTTATAAATAATTAACAAGAAGGTATTAAAGTTTGATTATTCTATTCCAGTAAGTATAAATAAAAATTAGGAAAATCGAGGGGAAAAAAATTATTAAATAGTGTCAAGATACATAATTTTCATTATAAAAATAAATTTTTTTCTGCTTATAGTTGCACTAAAAACATCGGAATTATCATTGATTCATAACTGAAGCTATTGCCTAATCAATTTTCTCAAACTCAATTACGAGGGGTAATAAGTATATATAATACGTATTTTGTGATGTAAAACAATCGACCATTAACAACGTACATTGTTCACTTGGCCTGATCAAAACCGTTAGTCACAAGATTTAATTCATGTAGTGTGATACACTGATCGATTCTGTTAAATAAAAGCTTTAAAATGCGACTCCATTTACCAAACTCCATTGAAAACTGCTACTTCCGATTAAAAATTGAATAATACTGCAGAGTTCAATGAACGAAGCTAAGTAATGCTACCAAGTGATAGAATCTATAGTGTCGAGCATCAAGTCATGACACACCTGCAGCTGAAATTTCATTCAGATTGCTCTGCTTAATGGCGTAAAAATCGCCTTGATACAGCCTACAATTTAATACAAGCTACACCCAGTGATGGGATCGCTGATTGAGCTCTTATCTGAGCGGGGTGTAGGTATAAACATGTAAAACCCATTAATAGATAAGAATACACGAATGGCTTTCGGCTACAACGAAACCTAAAATTTTGTAAATAAACGAACGTACATCTTCGCAATAAAGGCACTCTCAGCCAATCGTTCAGTTTTTTTTTTAAATCACACATTTTGAAATTTTCGAGAAAGACTGCGAAATTTTAAAACTTTAATGCGAAAATCTATCGTAGACGAGATTTGTGATGACTATACTTGGCTGCGGTTTTTCCTCGAACTACCGCATCAGCTACAGGTGAAATTGAAAAAGCAACAGAACAAGAAAAAGTGATGACTGGAACTACGACTAAATATCGCCGAAAAATTTAAAATTCATTTTTATAATTTTTTTTTTTTTTTTTCACGTCAGCTAATGCGTTACCATTAGCAATGTAATCCATCAAGATAATGTAATTTGAACATAACTCGTGTAAAACGGAGTAAAAACGATAGAAAAAATGTTTAAAAATGCAAAAAATTTTTTTTTCCAAGCTATAAAAATAGAGTGTTTTTTCGGTGCAGTCAACGCGACCGAATTGATTCGAATAATTTATGGTTTTAAAATTTTACGATTTCGAAAAATGATGGAATATTGGTAAGAATGCGAATGTCTAAAAAGAATATTTTCGCACTGAGTACTTTATTTATTCAAAATCTGTCACTATAAATTTTAAGAAATAAGTTAGTCTGGAAAAGTGTAAAAACGATAGTGTGCTGTAGTATGACTGAATAATTTTCATTCGGTTAGTCTACATTTTTTAGAACATTCTAGCCTCCTTTTTTTTTTTTTTTTTTTGTAACCCAAAATTCCAGTGCCAATCTGCAAATTGTGCATTAAATGTGCCTCAAATGTGACTTGGAAAAAAATGACTCTAGTTCAATCATAGCCAAGGAGAACTGCCGATTAGGTGGAATAGTGAGAGTGAAAAGTAACTAATTTCCATAAAAGATTTTATTGGTGGAATGTGTTAGAGGGGTTCCCCAAAGTATATGCGGTGAAAATTTTTCCTATGCCAACCCCGCTTGTTTCCCCTATGGAAGGGGGAAAATTTATAACTATTTTCGTTTTTTTTGAATAGGTTTTCTTTAAAAAATCTACGTATTACGCTTGGTGCGGTATTAATCCCCAGGGTAGGGGGTCGGTACGTTTTTCGTTTTATAACCTCAGGATAATTTTGGCACCAATAACTAAAATTCACACACACATATATATATATATATATATATATATATTAGAACGGCACTTCCAGTATCGCTATTTTTTGTTTTTATATTGGCCATAAAATGCGGAATTTCGGAACCATATATACGAAATTTGAAACAAATATTTATTATAATTTATTGTAAAACACTACCAATTTTTGTATGGATCAGTCAGACGGTACTTCCGGTAAACCTCGTTTTCCCTCTTTTTTATTTTCTAATTTGCATGAACTTTTCTTTTTACACAAATTAACCACATGTTCATGTTTTCTTTTTTTTATTTCATCACTTTATCATATTTCTTTGGTTTTATTTGAAATTATATGATTATTTAACATTCTTTATCGTCATAATTAATTTTTCATTTCAAGAAATAATGCTTTTAAATTTCATATTGTGCAATATTTAGTCAGCAACTAATAAATTTCATACAGCCATTAACTCATATAAACTTACAGGTAATGTGACCATCAAAATTCATAATTATTTTTCTCGAAAACCTACTTTTTTTAGAGTGGCTTGCTGCGCTAGAGTTTTTTTTTTTTAATTTTGCTTAAAATTGAATGAAGTTTCGAGAAAAATAACTCAGTAAAAAGTGTTTTAAGCAAAATTTTCTACCAAAACAGTTTTCGCTAATGCTGATGGTAAAACTCCAAGGAAATTACTAAAGAAAAAGAAAAATGAGAACCAATGCATTGCAAAAGAGAAGATTTAAGCGCAGTTGTATTAAAAAAAAAACAAAAAACATTAGGACATAGATGAAATGCATTGGTGCCTCGGTACCTGCGACCTTAAGCCCGATGCAGTGCAAAAAAAGAACAATTAGTGCAGTTGTGTAATACATTGGTGCCTCGGTTGATTGAACAATTTCTAAATTTTTTCTATCTTTCAACTTCTAGTCTTCAATACAATTTTGTCATCATTTTGATACCGTATCAATTGATACTATTTCTAGGTATCGATATTTATCGATATCTTGAAATATCAATGCAGATCAGTATTGATACTGATAAAACAAATTTTAATTCGATCGTCAATTAAAAAGTCAGACTTGTATATTGTAGTACCAATATGCAACAGAAATTCTGTATTGAAGTCTCGTATCTATTTTATAATTCATCGATTCACTAATTTTTTACCGCAACTACTTAATTACAATAGGTATTCATTGGAATTTTAGTCTAAGTCACCATAAATCATACCTAACATATAAGCTTATTCTCATCTAAAACATTTTTAAAATGCCAAAATATTGGATAAAATTTTTAATTTTTTAAGAAAACCAAAAAAAAAAAGTTTGCTTCAGTGCCGTAGGCAAACGGGCGGACTGTATCATTTAATGTGGTACACATTTCTATTTTTTCGACTGGTAACACTGTATAATTCGTTGTTTCTCTAAAAACAACAAAATTCACATTTTGTGTGGGTGTGTGTGTGTGTGAGGGGGGGGGGTTGAATACAATCAAATACACACTAACAAATTTTTATTATTTCTTTCTTTCCTTCTCCAAAACTTGCACCAAGATTTATGCTGGTCGCCTTCATCTTTCAATTATTACCCTGTAATGAAAATAAAAATGTGTACCAAATTAAAAAAAAAAGTATTACGTAGACTAATATTTTCATATTCATGAGCAAATCTGGCTGGAATGATACCTACACTTTATTTTCTTAATTCAAAAATCGAATCAATTTCTGTAAACGAATACCCCAGTAATTTTTTACCCAGGCTATTTCAAATAATTAACTAATTTTTCACTCCTCCTTCCACATGTACCACCAATGTGACGTCTGAAAACGTCGAATATCATTTTTTCCTAATAAATTTTTTTTGGTTGCCTTCGAAAGTTTTCTATTCGATGAAGCACTTAAATTCTGTAATATGCTTAGCCCTGGGAAACAAAAGTGTACCTAATGAGAATTGTATTTCATTATATTGGTGAACGAAAAATGACTAGATATTATATTGTCGAAGTAATTTGTGATTACGTATAGTTTAGTCTACATTCGCTACATCATTGGAAAATTCTGAAAAAATTGATATATTGTTACCGTCGAAAAATTTTTACCCCGTTCAGCTGGAATTTTATCGAAAAAACAAAATAATGTTCGCTTTAGAAAATAGGCTCAACGTTAAGCTGATGCGATTTAAAAGCGACATCGATTCGACGTTGGGGCACGAATTCATATTGTCTCACCCATTTTCTGGATTTAAACCTTTCTAAAATACTGCTATTAAAGTCTATTTACTTTTTTTTTTTCCTCATTTTGTTCTATAACCTAAGTAGCGTTATTCAATCTTAATTTCTGTCCAACGATGTAGGAGGTAATTGCAAAAAAATTCTCCACCCTATGACGTTGTAAAAGCTGCAGTGAAGACAGCTGCAGCGTTTTTTATAAGGTCGTAAATTCCAATACTCGACTATCTGTTCGTATAAAATTCTATTAACACTGAGAAATCCAATCCTAGGTACTGTTCCGAGATCATATTTATTGGCTGTCTTTTAATGGAAATACTATATATTTTAACCCCATTCTAATCACTTTGTCGTTGCAAAATAAATAAATATAGTATTAAATGAAACTAGTTTGAAAGAAGAGTAATATTGTAGGAGTTGCGAAGTTCGCTGCAGGAGCCGCAGGCAAAAATTGCAATCGCAGGAATGGACCGTTGAAAGTGTGAAAACAAATTTTATACTATACTTTTTGCGCAGAATTATATAGGTAATAATTGTTATTTTCGATCAATTTATTGAAATTCTCACGACCTTTGACATACAATTATCCAACTTCCTTTACCAATAGATCTGAAAAGTATAATAATTACTAGCTTTCAAGGAGGGGTCTACGTTCCCTCTCCACCCGTTCTAGTTATAAATCCTAGATGACCAAAAAAATAATTATACATGTGCGTGTACATTTAATGTCCGATAGGTGACGACATAATATGTAGAAAGCTTTTTGTATATATATATACATATATATAGTAATACGCAGAGCGCCGAGTTTTGTTCTATTTTTTCCTGCCATTATCTCGTGATTAATTCATTTTAGGTGAAATCTGATGGTGAAAATTAATATGTTGTTAAAAAATAAAGGGGATCGTAGCTGAAAATTTTTTTTCTGCCATCATTAGTTTTTGCAATAAATGACAAATTAAAAAACAACAAATTTCTTGTGGATACATTTCCCTCACCTCCTTCATACAGAGCTTGACCCTGCGTCAAAAGACGAGTCACAAACCAAAGTTATTAGTGTATTGCACTTTAAGCAAATACGTCATCTGTATGCACTCATACAGACGATGCATCTCTATGTTTGCTTACAAATGGCAAATGGGAAAGACACGTATGTAATTTGTACTTACTCGCTGATACAGTGCATTTTGCAGTCTTTATAAGGTACCGTAATGCCTATGGATGATTGCCCTCAGCACTCAGTATGCTTTGTGTATGGTTAGGCATTAAACTGGCTGGCTACCAGTACTGAGATACAATTTGGTTGCCCTACACAAAAACTTCAATTTAGTTCTATGAACCTTGTGTAGGTACAAGTTACCTATATACACACAACAGCCACATTTCTCATTAATTTGTAATTGTTTTATGGCCGATTTGTGAAAAATTAATGGCGATAAAAAAATTAATTTTATTAGAGAATTCAAATGAATTTTCTCTTCTTTTCAATAGTATAAACTCTAACTTTGTAACTTGAATAAAATCTAAGAAATCGTGAAGTGCGAGAAGAGCAGTTTTTTTTTTTTTTTTTTTTTTTTTAAATCAAAATGTTGTGAATGTTGCAAAAAATGCGGATAAATATAGAAAAAGTGAGATTGAATTTTATAATATAAATTGTTAATGATGAATAAATAAACAAAAATGTAAAAAAAACTCATTTCTTACACTGTTGAAAAATAAATGATTTTTCTCAACTCATATATCAAAAATAGGTTATTATTAAATCGATTTTAGTTAGTGAGATGAGATTTTCAAATCATGATTTTCATTATTTCACTAGTGTAGTAAAGGAGTTTTTACTTGATTGTTTTTTTTGCTTATTTCTTCTCGGTGCTATTTGATTAAACCAAGTGGCAAAAAGTGACTAGGAAAAACGGCCTTTTTACATGGTGATGTCTATAAACAACCAAGTTTACCCCTCCATAATTATTCAATTATTTTATAAAATTCTATTCATGAATGAAATTCACCTATTTAATCAAATAAATAATAATCTCTTTTTGATGGATTTGTTGAAAAAAATATATAGTACTCCACTAGTTACCTATTTGTGATAATCGACTGTTGCACTTACAGTACTCGCCTGCAGCTCATGTTGCAACTACGCTACTCATCGACAATCATTTATTTTGTTAACTAGTTGAGTAAAATACTATTTTAGCAACACGTGCTACAAAATGCGCAATTAGGTAAAAATTTTTTAGTGGGAGTAAAACAAGTATTTTCTCCCCGAATGTGAATGTTTAGCTTCTCCCATCCGACCAGTCAGACGCCTTTTCTAATTGCGCATGGGCATATATGTTGCACAAAATAGCGTTTATAACTTGTGCCACATAGTGGGCAAATAAAATATGCTTGCTTA
Organism: Ericerus pela; assembly: GCA_011428145.1. Classification (NCBI taxonomy): domain Eukaryota; kingdom Metazoa; phylum Arthropoda; class Insecta; order Hemiptera; family Coccidae; genus Ericerus; species Ericerus pela. The sequence goes on from WOFM01000005.1 coordinate 4,201,796, forward strand.
AAAAAAATTAAAAAGAAATATTGAAAAATGAAATCCAAAACTTCTTCCTCCCCCATCCAGCACCAAAGGAAAATTCTATCTGATATATCAGACAGTAGATTGTTTATAAAATTTAAAAAAAATTAACTAATGTAAACAAGTAAAGCGAAACCTCACCTTTAAATCTACTGTAGCTTTTGTAGACTGTAGTTGGAAGAGTACCACCGCAATAACCTGCCTGTGGAAGGTTCAAACCCCCGTCTGGGCAAAAATAAATCTTTAAAAAACAAAAATGAAATTAATTTAAATGAAAGAGAGAACTCCTTTCTAAGGTCTGTGGAAACTGAGAAACTAATTAGGCGTGAGAAAGTTAATTATAGGGAAGAAGGAAAAGGACTAAAATTGAGGTGTGAGAAAAATAATTACGAAGCGTGAAAACGAAAATAAGGAGTGAGAAAAGTGGGTGATAGGTAAGAGTGCTGAAATTGGTCACTTTCATCCAGCCATACATTCCTCGAAAATACAGCATTTCGTTCGCATGTTGAAAAAAATATTTTGTTCTTTGAACAGTGGACAGGTTCATTAAATAAAAGCTTGTTTTAAAAAAATGTCTTTTTCACTGATTCGACTCCCGCTAGTCACCGAAATTGATTCAATAATAACCTCTTGTGGGGACTCATCGGTATGAGGTATAGGGGCTCGGACCCCTCGACGACAGTCGCCGCCCCATAGGGCAGGCAACTTATTGTCCTTGCGACGTTAAACCAACACACAGAATTACGTTCAATCGTAATTACCTGCGAATACTTGCAGATAATATACGAGTACGAATCGTGACGTCATCCATCAATCAATGTCACGATTCGTACACGAACCAGCCAGCCGCCACCTACGATAGTAGGGGATGATGCGACCTGGCCGTACTTAAACAACGTACGTATTTTATTACGTACGTGTGTTTGTGTGCACCAGCCAAAACCGGTATAAAAACTCACAGAACCGGCTCTAAAATCGCCAGTGTTCGGTTTGGTTTTGGCTTGCCCATACTTTCGTATGAAGTGGCTGAACACGCTTAAATTCTGTAGAATTTCCTTCTGGTGAGAATATCTCTCACGACAAGGTATTCCACAGTGGTGACCCCGACGTGATTTCGGCCACGTCATGAGGAGTCTTAGGCGCTTCGGCGCTATTTCAACTTGGCGCAGTAGCGCTGGCAAGATTCTCGCTTGCTCGGCAAATTAAAAAATATTTTTTTACCCAGACTAAGACACCTTTAGGTCGTCGAAGTAAGAGTCTGCTGAAGTGGGAATTTATACCCCTCTCTTTAAAATAAATAAATAAAGAGAAACAAGACAGTAGACCTGGAGGAAGAAAGTTGGACTCATCCCCCAACTCCCCCGACTTCGACTCGACACTCCTTGAATTTAGCAAACATAGAAGAAGGCCCTCAACACCCAGAACTAGCACGACTGGGAACTGCAATAAACAAAGAAGATCTTGCAGTTAAAACGTTGAGAAGTGGTCGGACTTTAAGCCAAAGTTCCGACCCGAAAACACCTGTCCTACAAACACAGGAGCCAGTGTTTTCGACCAGCAAGGAAGGCAGAAGTACTGTGGAATACGCTTGTCAACAAAAAGACATAGCAATGGTTCCACCACCAACTGAAAACCCACAACCATCACAGGGAGGCAGTAGTCAGCCACAGCTGACACCCGAAGTTCTGGCCCAAATCTTGCAACTCTTGCAAATGCAACCAGGACAAAACCCCAATCTCTATAGACGAAGGATAGATATCCCGGAATTTCTGCCAAATGAGGTAGAATTATGGTTGACTCTATTGGAAGGCAGGTTCAGAACAGAGAACATAACACTGAACCAGCGGTACACACACATCTGTGGAGGCATGCCCCCACAGATAATCCGCCACATTCCGGACGTCATGGAATGCCCTTCGACAGAAGAGGATAAGTATGCCTGGTTCGTCAGAAAAATAAAGAAAGTATTTGGAAAAACGAAAAATGAAATAATAGACGATGTGATGGGCGGTATGAAGATGGGGGACGACAAACCCTCGATCTTCATGGCGAAGTTAAGGCAGAAGGCGGACAATATCGTAGCCCCTTCTGTCATAGGCAATCAGTTCTGCAAACAACTTCCACAAAGTGTTGTGCAGTGCCTAGCCGCCGTTGGTTCCACGGTAATCAATACATCCGCGGACCTGGACTTCCTTGCGAAATCCGCAGACAATGCGCTCGAATACACAAGGTCAAAGCCGGTGGTCAGCGCAGTATCTGCAGAGACTGGAGAACTCGCTCAACTTCGAGCACAAATAGCTCAGTTGACCGAAGAAGTAAAGAGGAACAAAAGCCAAAGCTCGACGAAGCCCAATAGCAGCTGGCGACAAAGATCGAAAAGCAGAGGCAACAACAATAGCAACAGCAGCAGAGGACGTCAGTCCCGGTCAAGAGACCGCAGATCTAGTTCCGGAAACAGGGGTCAGAGTTCAACTCCCCCTAGAACATCATCTCCCAAAACCCAGTCTCGAAATTGGGATGATAAGAGTTGCTTCTTTCATAACAGGTTTGGCGCTGAAGCCACCAAATGCAACAACAGGTGCAGATGGTGGGGTAAAACCTTTAACAAGGAAGCGTCAAACTAGAACGAGGGGCCATCTGTGCGGCCGAAGACCCCTCGGAAAAATACTCACGCCGCCTGTTCATCAAGGACAGGACAAACAGGAGACGTTACTTAATTGACTCGGGAGCAGACCTGAGCATATTGCCAGTAAATAAAACCCAAAAAGTACTTCCTCCGAAATACTATCTCCGTACTGTGAACGGTCAAAACCTTCCAGCATACGGACTTGAAACAAGCAAAGTAGACATCGGACTCAGCAAAAATATGACGTGGTCCTTCACGGTTGCAGACGTTCCAAACCCGATCCTGGGTGCAGATTTTCTCGCACACTATGGCCTGATCATCGACCTCAAAAACGGTAAATTGATCAATAGTGAAAATAAAAGTGTGGAAGGCAAAACGCTAGCATACAGACTGGACACAAACATATCCAGCTGTACTAAAGTCGACGGACAACTCTTACGGATCCTGTCAGACTATCCTGGAGTCACACAGCCCTCAATTCGCAGGCATCCTACGTACAAACACGACACGGTTCACTACATAGAAACCAAAGGACAGCCCTGCCATGCTAGAGCACGACGGTTATTACCCGACAAACTCAAAGCGGCACGAGAGTACTTCCATCGCATCGTTGAGGAGGGCGTATGCCGCCCCTCAAAAAGCTCATGGAGCTCTCCTATCCACATGACAAAGAAAGCAAGTGGAGAGTGGCGAATTGTCGGCGACTACAGGGCCTTAAACGCCATAACAGTTCCTGATCGCTACCCAGTCCCCAACATAATGGACTTCAACGCGAATATGAAGGGTAAAACGATGTTCACAAAAATAGACATCAACTGGGCATTCCACCAAATTCCTATGGCCGACCAGGACGTTCCAAAGACAGCGGTTATAACCCCCTTTGGATTATTCGAATACCTTCGAATGCCGTTTGGACTACGCAACTCAGCACAAACTTTCCAACGATTTATCAACGGACTGTTTAGGGAATTGCCGTTTGCATATGCATACCTGGATGATATCTGCATTTGCTCAGAAGGCGGTGAGCATCAGCACGAGGAGAATGTGAGAGCCGTGGTACAGCGTATACACGCAGCCGGACTCACTATCAACGTAGGCAAAAGCTTATATGCACAGACCGAAATTGACTTCCTCGGCTACAAAGTCTCGACCGAAGGCATTTCCCCCTTGAAGACCAAGGTAGAGCCAATATTGAACTTCCCGAAGCCCTCAAATGTCGCAGAACTTAGGCGTTTCTTGGGGATGGTGAATTTCTACAGACGTTGCATGAAGAATGCAGCAGCCGAACAAAGTAAGCTGTTTGCATTAATAAAGACAAGTAAAAAGAAAGATAAAACTCCACTCGAATGGAACGAAGAAGCCGAACAGGCCTTTGAAAATATCAAAGAAACACTGGCAAACGCAACTCTGTTGGCTCATCCAGACGAAAGTCTGCCGTTATGCGTAAGTACCGATGCATCAGACTTTGCTATTGGTGCAACATTGTACCAACTGGACACTAACAACATCAAATTACCGCTAGCTTTCTTCTCGAGGAAGCTCTCAAAAACAGAAAAGAATTACAGCACATACGATAGGGAATTGCTCGGAATTTTTGCTGCGTTGAAGCATTTCAGGCACCAGTTAGAGGGTAGATGTTTTTCTGTGTATACTGACCATAAACCCCTAACATATGCCTTCACACAAAAAGCAGAACCGGCATCTCCGAGAAGAGCACGACAGTTGGACTATATTGGCCAACTGACTACCGACATTCAGTATATAAGTGGAGAACTTAACACTCCAGCTGATGCCTTGAGTAGAATCGAAGCTATCTCGGTTCCTGTCCAATTGTCTTATGCTGAAATAGCTAAAGCACAGCTTAAGGATGCAGAATTGCAGGGGCTGTTATCGAACGATGATACTACCCTCAAATTGAGACAGCGAAAAATTCCCGGTACTGATGTTTTATTAACATGTGACATCAGTACAGGTAAGAATAGGCCATTTCTACCGGTAAAATATCGCAGGTTGGCTTTCAACAGTGTACATAATCTGTCACATGCTGGGCCAAAATGTAGTGCTAAACTAATTTCAGAAAGATTTGTATGGCCACGAATGAAGTCTGACTGCAACAAATGGGCTCGCAGTTGCCTGAACTGTCAAGAATCCAAAGTAGGAAGACACACTCGCTCGCCCCTCAAATCATTCAAGCAAACACAGCGGTTTAAAACGGTTCACATGGATCTGGTAGGCCCATTGCCACCATCCCAAGGACACAGATACCTGTTGACGATAATAGACAGGGCAACACGATGGCCGGAAGCAATCCCTCTTCACGAGATGTCAGCTCCAACAGTAGCTGCAAGGTTATACGATACCTGGATTGCGAGGTATGGCGTACCAGAAGTCATAGTCACAGACCAAGGTCGCCAATTCGAGAGCTCGCTCTTTAAAGAGCTGGCAAATAAGCTTGGTGTTCAACATAGTCATACCACAGCTTACCATCCTCAAGCCAATGGCAAAATAGAGAGATGGCATAGAGCTCTCAAAGCCTCCATCATGTCACATGATACAAAGAGATGGGTAGAAGTACTTCCTACCATCCTCTTAGGCCTTCGATCCGCCCTACAAACTGATACAGGTCACTCTGCAGCGCAATTAGCGTTCGGCGAAGAGCTACGCCTTCCAGGGGACTTCTTCACAAAATCGAAAGAAGTTAGCCACGAAATAATGGTACAAAATATAAGAAATGATGCCAACAATTTCCTAAATCAGGCAGCTCGTCATGGCCAGCCCAAGATTTACGTCTCGAAACACTTGGCCAATACGTCACACGTATTTGTTAGAGACGAAAAAATGAGATCTGCGCTGGAAAAACCATACGCCAGTCCTTACAAAGTAGTATCACAAGATGAGAAAAACTTTGTGATACTCATCGCAGGCGAACCAAGAACAATTTCAATCGACAGATTGAAGCCTGCGTACTTGGTAAGTGACGACAAGAGAATAAGAAGGGTGCAAAAGGAGAACCCCGAAAATACGCAGACGAATTCCGAAACAAAAACGGAAGAATTCGTCGGAAAAAGTGAGAAAAACACCTCACATAAAGAAAAACTCAAGAAAACAGTGAGATTTTCGGACAATGTGACCACTAAAACATACGATCCTGAGGCCCCCTTACACCCACGTAAAAGAGGTAGACCTCCAGGTACGAAAAAACGCAAAAATTCACATCCTTCCCGCACATCCGAGAGGTTAATGCGACGAAAATAAAATTTACTCCCGAAAAGTAATATCCGTAGTAAAAGTCGAAACCCGCTAAAAACATACGGGAAATATCGGAACTCCGCGAGACAAAGAAACTCCGGAGATAAGCAAACGAGGAATGCCAACAAAAAGAAGAAGACAGGAATAAACAAATCCACGTGCAATACGGAAACAAAACATTGCAACGTGCGAGTACCGTTAACCACAAAGATAATCTCTACGACGTGACGTCACAAACGGAGATTCCTTTGTACTGAAAATTCGAAAATTATATTCACTGAGTTTATTTCAGGCATAACTCTGCTTAAACCGATCAGAACTTAACCGGAAAACTTGTATACGGCCGAGAATTTTAAGCGCTATCCCCTCTACGTGTAGATAAGAAGATCCGAAAATAAAGAAAAATAACTGTAAAGGTAAATCGAAAAATGAGGTAAAAACATCCGTTTCAGAACCACCGATTTACTTGGTCGTTTCTTGAGCTTAATTTTTGGTACCTTCTCCTAACTATAACCCATTCTGTTCCAATGTCACGAATACCTATCCCGATGTCCGCCAGCTTCCACTTCGCCAAGACATCCGCTGAGAAATCAAAAACTCAGCAGATGACGAAAGCGAAAACGGAGCTGGATAGGATAGAGGAGGAGCTGTTAATGGACACAGCTCCTCCGGTTGCTGATGTACTGGCGGAGATGACGACTCCACTACCGCCGGTCATCTCTCCTCCCCGATCTCCGGAGGAGACGACTCCGACTCCGGAACTCCCGAAGCCGGAGCCGAAACTTGAAGAGAAGAAGGAAGTGATGGGCTTCCTATTCACGGCAGAGAGGGCCGCGAATGAACGGGCGAAGATGGCTACCTGGGCATCGGGAAACACAAACTCCCCGATGCACAGAAAGCCAGTGTTCAAGCGTCCGCTGCCCCCTCACTCCCGCCGTCATCCCTACGCCCACGCGAAAAACGCGAAACTGAGGCATAGGGGTGAAACCAGCCGGACTAACTACCTGGCCCGAGCAAACGCCCATAGGGAATCCTACGAGTGCGTTGGGGCCGCGGTGGGCAGTGCTCTGGCGAAATGGGAGGCCGATCAAAGACGTAAGTAAACCCGCACGTCCCCCAGGCCTTGCGCATTTTTGGTCGTTTTTGTGGCGCAAAAACTGGGGGGGAGTAGCTGTGGGGACTCATCGGTATGAGGTATAGGGGCTTGGACCCCTCGACGACAGTCGCTGCCCCATAGGGCAGGCAACTTATCGTCCTTGCGACGTTAAACCAACACACAGAATTACGTTCGATCGTAATTACCTGCGAATACTTGCAGATAATATACGAGTACGAATCGTGACGTCATCCATCAATCAATGTCACGATTCGTACACGAACCGGCCAGCCGCCACCTACGATAGTAGGGGATGATGCGACCTGGCCGTACTTAAACAACGTACGTATTTTATTACGTACGTGTGTTTGTGTGCACCAGCCAAAACCGGTATAAAAACTCACAGAACCGGCTCTAAAATCGCCAGTGTTCGGTTTGGTTTTGGCTTGCCCATACTTTCGTATGAAGTGGCTGAACACGCTTAAATTCTGTAGAATTTCCTTCTGGTGAGAATATCTCTCACGACAAGGTATTCCACACCTCTTTTTGGAGTGGGAGTTTTAAAAATGAATTTTTTCGCCATTGCTTACCTGGGAATTTGGGTAACTTAATGTTCGATGAAAATTGACAGGATTTCAACATTTTGCGTAAAAATCTATAAATTATCTCAGGTACACAGAACTTAGAACTAAATTTATAGAATGGCTAAACAAAGGTACGTAACTGCGAAAGTCACCAAAGACTGAAAAAAATAGAAAACCAAACTGAACATATTTTCAACGTAGGTGAAATAATAAATTTTATTAAAATTTCTAAATACTCTTAAGCCAAAATTGTCGCTAGTGGATAAAGATGCGAATTCAGTTGCAAGAGTTTTGCCTCGCAAAGAGAATAAAAACTTACCAACGAACTGTTTTGCAACTTAGGAATTATTGTCTTTCTTAATTATTGAGTTTTGGCTGCCCACATCGCTTTGTCCAGTGTTAGTGTGATTATATTGGCTACAGCTAGTCTCGAACCAACGATTTTTCTCACAGAAAGCTTAATACTCGATTGCATTGCACAACAGACCATATATAGGCTACACACAAATTCACACTTAGGTCAACATAATATGTAATAGCTGGAAATGAATTATTGCAGAAAATCAGAACCAGAAGATGAAATAGAACAGAGAAATAGTGAAACAAGAAAGCAGTGGGAAATAAAAATTGTTAAAACTCATCAAACTATCACTCAACGTCAAAACATTAATAATATTTCATCCATTAAAAGAATCCAATTGGTGGAAAATTCTCAGCACAAAATTTTCAGTGTTTGTTTTGCTAACTTTACCCGAGCTGTCGAATGTAAATGAAGTCGAATAAGTTCTAAAATTTATCATTTACAATCTGTAAAAGTGATGTGTTTTTGTGTTTTTTTCTTTCTTTCTTCCTTTTTTTTTTTCATCCCCAAATTCCGTCAGTTATTGAGAAACTGAGAATTATTTTTTCTTTGTGTTACCAATAAGTCATTTATATCGTCATATTTACTCGAAATATATATATATATTTTTTTGCTATCAATTTTACGAAATAGAAAATCAAAAAGAGACATTAAATTTTTGAAATTTAGAATCGTAATTTTAACTGCATCTCATCCACCAAATATAACAGAATAAATTGAAATTTTCTTCTGGGTGTATTTTTCGGTACTCTCAAATAATTAAGCTCGGCTATTAGTTATTTTGTGTTTAGTTACGGAAAAACGTGACACAATATTGTCCAACCACTACTACGATATCTATACCTAGTGTACAACGAATTATGACGTGAGAACAAGAAAAAAATTCTCATCCCCGGATAAACACGAACAAGAACAAAGACATCGACGAAGAGATAAATCATTTTTTTTATTTCAACCTCTCCTCCCCGTTCTGAGACGACCACACGAAGTTAAGCCTAGTTGACACACGCGAACACGCGTTGTGGGTTGCATACACAAACCTGAATGATTCGTCGGATGTTCAGTAAATTTGAAAAATGATTGATAAACTCCAGCGATGGTGTTTCTTCGAGAACTTATTCCTACTTCGCCGTTTATCTCGCATGTAGAAGTAACTCTTTTTCCCTTTTTTCTGGAATAGGAATTCGATTTTTTCCACAAAAACAATACAGGAGAGAGAGAAGGAAGCCACATAATATTATGGTATACATACATAATAATGTATTCTGACGAAAAACAACGTTTCGCCTCAATCACGTAATGATGCAACATGCGATACATGCATCGTATAACGATTTTTGTTGAAATTTTTCAACAAAATGGCGACGAATAGGAGCAATGTAGACCACCGAGTCGAGAGCTATAAAATATATTTGCTACCCTCGGGAAAAACCAATGAAGAATTATTTTTAAAGTCCCAACTGTCACGTAGAGCAGCAAAAATCTACTTAGGTAATTACAGGAATAATAATATTGTAATATTTTGCGTAGCCTAATTATCGACCATTACAACTGGCGCCATTTTCCGTATATCATAATTATAGTTTGATCAATTTTTTAGACAGTATTTGTCCCATTTGCGCTTACACGTCACACGGAAATCTGTGATCCAGTGTTGCCAAATCCGTCATTCTTTGTTGCCAAATATACGCTGTAAGATGTCGCAATCATAGACAATAATTCGAATTTCAAACGATTTCTTGTGATGTAATTGGGAGGTGGAGACTCCACAAGGGACGATAAATTCGTCTCATATTATCGCAGGATGAAAACAGGATTATGTACTTTTCTTATGTATTTTTCCATAAGTAAATAATAATTTTCTGAGAATGGGAAAGACTTTAATGTGGATGATCACTGGTCGTTAGAGAATAATATTTAAATCATACCCAACTGTAAGGATAAAAACTAGTTTTTAAAAGAAATTTTCCCATTACAAGATAAATACATTTAATACTTATTTTCATCTACTATCCTGTTTTCGGCCGATTACTATCTTTGCCATCAAACTGCGTATTTTTTGCCTCCACTTTCCAATAAAACTTACAGAATAGGTATGTTAGGTATGTAGTTGCTAAAAACATGTTTATCAAGTATTCATTTTTGCTATCAAAATTCAAAAATTTCAGACAATTTTTCTCATTAAAATCGTGGGTGATGATGGTATCATAATAATGAAAAATTTTGATAGAAAGTTTAAGGTACTTATTTTTTCTTTCGTTTTAATGTGATAGGTATATATTTCTATTTTCACATGGGTAAAAACTGAAAGGTGAAGGCGGCTGGAGTGAATCTCGGTGCAAGTATGGCTCTTGATCAGATCCGAGTTAAAAAGAAAGAGCTTGACTTCTAAAATTGTGTATTTTTATCTACTTAGGTGATTTTTTGTTCTAAGGAGGTGGTCAAAAAAGACAAATGAGAATGTGTGGACTTCCCTTCTTACAATGAAGCTGTCTATGCCAAGTTTACTTTTTTACAGGTAATTAACATTATATTCAATCTAAGTGTTTTCTAATGCTGGTAAATCTGAGTAATTAATTACTTACTATTAACTTTTGTGGAACACCTGGGGCTGTGAATCAAGAATTCACACGACAGATGGTAGTTTCCAATTCGCATGTTTACCAGCATTATACACAAGTACGGGTGAACCAACCACAGTAAACATTAGCTTCTGATTTATTTTTACCAGTGCTTATTATCCTCGACTCTGTACATGCACATTCGTATAAATACATACGTATCTACGTATGCATTTGTCATCTAACTACGTTCACTCTGAAGACTACAAAGTACAACAAACTCACTTGTTAACTGTTAATATAATGTAATTGGTGATAAGCTGATTTGTCACAGTCTGACAATTATGAATTATATATAGAATGTAGACAAGTGATTTGTGTAAAGGGTGAATTTAATGTGCACTGCCCTTTCATCAGCTAGAATGTCATCAAGAGGTTTTTCATTATTCTCAACCTTCCAGAAAGCATCAGTAAAATACATATCTAGTTTATCAACTGTAATGATATTTAAATATCATTCATAAAGCTTCACATACATATCTTCGGCAATATTCTTTGAAATAATCATAACATTCTGCAATTCCTGTCTTGTTCTATGACATCACATTTTTCCTAAAAGCAACTGTTCCGTCACTTTTTTGCAGATGATTAAGTTTGCCTACAAAAATGTGTCGAACAAAATATAAACAACCATCATTCCTAATTCTTGGAATAATAGCTGTCTACATGATACCTACTTCCTACGGACGAATACCACCAAATATGCTGACAATGAAGAGTCATCGTATTTGGCGGATGTTCCAATGTCACGCCACCTATTTTAGGTCAGCCATTTTGGAGACGTGAGAATGAAATTACAGGCAATGTATTCTCTTCTTTTGAAGACGAATTCATTCCTACGCCACCAGCCAAACAATTAAGTTCCATACCTACTAGTTGTTATAGAAGTACCAGGTATCAAATTATATTAAGTACAACATATAGTGATTATTAAAACGTAATGTAGTATTTTGAATTGAATTAAATAAAGAGATAAAATAGAAAGATTTATCCCAATTGTAGAAATATGCTAAACATAGAATATCTTCCACAACAGTAACTTTATTTGTGTATCGACGGGATCAAGACGAACAAATGTGTTCGCATACTTGTCAATTACCTAGTGGGCCAGAGCACATATAGTCCATAAACAACCTTTTTGCACTCACGGCTTTATATCTTCTTTAGTGCCAATTTGAACACTGAGCTAGGCTCACACACATTACGATCTTCATCAATTGAACACAGCAACTTCTGTTGTTTGTGGTTATTAAGTGCGCACGCACACCTATACCTACAATTTGTATTATATAAAATTATGTAATTACTTCTGCGAATCCTTCCTGCAAATCTGCAATACACTAATTCTTCCAATTTATATGTAATACTGTACCCATTTTATGTTATTTATTTATGAGAATATTGACTATTCTGTCATCACGCACGTCCGTATCACCCAATTAAATGTAAACGTCATTTATATTAAATCGCTCGAATTCGTACCGGTAGTTCTAATTGTAAATCATTCTCACATTTTCTCTCGAAGTAACAACTTGTAAATATTTATGAATGCACACATCTCAAAAATAGATCGTGTCGTTTAATTTTCGTAATAAATTGTACCGTTGTACCATTCACCAACAATATTTTCACTCGCTAATAAGAAAGTGACGGACCGTTGAATGAAAAAAAGCATCTAAAATTGAATGTCGTTCTGGAAAAAGAGATTATATTGATAAATTTTTTCGTTTCATTTTCCCATAACTTTTAGTCCATATCAGGAGCATATTTTCGAGACTTATTTGGCAAAGGTAACTGGAGAAAGACGACTGGAGATGAACATCGATTTGTGGCTACAGCAATGAAAAAATTTATTTTGAGGTATCATCATTTTCCTCCGGTAAAAAAATATTTAGCCTACCGGAGACATATAAATGAAAAATTTAAATTACTTACCCACTCCTCGAAGCCATTTGTTTTTCAAATTTAATTTAGAATGCCCGATAGCCAAACGCTAAAATCATTTTCAAAATTTGTACAAGAATATAATTTTTTCAAATTTACATTATTCCTTATCTTATTTTTTTTTTATTTTTTTTTTTTATTTTTTTTATATCAGGCACTGAATTTTCTTCCATAACTAAATAATATAAATATTTTATGCAACCGACGACGCAACAAACCGCATTATTTCGCTTTCAAATGAACGTATACGAGCGATGTTTTCTCAAATTACCTCGTGGAATGATGCAAAACGTTTTTCTTGTCTTAGCAATATGAAAAATAAATCGTTTATTCTCGCAATACGTAGAGTGGTTGAAAGTAGTGGTAGACGCAGAAAAAATAAATACGTTCTGTATCATAAAGTCCTAGGTTCTTGACAAGTTCTGTTAAATGTTAGTTGTCCGTTTAACCCTTGAGTTTCAGTTCGGTACCTATTGTATAAGTTCAGCGAAGTGAAAAGAACTCAAAAAAATTTATTTTCTCAAATAAAACTATAAAATTAAAAGTCGAATAGTTATTTGATAAGAAACGTATGTGATACAAAATATACTAGTAGGGTAAATTTATCGATTATCGGGAATGTAGTACCAAATAAATGGTGTACCATTGCATTTCTTTTAAACTGTTAACCTGGATTGAGGAGAAAAAAAAATTGAAGATATTCAGTAAGATTGTTCTGAAGAACACGCCTAAAATGAGTTTTCCTCTCTTTATGGTTTTTATATCACTGTCCTCGAGAATTTGTTTCAATTTTTCAAAACTTTTGGACAAAATATCAATTGATATTTTGAAATATGATCATTATCGACAGAAAATTTCAAAATTTGGCTTTTATTTCTAAGTAGGCTATTGTTAATCCTGTAAGCTGATTCATTTAATTTTAGGAATTTTTTATTTTTATTACATCAAAATTGAGAAGATGAATCTAATATGGCATATCAATTATTTATATTTGTAACAACAAATAATGAAATCAGAATGTTTGTGGAATACCTTGTTGTGAGAGATATTCTCACCAGAAGGAAATTCTACAGAATTTAAGCGTGTTCAGCCACTTCGTACACAAGTACGGGTAAGCCAGAACCAGACCGAACACTGGCGATTTTAGAGTCCGTTCTGAGAGTTTATATACTGGTTTTGGCACACGCACACAGACACACTTATTTACATATACATATGTAGGTGTGTTGTAGAATTCACGTCATTTCTTATTCATTGCTGAAGCAACTGATAAGAAATGACAATGCGTTTGTGTACCAGTCCGAGACATTACCGAGATCTTTATCTATCGTTTTGTCATCGGCCAAACTTTGCATCTTACTTGCCCGTGTGTGCAAGTAAGAGCATACGAACAAACAATATATTTTATTTGCTATTGAATATAATACGCCTGCTAAAGAATGGCGTGTGTACGAGATCTATAGTCCCCATAATGTTGTAAGTGGCATTTGTAACCTTTGTACGAAAGAATAATTAATTTTTATAACTATAATTTTGATGTTTTGCATAAATTTTCAGGTATCCCATATTAGGCAAAGATGGTACCCCATATTTGGTATATGGAATATACTTACAATACACGTACCCCATATTAAGAAAAAGGGGTAACCATTTTAGGAATACCTTCTGTGGAGTCATTATTTTAAGTCGTGGGACAAAAAAATTCATGTAAAATCAAATATTGGTTCCACAGACTGTTTAATGTTACAAAAAAATAACATCAGGGACCATAGATCCTAATTCTTGGATAAATTTCAATTTTAAGAGATTTTTCAAATCATTGCTGACGCATGATCCTATCACCCATAAGCAGATAAATTAAAAATTTGAAACTAATATTAATAAAATTTACTATACTTTTAGAATTCTTGTTGATACGTGCCGATAATTTCAAAATTATATTCATTCAATTCACATTTATTCTTCTCATCTTTCTCACCATTCATGGTCAATCACTCTTTTTCCTTTACATTAATCTTTTCTGTTTTTTCATGAATCCTTTCAAATCTCAATATCTTTTATTGTTTTTTCATGTTTCATCTCATACCTTCTATGGATCATCATCTCATCTTATCAACTTCTCTTATTATTACCACGGTGTGTACTTTTCTATTTAACAAATTCTCCGCCAAATGTTCTAATTTTTTCCATGTAATCTTAGTTTAATTCTACTCTTCTTTTAATAAAATCTCGGAGGTAAAATGATTTTATTTTAACATCAGTTCTGTTTCAGTCCTTGTTGATATAGCATGTTCCATTTTACCATGTGTTTTTATATGAAAAAAATATTTTTAAATACAACTATGTCTTGTAAAATGTGTTAGTTCTTTAAAAGGCAATAGGCAATATTCGGCGGTGTAGTTCCTGGTTGTAACTGAAGCCTAATGGCAGTAATGTAAGTAATTTATGGAGATCTACGAGGTGCATCTGGTTTTGTAATTTAACTTTTTACCATGTTGATATCGAGTCCATGAACTCTGGTAGACTAAGCCGGTTTGGGGGCTGTAATTCCAAGTTGCCTCCCTTTTCAAACAAAATTTAATTTGAGAGTTCTTTTAGCCTTGGTCTGTGGTAATTTTATAAAAAATAATGTCGGGACTGACGGATAGTGGTGTCTGAATTAGGTGCCCCTGGCATACCACCTTGCTCAATTTTAGATGTATGTACCCTCCATGTTTGGTACATTTACATTTACCATACACATGTATACATATTCTCTAATAATCTGAGTTCGTATAAAAGGTACTTACAAATTCACCAATTAATCAACAATGGATACCTAGTATCTACTCATGAGTAGGTATATCTTCAAGATAATTCTATGTAAATAAAATATTGAAAAATCTGGGTCTTATCATTAGGTATGAACCAAAAAATATTTTTACTAAACAGATTCCTTAGCAGTAGCCTACCTATATGTCATAATATTAGGCTGATGATTTCGTGAATATAAATTTAACAGACAAGGGCGTAGCCAAGGTGATAAAGGGGACAATTGTCCCCAAAATCTTATTTTTATTTGTCAATTTGAAAATTTATAAACAAATTTTAATAATAAATATGAGACAGCGGGTTCCATAGATGCTAAATTTCTTAAATTTTATAAATTTTAAAAAGTGACGATCAAATTTTTTCTTTTTCATTTATCTGGAAAACTATCGAAAAAATAAGCATCAAACTTTTATCAAACTGGCCCTAACTTAAGGAAAATCTGTCGTGAAAATTTCAATACTATCCTTAATGTAGTTTCTTCAAAATTCTGGAAAAACTACTTTTCAAGGATGTTTTCACTCTTTATTTTTTTCAGAAACTATTGGACCAATAGGCATCTAACTTCTTTCAGACTTGGTCCTATATAAAAGCTGCGTGTCTTGAAAATTTCAGTCTTATCTCTTTTCTAGTTTTCTCAAAACCATGAACCAAAAATTCTCTCCAGCAATTTATTTTTTTCCAGATTTCTCAGAAACTACTGAACAAATAAGCACCAAAATCCTATTAAACTTTCGCTAACACAAAGAAAATCTAGCTTTTTTGGGAACACTATGAGATCACCATCTGAGTATAATTTAAAAAAAAGTTCATGAAAATCGGTTCTAAACAGGGCTGTTGAGCTGAATAAATGAAACGTAAGCTTGATGTAGGCTTTTGGCATGCTCTTTAAAAAACAAAGTATCGGCTTGAAGTTTTCAACTTTTGGCTTAAATATTTTCTTAAACTTGTTACTAAATAACAGGAAATATATTTGTTTAATCTCAAAAATTAAGAATATAGAATAAATTGATAAAAAAAAAAAGAAGAAAAACTAATAAAATTGCGATGTAGTAGAGAGAAAAAAATCTTAAATGGAAGAAAAAATCTGGCTTACAGCTGGTTTTCACTTTGAAAAAAATAAAGCATAGGCTTACAGTCTATAGCTGAGAATACCAAAAATATAGCTTTTTTAATATAGGTTTCATACTTACACTTAAAGTGGTGTCAATAAGTTAATGAAATTTTCAGATAGACTAATATACCTATAACGTAGATATAAGTAAATATATTTTAAGTCATCACCATATGGATGTAGGAAGAAAATTTTTTAGGGTGCGGAATAAACTACGTTTTTTTTTTTTTTTTTTAAAGGAAAAATTCAAATTTTATTGCTGCATTTAATGATGTAAAAAAGCAAATTTTTTTCTGAAATATTTAGGAGGGCAAACTCATGCCCTGCTACCAATGACTGCGTTCATGGTCAGAACACTGCAAAAAAATGTATAAAAATATTATGGTAACATATGTGGAACATTTTTAACATGATTAGAGGTAAGATATTGAATAAAAATGTTGGACTAGCTCTTATTTCGGCTAATGTTTGTTTTTGAATGATATTTACTACAAAAATTGTAGAATTTTGTATGTTACCTACTTAATAAAATGATGAAAATCCCCAGTTTTTAGTATATCAGTGATACGGTAGGTCATTTTCAAGAACTTGGGTAATACAAATGCATTCATAATTATACACATTCGTACATGTGCTGAGATTCGTTTTAGTTTGGTTCTGAAATTTGCATTCTGGTAAAGTTAAACTGTTCATTAAGAGTAATTTTGATACATCTTTTTATCGTAGATAGAAAAGACAACTAGCCCAACTTTGGAAGGCTAAAAAAATACAACGATTTTAATTCGTCCACGAGGTTTACCAATCAAAAAATATGGGCACTAGAAAAAAATTGTAAATTTCAGGTAAATTTACAATAAATTACTAAAAATCTGATGAAAACGAGTGTTTTCGTTGCTTTTTGTAACTAACTAATAGATGAATCTCATAACTAGGGCGTGGTTTCTGTGGCATTTGTCGAATCATTTCCTTAAAAGGTAAGGTGAAATCAAACTGAAGTTCGTTTCATAAGTTGGGGACTGGGAAAAAATTTTATTTCGATGAAAAATGCCGAAAATAGAATAAATACCAAAAATGATGTAATTGCCTAAAAATATCCAAAATGCCTATTTTCTAAGAAAAACTGTAGAATTAGAGAGAAAATTGAAATTTGAAGTTTTTAAATGTTATTTTCATTGTCTATGGAAGAGAAAAACTCAAAACTACAGGGAGCTGAATTGACTCTAGGCATCCACCCAGTTAATGAGCGACAGATATCTAGAGTTTCGGGAATGAGCTCATCCAATTCATCACTAAACAATAAATAATTTTCATATAGAAAATTTGAGAATTTGAGAAAAAATTGAAATTTGAAGTTTTTTGGTGCTTTATTCTCATTTTATAATTTTAGGTAGGTTTTCTTTAGAAAATCTACTTATTACGCTTGGCACGGTATAAGCCCTCAGGGTTGGGGATGGTTACGATTTTTCGTTTCATGACCTCACGAAAATTTTGACACCAATAATTAAAATTAATATATAATACCTATATAGATAAATATTAGTGAATTTTTTGTTCCCACAGAACAGTCGCAATTTTCGTCTTGTAATCATGAAATTTGATATAAAAATTTTTTATGCCAAGAAGCAGACCTATTGATTTTGGTGCGAATTGGACGGACTGTACTTCCGGTACCACTATTTTTGTTTTATTTTGGTTCTAAAATGTTCAATTTTTCACCAATAGCCACAATACCTATGAAATTCAGAGTGAATATTTCTGTTAATTTTTTATAGTACGTTACCAATTTTGATGCGGATCGGCCGGACGTACGTCCGGTACTGCTATTTTTGTTTTTATATTGGTCATAAAATGCGGAATTTTGGAACCATATGTACGAAATTTGAAGCAAATATTTATTATAATTTATTGTATCATGTTGCCAATTTTAATGCGGATTGACCGGACGGTAATTCCGGAAAATCTTTTTTTTTTTCTAATTTGTATGAACTTTTCTTTTACAAAAATTAACTACGTGTTCATGTTTTCTTTTTTTTTTATTTCATAACTTCATTATATTACTTTGGTTTTATTTGAAGTTATCTGATTATTTACCATACTTTACCATCATAATTAATTTTTCATTTCAAGAAATTATGTTTCTAAATTTCACATTTTCTAATATTTTGTCAGCAGCTAACAAATTTCTTACAACAATAAGTTACCATTAACGCGTTTAAACTTATAAACAATTAATGTGACCATCAAAATTCACAATTATTTTTTCGAAAACTTAGTTTTTTCAGCGAGGCTTGCTGCGCTAGAGTTTATTTTTTGGTTTTAGCCGAATAATGCAGAAAATACGGATTTTACTGCTGAATTTTAACATTAATAATTCCAAAGAGTCCACACTCTACTCGTAACGAACAAGATTTGGCAAAATATTTGTCAAAATATTCTCGCAGCATGGATTAGAGGTACGTCTGGCACAGTAGTATTATAGTCTATAGGTCTAGTGAAAAAATTGATAACCTCGAGTGCAAATTCTTTAAAAAATTGGAAAAACTTTAATTAAAAGTGATAAAGCGTTATTAAGTCCCTAAGTAGAAATTATTTCAGATGCAAAAATGTTTCGAAGTACCTAAATTCGAATTCGTTTCAATAGTTTCCATAATTTTCCCATTATATTACCAGACATATTCAACTTTCGACACGAATGAAATTCAAACTCTTCTCCTAATTTCAAAAATTTGTAGAAATATGTATTTTGAAAAAAAAAAAAAAATTTTTTTCTCATAATTTCTCATACGTATAGACGTATAGGTATTATAATTTTTCTTCACGTAAATCTTTATAGTTTATTCGGTCACTGAAAATATATTATTTTACTGTAAAATATATTTTATAAAATTTTCGCCGAAAAGTTTCGCGAACTTCTACCGAAAATGGGATAGGTATTGATAATATCGTAATAATCGACACTCATGCAAATTTTACAATAAGGACCATACGTATGCGTAACACTTTTAATTATAGCGAACAGCTATAAATAAATGAAAAATAAAAGTCGCCACTTACCCTATTCGAGTATCACACACGCAAAAATGTACAATGTACCGACTCGGAGCGGAGGTGCGTTAATTAATTATTATTACGTACGAACAGATATCTCGACTCTCCACCGAGTTCAAAATTTAAAGGATCACGCAAAATGGATGAATGATAGCGGAGATATTGTCTGTTACTTTATATATAGTAAATGGCGGTACGAGTCCGGGGTGAACGCATCTCAACCACCAACCCCTCCACGTGATACGTATTTTAGGGGTGGGTTACGTGGTACAAATCACCTAAAATCGTGTATTCTGCGTTTCTTTCATCCCCACCAACGAATTCGAGCTAAAGGTCGAAAAGGTAAGTGGAAAACGTGTTCTGTTAACTTTTTTTTTACAACCCTTAAAAATCTTATTTTTGAGTCACTAGGTTATGTTTATTAAAAGGCGATTTTAGCATAAACAAAATTATCGAATTCGAATAAAGGATCTACACTCAATTTATATGAGCCATGTTTTAATTACCAAACGTACACTCAACATGTGGAAAAAGGCATGCATTGAGAGAAAGATTCAAGATACAGAACAAAGTGCCATAAATAAAAGGCCTCTAAACAATAAGCTGACATTTCAATATTTCTAGGTATAAAAGAAGAAACTGCATTTAGAGATATTTACGGCTAGTCCATAAATATTTTATATGTATATATATCTATAATGTTGCGCGGATATCGCTAAAAACCCCAACAATAAAAATAAATAGATTTATTTTATTTCTTATGCTTTTGCTTTATTTATAAGTATGTTTGTCGAACAATACGAACAGGAGCTTGTGAGTGTGGGAAAAGGAGAAGGGATATAGATCACTGAAACACTGACTAAATTAGTTACTCCGATCATTCGTATTTTTTGTTATTATGTATGGAGGAATTTCTCAATTATATTTGGTTTACATCCGGGACACAAATTAATTATTAAACTTTGAACTCGAACTCTTTTTTAATTTTTCTTAGCAGTTTTTCGAAATTCATTGACATCAACAAGTCTCACATTCATATATAGGTACCTATCTTCATTTAAGTAGGTACTTACAGGACAAAATGACTTTGATTTTCGTTTTGATCGAATCTTTGGTACTGGAGTTATATTTTATTATCCCTGTAAAGACATTGTATCCACCTCTCCGTACTTATAAGCCCTCAAATGGAAAATTTGTAATTTTTCGGGCGCAACATTTTGCATAGTTAGCCTCCATACATTGACGGATACAAAATTAATGACAAAATTATGAAAGGTCCTTCTTTTTAACCTGAAGTTTTTCTAATTATCTCATGAGGTGATTCTTACAGAAAACCGATCGAAAACCTCCTACGACTATTGTGGGGACTCAACCGTATGAGGTAAAGGGGCTCGGACCCCTCAACGACAGTCGCCGCCCCAAAGGGCAGGCTAATAATCGTCCTCGTGACGTTAAACCACACACAAAATACGTTCGATCGTAATTACCTGCAAGTACATACAGGTAATGTACGAGTACCGAATCGTGACATTACCAAACAATGTCACGATCCGTACACGAACCGGCCAGCCATCTCTTATCATGATAGGGGATGATGCAACCTGGCCGCCCTCACCAACGTACGTGTGTTTGTGTGCATGCAAATAAGCCGTATATAAACTACCCAAACCGGCTCTAAAATTGCCAGTGTTCGCCTTGGTTTTGGCTTACCCGTACTTGTGTACGAAGTGGCTGAGCACGCTTAAATTCTGTTGAATTTCCTTCTGGTGAGAATATCTCTCACGACAAGGTATTCCACAACTATTTTAATATTGACCTTGAATTATTGAACTGAGACCTGCATAATTTCTCCTTTCAGCACTCAAAAGAATTAATATTTTCAGCAAAAAGTTAATTTCCACATCTTGAATTGCTCATCGATTGAATAAATTAGGGTGTAAATAAGCACAGTGAAAACCCCTCAATTGGGACACATTGTGCAGTACCGTTTTTGTCCCAAACAAACGGTGTCCCATTTAACCACTGTTGCGTATTTAGGTGTAGAAACAAAAAAAAAAAATGTAACTAAGTTGTAATTTTAAATTGAAAATTTGAGCACACATCACTGAAAAGGTCAAATTGTCCAATATTTAAGACAAAACAAAAGGGTTATGTATGAAAAATGATAATAGGTATACTAACTCAATGTATTATGGTGCATCTTCTTGATGGTACTTCTCTGATTCACTTGTGTAAGAAAATACGAAAGTTTGTTTTTGGTGACATCTTCAAATTATCAAGATAATTTTTTGAAGTTATCTAACTCAATTATGAGTGAACTGTAATTTGTAGAAAACTGAAATTTAGCAGAGCTATTGAAACATATTAGCTGAATATTCTCTGAAAATATTTTCGACATCGTTTGTTTGGTTTATGAGATACGTATGGCTGAAATATCACATTTAGATCAAATTCATAATTTTGTTATGATCTGATTTGCGCAATCTGAACAGAATTTCAATTGTGGTATGCCAGGGTGGCATTTTGGCGATTTCCCTTCGGTCCTTACAAGATTCTTTGATCCAACTTTTTTGAGCAAAACTATGGACTTTGGAGAACCCATTCACAAAGGACAGTGGCCACAGAATTACCACTGCCCAACCGGATAGCCTGCCAGGTGTCCTTCGAACTCAAATTTATACCACGTTAGACAAAGTTTTTTATGTTCATAAACCATAAGTTTTTCGATTTCCATGGAATTTACTTACTTGGTTAAATATTTTTGATTGAAAACACAGAGAAACACTACTGAATTTAACCCATTGTCCAAGGAAGAAAACTCAACACATGATGATATTAATAATCATGTTTAATATTGAAAAAGAATTCGTCTGTTTAGACATTATCACAATAAATTTTACTTATCCAACAGAAAAAAACAAACTGTGCAGAGAGAACTGCATCTAAGACAATCTTAGTAAGAGAAAAAAGTGTAAAATGTAACAAATCAAGTAGAGGTAGGTAAAAACAGGTAATTATTTAAATATATATATATTACATTAAGATATTATTCCAAGGACAGACAATCTCAGTAGGGGAAATAAATATAGTGTGAGAAATGATAAAGTATTGAAGAAAAGACATGGAAGGAAAGAAGAAATGAGGAGAAACATAAAAATGTAAAGATTCACGTTTCCATAGGTGGGGGTCTGTATAGAAGATGAAAAAGGAGTGAGAAAAATAGAAAAAGTCCGTGGAAAGTAATGAAGGCAGTATAGGTTGATCTTTAAAGGAAAAATGTATAATATGTCAAAAGAACAAGGCTATCATCAGACGGATGCGTCACAATGATATCTCAAGAACAAAAAAATGATTTCAGCCAAATATTGACAGAATATTTAATTATAAATATTGTTCATATTAAGAAGTATGTGACTTAAAAAGTACTGCTAAAAGTAGCAGTTTTTTTGGGAGAGAGTGAAAAGATATGGATGCACATTGTCATTTTGTAAAGTAAAAAAAACATGGTATTTCAAGCAGATAAGTGAGAATATAGTTTATGACATCACTCACTTCTTAGTGTGAAGAAAGTAAAAAATCAGGGTGCTTTATCCAATAGCAATCCAGAAGGTGCCTGAGTTGGGCAATGAAAACACAGGTCCTGTTTGGAGGTTCGTTTAAAAACAAATTTGGTGATATAAAATGTATCAATATACATGGTATATCAATTTGAGTGTGAAGAAGTGAGGAATATGGTAAGAATCGCTATCGATGTTTAAATGTCGATATATATCGATATTTTCTGATGAATAGAGGTTATTAATTTTTTTAGCTATTGGTATATGATTTCTCACTCAGAATAACCACTCTTAAAACTTCATTCCCCCAAATTTCAGTATTCTGTATGTATAAAATGTGTACTACATTAAATGTTCCAGTCCACTCAGACCCTGGAGTGTGCTTTTTTTTTTTTTTTCTAATAAGTTATTAAATTTGACACATATACTATCAAACTTCCAAAAAAAAAAAATTAATTATTAGGTACATGAAAAAAGTTATGTTAGAATGGAAAGACAAGACTTAATGCACAACTTCCCAAACCTACAGTTCTCAATGCACTATATAGCACACAACTATAAAAAACCTATCAGAATACAAATATAAAATACAATCTATGTCTGAGGGTAGACCCTTCTGAATTGTTTTCATGTCCTATTTTTCCTATTTATTGTTCAATAGTAATCTATTACAAGAAACATCATCCCATTTTTGAGACTGATTACAGCATTGTTAGCCTTCAACTTCCAAATTCAAAAAAGAAATAACTACTTATTGATTTTAGAACTGACAGAAAAGTGTTCCAACACTTGCAGAAAAATATTTTACTTTTCTAACACCTGGGTATAATAGTAACAGGAATCTAGCCTTTACTATTAAAAATTGTATACCAATTGTTAATCTTTCCAAAATAATACAGTTAGAAACATTAGGTAGATAGTCTACTTTTATGTTAAGTCATGTAATGTCCTAGGGATTTTCAAATGAAGACCCCCTTCCCTATATCAAATATAATCATGTTCCATGTAAAAAAGAAGAACCTATTTACACTTTGGTGATCTCGTGTGTTTAAATGCACTGGGTATTTTATAAGTTCACTTTATAAACTGGATAAGTTTTGATAAAAAGTATTTGGTGCAGCTTATTCGGACATATTCATAAATGTTTCCAGGAAAGTTGAAAGTTCCACAACACATGACCTAATATTTACTCTACCTGGCAAACACAATCTGGATGGGTTTGGATAAGATTGAATCCTGGATGTGAACTGTATGCATGTTAGAGTTTTAGTTAAAATCAAAGAATAGAATTAATTTGTTACAGTAAAATTTTTGTGACAAATTTATACTCACCAGAGATGTTTACTTGAGTAATACTTATCATGGTTTTTTGTTTACTCTTGTGAATCCTCTGAACCTGAAACAGAAAAAATCAAATAATTAAATTTGTTGTTGTAAAAGAGTTTTTCACCTGAAAGAAATTTATTTCTTTGAAACTATACTGCTACAAAAATGAAATTTAACTGACCTACCTGAAAACATATTAGTGTAAATTCTGTGAAATGAACGTTGCTAAAACATTTAGCTAAAATCACAGTTGAATTCTCTCAGAAAATTCAAACAATTTTGATACTGATTTCTTGGTGTTTGTAAATATTCAATTTATTCCATTTTACTGGGGGTCAATTTTTTTGTCAACCTGATCAAATGGTCAACAAATTCTTGTCAGTGCTGTGAATCTTTATAGGTCAAGTTGCTGTCTTAAAAAAACCACTCAGCCAAGTAGAAATAATCAAGTAAGTATTGTTAAAATAATTTTTTATTTGTGTAATTATATATTTTGCTTGGCATTCGAGCCATGTGATACCATAAAAAAAACAATAACCAATTAACCATCTTTTCTTTTCATCTGTTTCTATGTATGGAGAAGAAAAATTAGTTTATATAATACATGATCAGAAAGGCAATGTTTACACTGGTATTTTGCGAGTGAAAAGTAGCTCTTAGCACTGATAAATGTTATCTCGATGAAAAGTGAATGTGCCTCTATGCAAAAAGCTGAAGCATCTTTTTACATGGAGGCTTACTTTCTGAATGAATCGTTAAATATGCCACAATGAGGAAGTTGATTTTTTTTTTCAATTTTTGTGAAAGTTTTAACATTATGATAGAATTTTAATGTATCCGTGCTTTCTGATCATCAATTATATAAAGTATTTTCCTCATAAAGGTTCAAAAGTGAGCGTTTACATGTGAGGGAAATTTGCAAAATGAGCGTTGCCAGTGAGTAATTCCAAAGTTATATTAACTAACTTTTAAACCGTGTTGTGTAATATCCTATTACTATTTTTGATCCATACTGTTTTGAAATAATGGCTTTCAACGTCTCTGAAGTCTCTGAACATCCGACATGCTTGAATAATATTTCAGTTAACATCAACAATCGAGATGTGAGCTCTTATATAAAAACGATCGATGATAAAGAGTAGCTACCTATATCTAGCTAACATATATAATATTATGAAACTATAAATATTGTATTAATCAGTTCAGAGTTTGTTTTTTTTTTTTTTAAATGTAGCTAATGCTCTTTGGAATGTTGGATCCAAAATTTTGATTATTCATTCCATTAGTCATATTCAAATAATTATCAGAGCAAGATTAGACGGAAACAAATTTCAGTCTCATAATTACAAATAGGCCTAATTTATAGATAAGACTACTATAATTTTCTGATGATGGTGAACATTAGAAATTTAGGCATAGGTACCTACCAATAGCTATGGCTACCTTTAAAATTCTTCAAAATCAAAATTCGAAAAACTATTTATTTCTTTTGAAACTATGTGTATATTTTTGACTTGGAAATTTTTTCTATAACTATATAATTTCAATTCTACATGAATATCATAAATTCGTAGCCAATTTGTCTTCTCAACAATCTAATTCAGTAAGGTTCAATTAAGGTATGAAAACACTTCCGCTTTTGAATTCATTGAATTTCTTATATCAATCTTTATCTTCAAGTGAGAAATAATATTAACATTGCTAATGTCAAGGAGAAACAGAACATTCACAAAAATGGTGAATTTACAACTAAAATATTTCGGGTTTGATCCAAGAATTAAAAAAAAAAAAACGAAGAAAAAAAGAAGATGAAAAGAGCTTATTTATTATATTTTTCAAATTACAAAGCTATTTTCATTACATATCTTTTTTTGTTCGAAATCTTCTTAATTTACGCGAGGACTGTCTCAAACACGAACTTCAAAATTAAATCAATAATTTAGAAAAAGAACAACGTAAATTTTTTTTATCTACGAGAAAAATACATTCGTTTGGCTTTTATAAAGAAATAAAATGATGATAGGATTTGTTGAAAAGGTAACTAACTTTTTTTTTTAATTTCAAATATGAATACATTACGTAATGTCTGTCATTTTATTGCAATTTTCTAAAAAATTATTTCAATTTTAAAAATTCTATACAATTATGGGGTACTCTTGCAAAGTATAATTTTGAAAATTTGCTTCTTTCTTCAACAATAGCAAAAATTAGGCCTGAAATAAGAACAGCATGGATTTTCTACTTCAATAAAGTACTTTGATTGCGTTTAAGGAGTCGTAATTGAAAATAAATGAGAAATTTTCTCGCAGACTTTATTCATATCTTACCTACATTTTCAACATCGTATAGGTACGTCAACATAGTATGTCGTATCTTGAAATTGATGTACTTTTAGCTGGAAAAAAAAAAAAGTTGAAAAAAAATGGTGAGAAAGTTTTCTATTTTTTCGAATTTAACACCCTCAAATTCCAGCACGTCGTAACGACAAATACACAAAAAAAACTTTTTATAAAAATCATAAAAATTGAAAACCATAAATGCAATATTCTCGATCAAGTTATAAATTCGGTTGTTCGTATTGTAAAACTTTTGTAAAATACAATTTACATTTTATCCTCACAAACGTTGCCACGTTTTAATAAAATATTACGAATAAGATGTATTTCCGTTGACTTGTTTATTTTTTTCTCCATCATCTTATTTTCTTCTTTAGTTCTTTTTATTTTCTACGAACAAAAGTTAAAATGAAAAAAAAAAATAAAAAAAATAAATATTCTATGTATTATTACGTCTTATTTTGAAGAAGGTATCATTTTTCAAAGCTTGTTGATTCACTTTATATTTTGTCGCACAAATCGTTAACGATTTTCATTAATAGTGTAGGTAGGGTACGCATTGTCGAAAAAAAAAGAATCAGGAATAATCTACCACCCCAACCAGCAGCATTACGAGGGTGGGTGAGTTCCTTTTTGAATGTGTAATTCAAAACGTTTTTACGACGAAATTGAGAATTTTCTTACATCCATCTGACGTAAGAACCACGTTTTTTTTACCGTGGGATGATGAAAAAATAATAATTTTGAAAGAAAAGAAAACTAAAAAAGAAGAATCAATCAACAATAGATTTATGAACCAGTAAATTATTTTTTTTCGGATCAATGAAACTTCAAATGGGGCAACGATAATTTTGAAAAGTATCTCATTCAGACTTAAGTTACTGTTTATCGTATATTTTTGGTATCTCTTTAACTCTCATTTCGACTTCTTTTTTTTTGTCCGATTATCTCACTCAACGTTTCAAGATTACATTGACTCTTTTGTGTCCACCTCGTTTTCATTATTATAGCAGTTTCATTGTCATTTACACCGAAGCTGTTTTAAAATGTGCTCTACAAACAATTCAGTTATTAACGGTGAAATAGTTCTCCCACTACTCCACCTCCCAAATTTCCACCTACTTAATAGGTTACTTGAGCTGCGTAATACAGCGATGTAAGTAGTCAAATTTTCAAAATTTCTGTTTTGTAACATAGGCACGAAATGTCATTTTTTCCACGTATGTTTATATAGCGGGTGGAAAGTGGGCTATTCTTGTACACTTTCCTCAGGATTTCAGAACGTTTCTTACAGGTATTTAAGTTCGAATTAGGTACTTTTCAACTTTCTACACGCCTCACTTCCTCCACTTCACCTTACTACTTTTCTCCACGCCTTATTTACTTTTCCAAACGCCTTCGTGATTTCTTAGCCCTTATAAACATGGCTTTACCAACATTAAGGAAAGGCTTTACTCGGATTTTTGGAATTTAGAAACTTTATAAAAGTTTCACTTTCGCGGGCAATCGAAACCTTAGTCACCTGAGTGGAAGGATAGCACCGGTTTCAGTGAAGAAGTGGTACCTCTTATTTTACAGGTAATCCAATGAGAAAATTTCAACTTTTTTATCTCGATGATTCATATTTGAAAATACTCAATCAAACTCTGTCGTGCTGGTCCAAGTATCTAGTACAAAATTTGTTACCTTCGAAATGACTAAAGTAAAAGTTAAGGGTCGCGAGAAAAAAAAAAGGTAATTCGTTTGTCAAAAATTATGGCTTAAAGGCAACAAAAAGCTTCTGAAAGAAAGAAATGAAAGGTTGAATGAAAAAATTTGGAACTCGGAGTCAAAAAACAATGGCTCAAAATAAAATGGTAGATAGAACTGGTTTTTTGAAGAGGGAAACTATTAAGGAGGTGAGAGATGTATTTCATTAATGACCCAAGTATTGTCTTGAAAATCACGAACCAACACAAGGCTCGTGGTGAAACGAGTGTGACTTGCCTGATGCAATTTATTTATTAAAAATACCAAAAATAAGGTAAAAAATAAATAAGTAGTTACTTAAACAAAACTAAACACCAAAAACAATAAAACGTGAAAAAAAAAAAAAATCGCAAATACAATTTTGGGAACTCATTGGTAGGCTACAATTTAGAAAACAAGTTGCCTAAATTATCCATTTGGAGTTTGTTGATAAAATCAGCTGAAATTTTGACAATTTTTGAATGAGGCGTGAACGAAAATGTAATAAAAGTAAGGATATAAAAATCATAAAATATTTCCTTGGGAATTCAAAAAATGTTATTTTTGTGGTTACGGACGCCTATACTGAAAATTAGTACAATTTTCTCGAGGAAAACAATAATACAAAATTATATGACTATTCATTTGTTCGGCCCCGCAGTAACAATTGAATTCTTAAAACAATGAATGAGATACCAACTAAAACATATAGATTTTGCAGCGTGCATAAATTTGCGCTAAACTTATACAAATCAGTTGCAGAAAGTTGAGAAACAGAGAACGAAAGGAAGAAAATAACGAGGAAAAGATGAAATTGAAGACATAAATTGGTTATGGTAGTCTATTGGGTAAATCGTAAATATCTCGTTTTCGTGCATTTAATCAAACCAAATTGCATTCAAATTAAAATTGGAAGAGAGAAAAAAAAAAAACGAAGATAATCAAAAGCTATTCTATTAAATTTTTTGAGAAAATTGAACATCAACGGTATCAGATACGTAGATATAAGCTTCTTTTTCTATCGTGTTTCGAAATGTTCGCATTGGTCGGTTGTAGTTTTCATATAACAGAAAGACAATAGACAATAATATGAAATTTGCGTTTTGTAAAATAATAAAATCGTGTTCTTTAAATTTTATGCAATTAAGTATCATTATTTTCACTTGTTAAGAAATTAGAAATGAAAAAAAAAAAAAAAAAAAAAAAAATTAAAAGATTGTAATAATTTCGTATCATTCATAATATTTCTCTCTTCAATATATATTTCACATATATATCAATCACCTAAAACAATTCTTATTATAATGACGTCATGTAAACAAGTCATTACTTGCCTTTACTGACTCATTTGTTCCATATATTATGTTTATAAACAAACATAAATACACTTTTCATAACAACTCTTTTCTATGAAACCATTCTGCAGATATTGCAAATACCCAAAATCACCATTTATGTCATTTCCTTAAACTCCTATTGGACAATATCTAAACTTGTATTGTCATAATTCTCCAATCATATTACTACCATTTCCACTCTCCAAGAAATCGCCATATTCTCCTCCCAAAACACTTAACTATAAAAACTCATGTAACCATGTACATTCTATCTATCTAAATCTATCTTTCTCATCTTTACATTTTATGTTAAACTTACGTAACTTACAAGTTAACTGTTTTATATTGTGTATAATATAACCTTTTCAAACTACGAGTACTTAAATTACTTTGTAACAGTACTGTTGAAATATAGTATTTTTATCATATTTAAGCAGCCCTGGCTACATAATTATGAAAAATATCCACGCACGTATATTGTACTGCCGTTTCAATCACGTTTAGATTTAGTTTTAGAAAGAACACACGTTGAACATAACGTAATTATTTCGTCAAGAATAGGCTAGATTTTTTCTTAGACGACTACATCAAAGAACCAGTTATGAAGGCATCGATGTTAAGAGTTTAGTATTTTTAGTGAACTGAAATACTATTCAGTTAAAGAATTCAGAATCTGAATTTCGAAAAATACTTCAGAATGTTAGCTAGGCCTATGCTTCTTTATTCGATTAAATGTGAACATTTTTGGTCATGAAGCATATTTAAAATAAAAATTAACGGTTTTTAATTATGAAAATTGGTAGTAAACTTTCATCCTCAATTGAATTATGTGTGTCAAATGAGAAGTACTTTCCTAGTAATAAACAACTTTTCATTAATCTGCTCGATAATTTGACAGAGATTTTGTGAATCTCTAAATCGAGAAAAATCACTTCTATTATAGTCAAGATGCATTAAAGTACCCAATAGCTGAGTCTGCAATATACAACAAAATTATTTTTATGATTGTTACTTTGAAGTACCTAAATACACAAGCGCAGTGAATAAGTAATTTTGTTCAGTCTTTTATGTTGCTAAAATAGTACCAAATAAAATTCAAGGTTTTTCAATTAAAATTATGAAATTATACAAATTTTTGTGATGGGGAGCAGATTTTTCTTAATTTTTAACTGGGTTGCCTGATTTACAAGTTTTACATTTTTTCCCCCAATCATTGGAGGTGAGGAAATAACACAATGAACGATTAGGGTACTTACCTAATTAGATGTGAGGTTTTCTAAAGAAAATTATGAAATATTGACAATTTTTAAACTTTAACTTACATATTTTATTGTCAAAATGACTGTGTACAAAATGCTGTATTTTTGAGGCCAGTATGGCGTGATGTAAGTGGCCAATTTCAGAATTTTCACTTTTTCAACTCCTTAATTTCTTTTTTGCAACACTTGTTGATAAAGTGAACGAATATGTGCACCTTCATGATATATAAAGTCGAAATTTTTAAAACACAATGTGCAATATAAATTCTTTATGCATCATTTTTTCGTTTATGTCTTGTGTCCATGCCTTATTTTATGTACCATCTGTCAGGCCTGTAGCCAAGGAGGGAGCAGAGGAGACAACGCCCCTCTTGGCGGTACTCTTTACCTCCTGGAAAAAAATATTTTTTTTTCTGAATTTAAAAAAAGGAAAGAAGTAGTTTTTGTGGCTATATTTCTCTTCCCCCACAAAAAATGTATTTTTTCAATACGGTTTATATAATCCACAATATTATTATTTGTGATACAAGCGTATAAAGTGGGTGATTTTGACCCGAGTGTAATTTTTGCAGCAAGAGCCTAAGGCAAGTGATGCAAATCATACGAGTATCAATCACCCTGGTAATATATATACGTATGTCACAAACTATTGTTTGCAATCCCTCTAAGAAAAAAAAAAAAAAAATAGAGAAAAATAAATAATTAGCAAATCGGAAATCTATAAGCGTAAACTGGCTTCATACATTAAATGAAACCTTGTGGCATAGTGGTTAAGGCGCTGGTCTACTCACACTATAGTCAGGGATTTGAATCCTCAATGAGAAAAAACTTTTACGAAAAAAAGAAAATTAAAAATTAAACAATGAATGAAAATGACAATGTAGGCTAAGTGCAGTAGGAAGACCAGTGTATAAAATGACGCATGCGCCCCAGGCGATGTATAAAGTAGAGACCGATTTATAAAGTAAGTACTTCATACATCGTAAAGTAAGTATACATAGGTTCTGAATGGTTCTAAAATTGCCTGCTTTATACATCGTTAAGATGGGTATAAAAATGGAGTTTATAAACAGGTGTTGCAAAAAAAAATTTTTTTCCTCCCTGGTCTGTAGTTTGCCCCCTTGAGATTTTACTCGGGCTTCGATCCTGCCATCTGTAAATTGTTTATGCGTAGGTTTTTACTTTATGCACTAGCTTGTGCGCATGCGTTACTTTATACATTTATCTTTATATATATTTTACACCTCATTCGTTATATTACCAAATTTTTTTCATTTTTTTTTGTGGGTGGGGGTTATTGCAAAAATCTGTGCAACACGCGTATACATACATTGAAGGTCATTAATACTTTATACTTTTGCATCACAAATAACTATTTTTCACTCCTTAATTTCTTTTTCACACTGGGTACTTTAATTATTTTTCTCACTCCTCGATCAGTTCTATTTCTCACACCTCTGTTTCTTTCCTTACGCCTAATTGGTTCTTCAGTTTTCCCCAACACCTTAAAATGTTTATTCTCGCTCATTCAAATTAATTCAGTTTTATTTTCTTGACATTTTTCCTGCCCTGATGAGGATTCAATTTGTAATCGGCAAGTTTTATTGCCCAGTGTTGAAATACAGCATTATGTACATTCATTACAAAAAATATTGTACCCATCTGGATCGGAGTGTGCAATTTATCAAGTCGTGCAATTATCGCACTCGCCTATGGCTTCTGCTTGCGAACATTGAATTCGTTGAAAAATTGTTTACTGTCCTCCCTAATTGCGTAGGTAATATATTATTTCTTCAGATAAAAATTGGTTGAAATCTACAGGCCAAAATTGAACCTTGGCTTTAAAACTGAAGCAAATCAGCTCAATTGGTGATGCTGATTTGAAAATCTTTCTAATATTATGTTGTTTCGAGTTCTTTTTTTTAATCCAAGTAGCCATTACGTTCGTCAATAGGTACATATTATTGAAAATTCTCAAATGGAGGTTCGATAAAGTGAAAGAGTGCAGCATTTTGGCTCCAAGTATTTCACACGTTCTGTTAAAGAGTGAGTTTTTTATTTAACCCTAAGGTTTTTAGTTTCGCGCATGTGCTCTGCGAAGTGACAAAAGCTTAAAAACTCGATATGTCTGATTAAAATAATGCTAAAATAATTTACCCGGACAAACAGAACCGCCTGTACAGAAAACTAGTTCTATCATTATGGGTATTTCTATTAAAACAGCCAGATATAAAATAAGAAGCTATGCGAGTTTCGTACTATTTTCCATACCTAATTATCAAATTCGGCTTGTATTTAAGTTTTGAGATTAGTTTTTCAGTTTTTCGAAGTGGCTAGCGACATCTATAGGAGTTTCTTGAAGATCAACTATCGATTTTAGTAAGAAGCGTCATCTAAGTAATGTTATCCAATTTGAAACTCACTTATTTTCCCTGTAGATGGCAAACGTATTACCATCCGTTGTTTTCGTATGAGATTTCAGAGTTTGCTATTTTCGTCTCGTAATCAATGTGTTGAAGAAATTTACTCCACTCCAGTCAAGTGGAACGTCAAATTATTGAAAAATTTTAAACAAAATCTTCAGACTACTTCTAAAAAAAAAATATTCTGTCACACATTTGGTTTGTTACAAGAGATTTTTTAAATTACAAAATGTCGTATTATACATATTATTGTCATCCAGTCGTTTTAATACTGAGAATACCATCAAATGAAAAATTCGCTGAGGGTGCAAATTTAAATTGCCGAAGAGTGTGATATGCTCTTAGTTTTCTTGATTTGAGGTCTGTGTAAACGACAAGATTGATTTTTGAGCGCGAAAAATATTGACAAAACTGTTGATTTGGTCGTCGTATTGGTAAATATGGTTTTAATCAGCCAACATTTTGACTTGTAGACCACTTACTTCAAGAAATTCCGTACCGTCGGGTTTTTTTTATTAAGAAAAACAAAAAAAAACAAAAAAAAAACAATGGAAATTACTCCCTCTTCAATGATTGGAAGTTTGAGCTGAGACATAAATATTTTTTTCCGTTTCAAGTCACAAAAAATTCAATGATACCAATAACACAGTCAGTAATTTTCAGTGGATTGAGATGAAATAAATTTGATATATTGATCGAAACTTTTGGTTTAAAAAATCTGCTAAAATAGAATACGACTTCGATAGCTCAAATCGGTTTAAACAGGATTACACCTTGACTAAAATTTCTCACTCTTGAAAAAACATTCAGAAAATATTAATCAAAAGTGTCGTAAATAAGTGTTAAACCTATGTTTGGATTAGAACAAAAATAGGTAAGTGCAATTAACCCTTAAATTCGCAAGGTTAGTAGAGGGTGAATGAAAATTATTTTTTTCATATATTTAGGATAACTGGCGTGTACTTATCAATAAATGCAAAAATAAAAAATTTTCCACCCCATACAACCCAAGTTGTGAGATGTACACTTGAGTGTACACTGCTAATGATGCTGCAAAGTACCTATTAATGTTGATGTGCACTATAGTGTATATTGCGAACAGTGACCTGTATCCTTGGTTATGGGAACTCCAGCTAATCTTGTGTCATTTGAAAGATGTGGTTGTGAATTTTTATTTGTATTACACTTCCCTGCTGTCTGTTTAGAAGGTACTTGACAGTGCTCAGCAATACTTAGTGGCCTTCCAACTCTAAGCTTATTTTTACTGATCAGGACATTCACTATGTCATAACTGAATTTTTTAAATAGTAAAAAAATGTTTGTAAATAAAATTTGAGGTCAGAAAGGTGTGATTCCTGAAAAATATTGCCTTTAATATCAAAAACAAAACATTGGTATTTATCTATATTTTTTAGGTACCTATTAATTTTGAAAACTTTTTTTTTCAATCATTGAAATTTTAAAAGCATTTCGTACACCTCTCTGACTTGAGGCCAACCAATACAATTTATTATTGATACTTACTTCCCAATTCTATTACTTCCAGTCACTCTTTTAGCTCAGAATTCATGGATGGAGCTTCAAATTCACAATCTGAATCAGCACCAAAAATGTCCGTTTCTGAAAGTTTAGAACCACTGTCTTCTAGATCTGAATCAATGGGTGGGAGCACAACAGCATTCAAAATTTTTTGAGCTCTGGTTGGTGCATTTGTAAACTTACGTATACTGAAATCTTGATGCTTAGATTTGGCTCAAATTAAATAGGTACAAAATTTAACTAAAAAAATATGTGTATTTTCAGTGCCTGATTCAATGATGACTGCTTTATTAATTCTTGTTTCATTTCTCAATCCATTTTGTTTTTTTTTTTTTGTTTTTTTAAATACATTTATCCCTAGTTAATTCTAGTTTCAACCAAAAAATTATAAAAAATTCCTAAAGTTGATGTACACTATAGTGTACAATGCGAAGTTTAGGGTTTGACCATATTGTTTCAAAAACGTGCCCAAATTTCCTGACTGTTATGTACTTAAGGGAGAATTGAGGTAGAGCACTAGAAACAATCATAAAAATTGACACTATAAATGTATCAAAATAACTCGAGAACTAATTGACCAATAAAAACCAAAACCAGTATAATTTGTCCACATTCTCCATCATAAAGTCTACCTATGGTCCAAATTTGAGTTTTATTGAAAAACAAACAAGAAATTGACACAAAAATTGACCTAACGAACGAACAGATAGTTTAATTGATTTTAAGTTCTGCAGTAGCTCAGTATCGTATTGCAGAAAATTAGGTTTATGAAAAAAAATTAACAGGTTTCACACTTCGTAAGAATGAGAGAAGGGAATTAAAAATTAATAAACAATTAAAAAAATAAATATTTTGTTCATTTTTCGTTTTCTTTTATTTTTCATTTTCTTTCATTTTTTTATGTATTCTACAAACAATGAAACAACGTTATCACCTTCACCATATTTTTCATTACCATTTTCTCCTTCTACTTTTTTTTTACCATTGTTATCTATCCCTTCTCTTACAATTCAGGCATAAAATATTGGTAAAAATTGGGTGGCGGACACTTTTTCACAAACTGACTCGAGAAGCATTTTTAATGCTAAAAAAAAGTCACAACGAAGTTCAAAATCTTAGCTCAAAAAAATAGATTTTCAAAAAAAAAATCATAAAAAAGTTGCAAAATCCTAACTCTTGATACTTCTTTGGAATTTAAAAATTACAACGAGGAAGGCTTTGTAAAACTAACAGATTATTGAAACTTGTGCGAATCTGAAAATTAGGTAGGTATAGTGCAGTAAGTTCTGCTGGAAGAACAAGTTCTCAAGTCATAAAAATTACAAAATTTTAGGACAGCATTAGGCTCTGCTGAAAAAAAGTTTATTTTATTTTTTTTTAAATAGCAAAAATAATTATTGCGAGATGAATTTTCAATCAAACTTGCAGTATCGTCAAGGCGGATACATAGGAAGGGGGAAAGAATGAAAAAAATTATTAGCATTTCCCTCACTAAAGTGACGCTGGGTATTCACCTATGACAATTATGATGTTAATCAATATCTATCAAATCAGATCGAGGTCACCAGTTTAGGTATGCAGCTGGTATGGTGAATCAAACCACTATAACTAACAGGAATCTAACTTAATCGCCTACAAAACACAGCACCAGCACTGTACCTACTGACCTATGAGTAGGTGTCGAGGCCAAAGTAATAGCTGACATGTGTGTAGCTACCAGAATTATTATTATTATTATTTATTTATTTTTTCTGAGGAGGGATGTTTGAAAACATATTGTGTGACTCGCTTGAAAAATAGGTGATTAATACTCGTATGATTTGCAGAACTCGCTCTTGGCTCATTTTTAAAATTTCTCACTAATATCAAAATCACCTACTTTTCGCACTTGTATCACAAATAATTATTTTTTAGAAATTTTATGATAAATTCGTATCACTATTCACAAAAAAAAAAAAAAAAAAAATACCCTGGAGAATCCTCCATCGAAAAGCAACAAATTTTTCTATTACTACATCCTCATTTAAGAGTTTGCTGTTTGATTTCTATAAGTATTATGAAGAAAAACAATTTGTAAAAACGTTCATTATATTATACGGTTGGTTCTTTGTGTTATAGAAAACAACAAATTCATACTTTAACAGTGATGAAAACGTTTAAATTGATTAATTACTTCATCTTTCAAGAAGTACTTTTGACACATGGTAGCTTACTTATAAGCCACTGATGGAATTTTATACATTCGTTTTCCACACTTCTGTTTAATTGGAAAAAATACGCTACTCCAACCTCCGTCCAGAAATATATTTTTAGTCATTACCAGAATACCCTTTTTAAGTAGGTTTTCTGTGAAAATCCACTTATTAATATTGGTGGGGGTGGGAGAAGGTCCATTTTTCGTTTCAAAAATCGAGGAAAATTTTGGCACCACGAAAACGCAATTTCACATACATAATTATAGGCACCTACAGCCTATAAGGTAATTTCTTTTTACCACAATACAGGTCGCCGTTGTTGTCCGATAGTCGCGAAATTCGGAATGGACATTAATATTAAGCCGAGAATCTGACCTATTGAGTTTGGTGCAGACCAGTCGGACGGTACCTTTCCGTACCGATATTTTCGTTTTCATTTTGGGTTTAAAATTCTTAATTTTAGACAAATATAGCGACCAAATTTTAAACAAATACATTATTATAATCTATTATAACTTGCTATCAGTTTTAGTGCGGTCCGACCGGACGGTACTTCCGGTAACATTATTTTTATTTTGGCTATAAAATGCCGATGTTTGGACCATTAAGAACGTAATACGGAACGCATATTTACGGTGATCTGTTTTAATATGTTACAATTACGATCTATTAACAACTTTTTAGAAACGAATTTTCTACTTTTCGAAAACCTACTTTTTCTAACGGAGCTGTTGCTGCGTTCGCTTTTTTTTTTTTTTTTTAAATTTCGTTTCTTTCTTATATCCGCCAATGAACTGGGATTACTGAAACATGACTTAGTTATCAAAAATAGATGTACCGTGTCTTCGTTCACCCTTTTTTTTCTTCTTCTACATTGAAGAATCACGCGGTAAATTGTGTTATAATTATCTCCTGCTAAGGCACTTCCAAAAAGAGCAGATGATTTTGATATATTATGTCGTACCGGTATAACACATCGAACCTATAC
Organism: Ericerus pela; assembly: GCA_011428145.1. Lineage (NCBI taxonomy): Eukaryota > Metazoa > Arthropoda > Insecta > Hemiptera > Coccidae > Ericerus > Ericerus pela. The sequence goes on from WOFM01000005.1 coordinate 4,239,950, forward strand.
TGCGGCATTAACGCTGGAATATTCGCTCATCAGTCTCGTCTTTTCCTCCAATAATAATTACCTATAATACTCTCATAACTGGCGTCATTTCGTACCATAAGTAGGTACCTATATTATGCGCTTGCGTCCTCTCAAGATGCATGGTTCTTGGTTTTTGAACAATTTTTAGTAAGTTCCTATCAACCCAACACGTGGTTTTCAATCATACAGATAGATACCTATGCAGTAGTCGACGATTTTCGTTATCGAAATTTATTACTAAAATAATGGCTTAATTTCAGAGCATCAAATTTTTAAATTAGATCAAAATAATACATTGTGTGACAAGTGCGTAATGTGGGCTATTTTTTTACCGAGTGTGAAAAATTTTTATACGAGCCAAAGACGAGTGCTGCAAACTTGACACAAGTTAAAATAGCCCATATTACTTGTCACATACCATACTTTCTGCAACTAATGCACAAAAAAAAAGTATAGCATCAACTCCCACTCTCAATAAAAATTTTAAAAAACTCATAAAGGAAATAAATTTTTAAAATTATCGCTAAAAAACCCAGAAATGGCAAGTTTTCCATTATTTTGCGTTCTTTTGTTTGTTTATTTTCAAACAGCTAAGAACAATTAAAAAATTATGAGGAAATTTTTTCCTCTTTCTGGCAGCACTAATCCCAGATTTTTTGCTTAAACAGAGGCTGAGGAATCACTGAGTGAATGAAGAGAGGTTTCTGGATTTCAAACAAATTTTTAATGTGATAACATTTTTATTTTCACTACAGCAAAATACGAGGTTCGTTTTTACATTCGATGTCGTTTTTTCTTGTTAAATTTTCCATCGATACAAACTACATAGCTTTTGTTGAGACCACCAATCCTTCTCCCCTCTTACTCCTGCGAACACACGATTACTTTAATATATATTTTATGTCTCTGTTCATGGCTACACTGTATTACCATCTCCGCCGTGCACTCGACCATCTCCGTACATACTCCTTTATCTCACTCAAACTGTACTTATACTTAAATTATGTAACTGTTACAAAATACACACGTTTCTTGGACGCTACTTCGATCAATACTTTATTTTATGTTACTAATTTATGTCTTCACCAGTCCTCATCTTCTATAGCTTTCTTATGACACATCAAAATATCGATATTTCATTCAACATTGATAAAACAGTTATGAGGAAATCCATGTATTTGTTAACACAGTATCGATAGTTGATTGTAAAATATTGATATTGAAGATGAAAATGTTGTCACATTAAATGTAACAGTCTGCGGTAGTCACCGATACTGGGGCCTTTTTTTCTATCAATTTTCCTTTTTTTCATTCGTTTATTTTCAAATTGTTAAAGACGATTAAAAAATTAAACGAAAAATAAATTCTGGTAAATTTTCTCCTCTTTTTAGAGATTCATTTTCAGCTCTCCAGCTTAAATAGCGACTGAGGAATCATTGAGGAAAAGAGAAGTTTCTAAATTTCAAAATACGACAAGTCTCCCATTAATTTGCGTTTTTTTTTCGTTTATTTGTTGTCAAATAGCTAAAGATAATTGGAAAATTATATGGAAATTTGTTTATTTTTATCCGCTTTCGATCATTACAAACACCAGCTCTCTAACTTAATTAGAGGCTGAGAAATTATTTGAGACTTTTTTTTATTAATTGAAATGCTGTGTTGATTGGATCGGCAACTTGACTAATAGTTTTTCACGAAATAACTAAACAATAATATCAAAATGATTATATGTTCGAATACTTCATACCCTGTCGCGCAGGATTGGGATGCGCAAGAGTGTGTAAAGTTCTTTGCATACTCTAGCGCAGGATTTGGATGTGCGAGAGATTGTAAAATTATCGTTTATTTTATAGGCAAAAAATTCGTTTGTTTACGTTCGCTGTACATGCATGTAAAATTCGTTATTTTGTGCATGTGTTGCAAAAAGGTACTTTTTCGTCTTCTTTGTGAAAAAAAGAGGGCGATGCTTTAGAAAATCTAAGCTATCATCGACCTCATATGTATTCGACAATAAATTTGTATGTCACGTTGAAAAAGTGAACAGAGAAAAGTATGCTATACGTGGCGAAAGATGAAGATAGTTTCAAAAGTTTTTTGCGAAATGTTACTGAAAATTTTCATGAAAATATTTCAGATAATTAATAGTTTTTATTTACTGTATTTGAGAAATTCCTAACATTCCAGTGATTTAATTTTTTCAGTGATTATTTAGTCATCGTTGCATTTTGAGAATTCATTGAAAAAACTTTGTTCATAATATACAAAATACTTCCTTTTTTTTTTTCATCATATTAAAAAACTTATAACGTTCTTTTAGGCAGTTTTAGCCTTTAAGAACAATTTTGTTGTCTCTCCATTACCATCTTTCGACAGTAAATTATGTCAGCTTCGTATTGAATAGAGTTTTTGTTCATGATTTTCTCTCCGAGTTCTTTAAAAGACGGACTATACGTATATATGACGATGTCAACTCTATAAGAAGCGTGTAGGTGTCTCAGTTTCTACTTATACGCAGCCTACATTCTGGAAAATGAGCCTACCGACTGTTTCACGTTTATAAGAAGATGATTAGAATTTCATGTTTCCAAACGAATATAATATAATATAATATAATATAATATAATATAATACCTCTGCCTCTCTTTATCGTTTTTCAACGATTTCAGTTGAAAATTTGTAGGCGTAAAAGCTTTTTAATTAAATCGAAATGAGAGCACTCATTTTGTTGGGACTACCGTTCAAAAAACGTACAGTACGTACATTTCGCGCGCAAAAGCGTATAAAGATGAGAAAATTCGAACATTCGGTGCAAATAGCGGGAATTCCATTTTCGAAATATTCGTATATAATTATATTACTCGTAGAACGTGTTATATTCTGAAAAATTTTTTAAATACTTTCGCTAAACGATTCATCAAATTCGTACCGTTTTGCCAATATACGATATGCCACTACTTCCTGCTTTGATAAAGGTGTCTAATATGTTTTTTTTGCAACACACGTACGAAATGCTGTATTTTCGAGGCATGTAGGGCGTGATTAAAGTGGTTAATTTCAGAACCCGTACCAACTAAATACCCAACTTCCCCACCTCATCATCACCCAAAATAGAGCACAGTACTCACTTGGTCATGGCACCGGGTGATGGTTAATGAGAAAAATATGGTACATATGCCGATGTGTGTGATAGCTGCCACATCACTCCTCCTCCAGTATAGTGGAGTGTAATATGACATATGGTGGTGCAGCTGATGAATAGGTGTCTATAGAGTAGTGGCAGATGCCCCTCCTCATATTCACCCCAATGATACACATGACCTACGGCACCATCATGTTTGGTGGGTGGTGAGGTGATGTATTACTGACATGGCAAATATTTTTGAGAAAGGGTGCTACTCCACATCCCTCATATCATGTCAGAGTCATTTCTTTAGGTATTCAGGCAGTGAGGTGATTTGAACCCATACTGACTGAATACCTAACTTACCCACCTCACTATCACCAAAAATATGGCACCGTACTCACTGGGCCACAGTGTCAGTGATGATGAAAGAGGGAAATATGGTACATACTGTAACGGCCAAAAGAGGTGGTAATGTACCTAATTAGAACCACTTTTGGTATTACACCATACACGAAATATCACCTACTTTTAAAGCAGTAATACTTCTAAAATAAATTCAAGTTTATCATCCACAAACTATTGTGCACCTTAACATTAGTTAGAGACTCAATAATATTTAAAACACAGGAGTGAGTTTACACATTTAATAAAATAATAAGTTGTACATCACAGTATGTAAATATACGTTAATATTTATACATATACCATCACAATTCAACAAGCAAGACTATCTGTTCACTAGAGACTTCTACAAGAGAGGTTCCAGGTACTTAGAAGTAGCTGTCGAGGAACTGTGTCTTATTCCACTGAATCGAGGGATTATATACTCGTTCAGGGTATGAAAATGTACGTGTCGGATAGGTAAAGTGAGGTAGGGTGTTATTATTATAAGGTTGTGCTGACTCGTCGAGTACTCGAGGGACAGGCACAATTAGGTCATGAATATACAGAAAGTATATCTATATTCATAAAATCAAATACGGGTAATTTAGTGGTTGTTTATAAAGAGTTATAGGATGATTATTGTTGATAAATATCTACGTTTTTGGTATTTGAAAATGTGTGAACGAATATGTTCGTCATTTCTAAAAATAGACGAAAATATACGTTACACATACGCCGATGTGTGAGGTAGTTGCCACAAATACTATAATACACTATGTGATATAATCAATTATGGCTGTTTGAATTTTCTTCGATGGCAATGGCCACTGTTGGTGTTTAACCTAAGTATGGCTGGAAATTGATGACTTCATAATATAAGTAAAATCCAAGGTACGTAGCCAAGGTTTGTGATCTTTTTAAATTTGATCGGCATGGTATAAATTCGAGTCTTATCAATTCCTGGCAAGCTTGGTGGGCAAAGTGGTGCGGATTCTGTGGGGACCATCCAGTATAGTTTATTAATATCTAGGTTCCTTGGTGCGTGTTTCATTGGGTTGAAAATGTTGGGACTGTAAGGTGATTGCCAAATTAGTGCCCCTTGGTATGCCACAGTATCATCTTTTTGAAAATAAACACATAACTAATTTATAGATGACTGCCTTGTAGCCGAACTATATTTGTTGTAGTTCCTCTTTGTGTTCAAGATGCCAATTTAGAATGAACAGAATAATTTTTTTCTGCATCTGTTTTGTTTCACCTATTCATTGATTTTCATATAATTTCATGAAATTTTGTGAAAAAACCGACGGCAACTATATTGTACTGATGATTTGCAGGGTTGTCAATTTTTCATACAGAATTTGCTCAGTTTAGGGGCCTTATCAATTTGAAGAACTATGTTTCTGAAACAAAGTACGAGTTAGATGTAGTATCTAAATTTAATCAGTTTTTTTTGAACCGCATGGATTAGTAATACAAATATTTGATTTCTGGAAATATATTTGACTTAATATTATTATACCAATGAGTTGTAAATGTTTTCAAAATCAGAATAATATGAGTCCGAATTCAGACAATTAGGCATTTATAGGCAAAATGAAAAAGAAAATAGTGTTACTGGAAGTGCCGTGTGACCGATCTGCACCAAAATTTATAACAAGTTATATTTGTTACAAATTTCATAGCTATTTGATCGAAAATTGATAATTTTATAGCTAAAATGAAAATAAAAATAGCTACACCAGAAGTACCATGCAGTCGATCTGCACCAAAATTTATAGCGATTTATAATATATGATAGTGAATATTTTTTTCATATTTTGTAGCTATTAATCAAAAATTAGGAATTTTATAGCCAAAATAAAAATGAAAATAGCTATACTGAAAGTACCATACGGCCGATCCACAGAAAAATTCATAGAAAGCTTTAATATATCAGAGTAAATATGTTTTTCCAATTTCATGCCTATCAGACAAAAATTGTGACCTGTACAGTGATAAGAAAAAATTGACCTATATAGGTACCTACATATGAATTTGAGTTATCAGTGCTAAAATTTTTCTTGAGTTATGAAATAAAAAACGTACCTATCCCCACCCTTAGGTTGTTCCATGACACCAAGTTTAATATGTAGATTTTCAATAGAAAACCTATTTAAAAAAAAAGAACAACTCATAATTTCTTACTAGAACAAAGTGTTTATTAATTTACTATCAAAATTCAAGGACAAAGTAAATACATTATGGCTGTAAATTAGGGATGAAAAATACTAACATCTGATATCTCTATCGCTACATACCTATTGTAAAATACAATGGCCTAAAAACTGTTAGAAACTGTAACGTGCATACAAAAGTTATTCAATACAGTATATAAGTTGCTTTAATGCAACAACTATATACAGTACATGAGATATTATATACTTACGAGTTGTAAGACACGTGTAGACAAAGTTGAATTACAAAGAGTGAAATACATTCACAAAAGTATGGTATTATATTAGGCTAGAGTTTTGGGTGATTGGGTGTTGAAGGAGAAATTAAATACAGACAATAACAATATGATAAATGTACAATATTATAGAGAATTCGAAGGAAATAGTTCCTGTTCAAAAACGTGTGTATTGGGATACTGCTGTTTCTGAATAATTGGGTGAATGTATGAGTTTGTAAGCAGGAATTGTGTGAAAATATTATTTTAAAGTGTAGGAATAATTGCTGATTAGATGGAAAATGTATGAATGTGTTTTTGAGGATATTTGACAATATTATTATGAAATTATGGAATCGATATGATTACACAATACAAATACGTTATAATTCGTATTTTATCGTGACAGAAACACTCACCGCGGAACCACTGAACCGATTTCAATGAAATTTTCCATAAAAAAATTGCGTGTTATTCCAAGGGAGGTTCATTGCCATCAGGGAAGTCCGTAGCCCCTTTGGGAGAAAAGTTATTAACTTTTAACATTTGTGAAAACGGAAAACTGACAAAAAATTTCTTGAACCAAATGAAAAGGGATAGAAAAAAAAAAAATTCGCCCCTCCCTTTGTTCATTGTCAGACGAATACCTACTGGTTGGAAAGATGGATACGATTCTCTGTCTCACTCTGTTCTATGTTTTTTTTTTTTTTTTTTCATCGAGTTTCATTTGAGTCTACAAAAAAGGGGTTGGGGTTAAAACAGTATTATTAGACACCAAGCTAGTGAAGCTGCGGGTAACAGCTCGTACCTTAATATATCACTAAAATAACTTTATGGGTACCTACCGAGGGTTACGATAAGATAAAGAAGGGTAATTTAATTCAGAAATTTTTCGATCACGGATGCGTTGCTCGAGAAAATTGACCATAACTCGTTTTGTAGAAAATTTAATGTCATATATATTTTTTATTTGACTAAAAATCGATATTGCAGCTGATATTGATGAAAAAGTTATTTGAGAACAAATTTTCTACTCCAGATTTGTCGCGAGGTGAAATGAGTGAGATTTTCATTATGATATTGTGAATATTTATATCATTTATTCGTGAAGAAAAATGCTTTGGTGACTATAGTTTGTCGAGTAAAAAGTTTAAAGTTGTTGGATTATGAAGTTCCGAGCTTCTATTTGCTTTCCAACTAGGCTTCAAGTGTTCGCATATTTTTGTAATCAGTTTTGGTCTCCATTTTTTGTAGATGTGAAAATAAAAAATAAATTAGGAGTCAAAAAGAATAATGAAAATTCCACGTGGTGATTGTAAAATGCGAACTCCAGCTCACATTCACCCCCCATATACTCCTCTTTATAACAGTCTCAATTTTGAACTTTCAAATATATTGGAAGATATTTTCAAGGAAACTTGCCTACATCCCTAATTTTTAAAGAACCGTGCGACTCATCTAAAATTGAATATCGTTCGTAAAGGAGAGCCCCCCCCTCAGTTACGTTGGCAACACTGCAAATGCGGCGCCTATTCTCGCGATACCACGAGGTTTTCACCCGGCATTTTATTTTCGAGTAACTTAGTATCATTTTTGAGTTCGTGTGTTAAGTGCGGCAAAATTTTCGTTTTTCTTGGCTAGTGTTACGTTCGAATTATATTTCGTTAGTTTTAAAATATAATTTTGTAACAAAATAAAATTTATAGATTTGAAAAAATTGCGGTGCTTTTGGCAGAAAAAAAAAAAAAAAAAAGACAAAAAAGTTGGGTGTTTTTTGCTAGACGTGTGCCTTTGCATGTTGGTACCTACCGACAATAATACGAGGTTTTCTTAAAATTTTTTGCTAAAAAAAAATTTGCAGTGTCATCGTTACCGTGTTCGAGTATGCAATTTTAATAAAAATAAAATTAGTTTTTGGTGGTTTGTGGTTTATGATTTGTGGTTAGTGGTTCGTGGTTTTGTGAGACGATATAAATTTCCAGGTACTTATAGCTTTATTAATGTTTCACCATCTTTCTCTTTGTTGCTGTTTTTGTTTTTGTTTTTGTTTTTTGATTTAATTTTTTCTTATGTTGGTACTTAGTTTATCCCTCATATCGATTGGGGGGAGGAGAAAACTGTGATGTAATTTCCGTTGAAAATCTTTAAAATGTAGGTAGGTACTATATTTGCAGTAGGTGTTTCTATACTACCTATGTAATGTATAGGTATATGGTATTATATGCAATATATTATTCTGAAACAAAAGTTGCGTCGAAATTAAATTTTACCAACCAAGATCTCTTACAGTGTTTATATATATATATATATATATATATACATATGAGGCGACGACGATAAAGCCTGTAGAACTTTCCGAACAAACCTGCAAAACGGAAAAACTTTTCGATGTAAATTTGCAATTTCCCTCTTCGACATCCGCTCACCTGCATTTTATACTTTCCAAATGCTGTTAAACAGACTTGGAGGTGCTCCACGAATGCGAAATAATTAAGAATACTCTTGGGTAAAGTTAATACAGCGTGCATAATTCAATGTAAAGTTGTTTTGATTTTTCATCCGTGTATATATATGTATATGTACGTTTATACGTACTTACCTATATTATATTGAATAAAAACATTTTTTTTTCCAAAGTTTTCATTTTTTTTCCCAAATGATGTTTAAACTTGTCGGCTGCACGTAGGCGTGAAAATATGAAAACCAAATTTAGAAACGCCGGCGAGTGGTAAAGGGAAGAGATTCTGGAGATTCAATTTTGCATCTAACTACCTGTGAAGAAAAAACAACAAAAATAAATTTTGCAGTTTGTTGATTTCGATTTCGCTGAAAAATCAGCGAAAATAACGAGTAAGCCTGAAATATAGTTATTCAAAATTTATTTAAGTCACTCGTCGTAAATATGAAAGATAAGGTTCATCATTGGTGTGCGGATTCTCTAGCCCTTGTTGAATCATTTCCTTCAAGGGCAATGGCTTGGAAATCAAATTGAAGTTCGTTTCACAAGTTGGGGGCTGGGAAAAATATTTTATTTTGCCGAAAAATTGCCGAAAATGCCTATTTTCTAAGAAAAACTGTAGAATTGAAGAGAAAATTGAAATCTGAAGTTTTTAGGTGGTATTTTCAATGTCTGCAGGAGAGAAAAACTCAAATTGTAAAGAGCTGTATTGATACTAGACGTCCATCTTGTTAATGAACGATAATTGATATACCGAGTTATCCAAAAGTGTTTCGATGGTTGAATTTCCATTTACGTTTTCCTTTCGGGAATAGAGTGATTCGAATGTAGAAAATTGTGCAAAATTTGAAGCAAAAATTGAGTTTTATGAAAAAGCTTGATAATTTCTAAAATAATGGATCTGGAACTCTGGGAATGATTTCATTGAATTTTTTATGAAAAAATACATCAATTTTTAATAAAAAATTGAAGAATTTGAGAAAAAGTATAAATTTCAAGTTTCTTGGTGTTATTTTCATTGTTGAAGGTTTTTTTTTTGGTTTTTTTGCTTTTTTTCTGATTAATGCCGAAAATAGAGTTTTTATTGCCGAATTTTAACCTTAATAATGACGAAAAATCTGCACAAAATCTGTATTCATCATGAATATTGAATTGACATTTTTATCCATATGGAATAGCATAGATCGGATTCAGCAAGTAAATGAATGTTCGTTCAACATAATTATTATTTCCATAGAAGTTTTCCGTTTTAAAAATGAATTTATGTGGTAATAACCTAAAACTGCGAACTGATAGACTTTATGAAAAGTCAGGCGGAAAATGTGCTTTAAAATTAGTTTTTCAAATATTAATCGATAAATTCCGATTTTATGGCAAAAATAAGTACCTACAGCAGTTAAAAAAAAAAAACAAAAAAAGAAAAAAATTATAAAAATTTTAAATTCTCTGAAGTTAAAGTCATTATTGATTCTCACATACAAAGGATCAACATCAGAATTAAAAATAATCAACTACAAAATAAAAATACGAATTAAATTCGCTAAAGAGTGAAAAATAACCTTTTTAAAAAATTTCTCCGTCAATGTTGAAGGACTGAAATTTTTGAAATTTGGGCTCTTTTATTTGATCATATGGGTAGACTTAAGCTATGTTAATTCCAACTAATTTTGTAACGAACGAAACATTTTAATTACCGTAGACTTTTTCAATAATTCCAGTTCCTAGATTTTGCTGGAGAAATTTTAAAAACGTTTTTTTTTTTTTTTTTTTTTTTTCATACATTTTTATTATATTCAATTTTTAGGTTGGTTTAATGTTGTGTTTGTTATCCCGGATAATTGTGAACAAACACACCAAAATAAATACTTGTTTTTATCAAACAATATTTAATACTGAATTATCGTCACAGTAATTTGCAGTAAACATCTCGTCACAATAAATTCTTATACTTAAGTAACTTCGCTCACTTAGTGGATAATCGTACGTAAAACACATATATGTATATTAATATTCTATCTATCGTCGTCTCACCTCTACATAGGGCAGACTGCTAACTTGGTGGTGTCTAGGAACACCTACAGACTTTAGAGTCCAATGTAGCATAACTACCTTGAAGCTCTTCAGAAAGGCAAGTGAAGTTTTGGTGTAAATCGGTTTAACAAGTGACTTCTTTTTGTGCCTAATATAGTTTACATATCACAAAAGGTACCTCAGGTACATGCCAAAATAGTGCTGACAATTATGCCGATTAGTTGAACGTCTGCATAACTGTTAGCCCTGTTAATTGGGTTACTAATGGAGGTAACGGTGAATATTTAGAGGAAATATTTGCCGTTAATTGTTGCGGAGTATTTAGGTCAGCGAATATGTTCGGAACATTTAATTTTTTGATTCAAAAAATTATTTCAGTGCTTTTTTATTTCTTCGTGCTTACATTGGGATTAATGGTTATTTTTCTTTAAAATGAAACAGTTTTTTAAAGACAACTCAGGAACTGGTATCTTGTCAGTTCTATAAAAAAATAATAAGGAATCATCATGGGATCAACATTTATCATTTTTAAAAAAAGTTAAGGAAAATCGGACAAGTACTTGTCCAGAAAATCGTTGACAAATATAACAGTAGAAATTGGATACAATGAATTCCAAGCGATTGTCAAATTTGTTCATTGTAGATGGAGTTTATTGTAGCGAGTACAATAAATAGATTGCTATAACTTGGTTATAATGGATATTTGGGCTTATAAAATAATTTTGGTTGCAAATTGAGCAGTACCGATCATCAACAATACATATACGGACATTATATTTTACTCTCATTGGCTATTAGGATGCAATTATATACTAATTAAATCACCCATGGTAATTTTTAGAAGTACAAAAGTGACTACTGGAAGAATATTGGGATTAGATGGAAAAAGTGGTTCGTTGTACACAAAAAATCAAGAAAGCACGGGTGAATGAACTGGTTTTAGCTGGTTTTTTGGCTTTTCTTAACACTAAAATATGTTTTTCGAAGCTAATAGTTTTTAGTGGCCAGATTTGTTGAAACAGATTTTCCTTAAAATAGAATTAAAAAGAGTTCTGTCTGAACCAGGCATTTTATGTATTGTAGTTGAGTGTGTTTGCTATAGCCAGTGTTTTTTGTAGTGATTTTTATTGTAAATGCATACACACATACATAGCTCAAATTGAAAACTTTTTTTTTTTTTTTTTTTTGAAGTTGGTTAAAAATATTATGTTTAAACGATTATTTTTTCTTGCTGTTTTTCTTCTTACAAAATATTTTATAACGTTTTTGATGATAACTACAATGTCGAGGGAACTTGAAAAAAAAATTTTTAAAAATTGACGCACATATTCACTTGGAGTTTTCTATGAATATAACATTTGCAAAAAAAAAGTATCCTAATAATTTTCAAGACTGCATACGCTATCATTTAATCATGTTTTGATGAAACTAGTTGAACATTGTTTTAGCTTGTTAATTTTGCAGTGTTAATTTTTTTAATCTTTACTCCCAGAAAAACTATCATACATTTCAAATTCATGACTTGATTCCAATTCATTAATGTGAATAAGGTAGTAATTAAGTAGATTCCATCGCAATCTACTTCACCTCTATAGTCCTCTGAATTTTGCTCCATCCATCTAAAGATTTCATTTTGGATATTTTCTCTTTATATCATTTATTTCAAACTAAAAAATACGGAGCCATTTGTATTGTAAGGTCTACATAATTGTACAGTTGAATTTTTCAACAGACCATTTCATCTTTTTTGCAGTACATTGCACTTGAGGGAAACACCATGCACAGCCTGTTATGTAATACAATAGCGTGCAGTTATATCAATTGTATACCTAAAAATTATTTTAACTTTTGGTTTGTTTCGACAGAATTTAGGTTTTTTGAAATGATTTCTACTCAATTGGGATAGATTTTTTACACTTAAAATAGTACCTATATTTACTCATTCCTTTTGGTGGTATCACACTTACATATTTTCACGAGTTCTTTAGTTTATTATCCGAATGGCCAATATATGTGTAGAAGAGTTTAATGTACAATAAGGACATACCAATAGCGGACCCAAAATAAAACTTTGTGTGGAGAAGTTTAAAAGATCTTGCAGTTTTTTCATTGTAATAAAATTGTAAAAACTTATTACAAATCCCTGTATTTTTATTATTTAAGCTTTATTTCAACATTAAAAGTGGGTCCTTTCAAATTTTTCTTGATGGGGTTGGTTTCACCTTAATCAGGATGTCAGACACCTTGTCATCATGCCTCTTTAACTTTGTCTTTGTTACATATACAAATGTTTATTTGTTAGCCTAGCTATCAAAACAAGCAATATTATTGATACTGTGGCAACGGGTGATCGAAGATGAACAAGAGTGTATTACACACTCATCAATCACCCACAAACTACTTTTTTGTACTCGCAGCTTTACATTTTGTCAGTATTGCCAAATTTAATACTGAGCTAGGCTCACACATACACACATATGAGAAGAACATGCTCTGCCTTCTGTTATTGTGTGGTGCGCTGTATACATTTACACACACATTCACAGATACTAATCAATTAGATGTAATTATAATTTTTATTCTTTTATTCTCAATATGACCACACTAGATTTATCAGAAAATCATTAGGTTACTGTTTTTTTTCACAGTGATATTTCCATTATAGTTGACCTGTATTGTACGCTCCACATAATTCATAAATCTTTAACAAAAACTCTAAGGGAATTGGCGAAGGAAGTTCCAAAAAAACAATGAATATAACTAATTGGGATTGTTAAGTAATAAAATTTTATTGTTTAATTTGACTCTTTAAATATTCAAATAGGGAAAAATTCGTATTTTCAAAAGAATTATTTGTTAATTTTGAGGTGCGACAGAGATGGGAATGCAGATTTCATTATTTTCCTATCTATCACCATGTTAATTATTCCATTTGTCGCCAGTTTACCATATCTGTTGCCCCTTCATTTTGTAATGCTTGTAACCTAATTTGTTATGATCCTAGATAACTTGGAAAAACTTTTATCAATTTTTTATTTGTATTCAAATAATTGAAGAAATGAATCTGTTCACAAACTAATAAAATGGAAAAATTACTTACTGAGGCTGTGAAGAAAGATGGAGTTTTTTAATGACGAGAGATGGTGCAGGTGGCCATAGATGGCAAAAGAAAGCGAGAGATAGTAGTTTTTGACCTGTCTTCAATTAAATGTAATTTGGTGATCATTCGATAAAATGAACGATATTTTTCAGATCTACAGTGTACAAGGAATTAAAAAATATATACTTTTCTGCAAATCATTTGATTCGTTTTGATGGTAAAGTAAATGTACCAAATACGGGGTACTACATAACTTTCAAATTGTACATAAATTAGAAAAACTAATTTAAATTAAAATTTACGGAGGAATCAGAGTCTATGATTCTTCATGTTATTGTTTGTAATATTAAAAAGTCTATGGAACCAATCTTTGATTTTACATTAATTTTTTTGTCACATGACTCAAAATAACAACTTCACAAAAGGTGTTCCCGAAATGATGTGCCACATTTTCCAAGTATTGGGTACCTGAAAATTTATGAAAAATATGTAAATTAGAGTTATAAAATTATTTATTCTTTCTTACAAAGGTTATAAAATGACACTTACAACATTTTGATTCCTCTATTTGTTGTTTTAAACATAAATGATACGTACTCTGTATTGGGCTCAAACTCTTAATTTTGATGTGACGAAAATAGAAAATTCCTAAAATTGAACGAATCAATTTACAGGATTGACAATACTTGGAAACAGGAGCCGAATGTACAAATTTTCTGTTAATGTTTATCATATTTTAAAATATCAAGTAGTTTTTTATCAAAAAGTTATGAAAAACTACATAAAATTTAAGAAAACAGTGATAAAAATCAAAAGCAGAGGAAAAGACATTTTAGGTATGTTCTTTTGGCTTTTTTTGTGGATTGGACCAATAGAACAATCTGACCACTATTCTTAATTTATTTCCAGCAGACTGTCTTATTATTTCAAGGGAAACAATGGTACCTACCACATACTTGGTACATACTGTATAATCAGTACATTTACCCTATAACATGTTGAATGTTGAGAATTGATTAAGGTGGCGACAGATGGTCACTTTACCCTACATGCACATTAATAGGCAGAGTAGCTCAGGGATGTGTGCTTCGCTGATTGACACAAATCAACACTCATTAAGGAAAACAATAGCTGATTTCTACAAAAAGTGATACTATTGAATTCTAGGTTCTCGACATTGTCTGAGAAAAATTAAAAATTAGTTCGGCTTCAATTCTGCGAATTGACAGGAAAAAATTTACCTATTGGAATAAATAGTACTTACAGAAAGAACTTAATCCATGAAGAAGGAAACGATAGGACACTCAGGGCATAATATTATTGAGGTCCAAGTAGCAGACTCATTGCGGATGATGAACAAAAAGATGTTTAGGCTGATATTCACAAACGTCACTTCAACCTCCTTTCACTTAAACTTCACTTAAACATGACTTTTGGCACAATTTTGTATTTAAGAAAGTGGTAACATTTTATTTTTACATTGGAACTCTCATAAAAGATACAATCTTCCCACATTTTTAAGTACAAAATTGTGCAAAAAAATTTTTAAAGTAAAATTTAAGTGAAGGGAGGTTAAAGTGACGTTTGTGAATATGGGCCTTAGACTCGTTCAAGTTGAAAAAGTGTTTGACAAAACGTGTTTCAAGTTCATCGTACGGAGCTAAGTTAAACGAAGATAAATGAATGAGTACGATGATGGACAAATGATAGTTAGATATTAATCGGTGGTAATGTAAATGTAACCACCAGATAAAGTATTAAAAGTATTATTAAAATTTATGAATAAAAAGTTAGCAGGTGTGAAGGAAAAAGGATTGGTATACCCAACAAATTTGGCACAAATAGAATTTAATCCGTACTACAAAACTTTTAATGATAACTACAGAACTCTAAATAGGACATCATGTGTTACTAAAAAGTTCTGGATATTCATGACTTTTTTCCAAATAGCATACAACTATAGTGATAAAGGTGATTCATGAAAAATAGAATCGATGCACTGAACATACTAACTCAGAGTTTTTTTTTTATTCTTCTTTAGTGTGTTTTGGCTACATGGCCTTTTTACACAGTAACATCAGGAGGATATTGTAATGTTGATATCAACTTGGGTGAGGGAGATGGTCGGTATCCGGTGGGACAGAATATAGTTTGCCACTATGTATTGTTCAACTGCATAATATAATGGAGCACCAACTGAACCGCCCGAAATACCTACACCGCCATTTTGGGTCTAAAGTGAGGCGGTGGCTGGTCTCCAACTCGCAACCTTTCAACCGCAAAGCTAAGCATCTAACCATTACCCGACTACTCCACTAGGGTTAAGTAATAATCAGATCTTTTGAAAACCATTTTATTGATCGTTTACCAAGCATTATCAAGCATCGTCTTTCTAATTTTTGAAGATAAATAAAAACCAGCAAAATTTATATTTTTTTCTGGGCGGTTATTTTGATGGAAATCGAATCTACATTATTTCTTTTCGCTTCCCTTCCCCCATGTTGTTCAGCCCCTTTACAATATTCATAGCTCAATTTTGGAAAAATTTTTTATAACATATGAGTTGGAAAAGTGCCTTTATATTGGTTTCGACGGTTCATTTTATACGTGCGTTTATCAAAAGAAAAAATTTAATGACCAAAAATAAAACGTCGTTGTTTTTAAGATAAAAAAAAAAAAAAAAAAAATTACTAGACGAAATGGCGAACAGAGTAGCAATTATAGGCGTAGCTTACGAAAACGACGATATAAACTGCTATTTTGTGTGTGTGTATGTGTGTGTGTGTGTGTGTGTGTGTGTTCGTGATTCTAGACTAAAAATAAAGACCATCGATGCAGCATCCTGGTAAGGGTACCTACAAACTATGCGAACGAATGACTCTTTCAGCAGATAGGGTTTTCGTTATAATTAATTTGAAAAAAATATAGGTTGGAATGTTTGCGTAGTGTAAAGTACATCCTATTAATGAACGTTTGTGTGTCTGTCTGTCTGGATGTGTGGAGTGAATCGTTTCGGTTCAGTTCGCAGTAATTATTTGGACGATTAACGGCGGCAATCGAGTCCCTTTTAAGGTGGAAAGTGTTCACTTATACGATATTTTCAAGTTTGGTGGACCAAAAAAGCCTATGGATGGTGCGGTTGACGAAACAGTGCGAAGAACGCTCTAATGACAACACTGAAAACTGTGAGGTACGATTTGGGATAGATAAATGATGGCGGTAACCCAGAAAACAGGGTGTTCCTACAGGTACTTACCTATAGGTAGACTTTATAATTGTATATCACTTTCCAATAATTTGGATAGAATTTATACCGAATCGAGCTAATTATTTTGAGTACCTACTTGTGCAGCACAAAGGTTGGTTGCAGCTATAATATCGAAAGGCTGCGTGAAAAACGAAACAATATGTATTAAATTGCGTTGAACTTTTTTGTTTTTTCTTGTCTATTGTCGTGTGGTTTAATGCAGCAATTTATGGTGTTTTTGTTGTTGGTTTTTTAATGTTGTAGATACTCGGTTATATTTTCACTACTGAGTGAAAACTGAAAGGTGAAGGCGTCTGGCACGAATCTCGTTTCTTCTAATTAGAGATGTTCTGCATGACTGCGAAAAGTTTTGGCGTAAATAGAGTTTTAAATTTGGGGGAAGGGCACCGGCCTCTATCAAAAAATATTCGATTTTTTTTATAATTAATTTTTTATAATCACTGTGATAAAAAACATATTTCGCAAAATCTGTCCCCTGGGCCCTCTACTATTTGCGCCTATGCAAACCATTGTAATAAAATTCCAATTTTGTAAGTTTTCGACAATGTAGTTAGTTTTTTTTTTGTTTTTTTAACCTGACCCTTCAGGTTTTAGCGATGGGTCCCCAGCCAAAAACGACAGGAAAGAGCGACCCAAAAGTAGCGCGTATATAAGACCACACATTATAATAAAGACACTGATTGTATATCGAAAGAGGAAGAGAGAGAGGGGGCTAAAACCTGAAGGGTCAGGTATTTTACATTTTAGCCGTCAGGCTCAAAGTAATAACATCCCGGGGGGGTGGTTTTATAAGTTCACCTCCTAATAAAAAAAATCCGCCACTTTACCTGTATGTATGAATATCTATATGTACTTAATTACATTTGGAACTATAAACGTAATACTAGATAGAAAAATAGTGATTCCTCCGCGAGTAAGTATAATATTTTATTGTTTTTTGTTTTGTTCTGCAAATTTTGATACCTAATTATTTTCCTCATTTACTATAAAGCGAAAAGCACAGAAAATTTTTTTTAGGATGAAACTATAGGTCTTTGGCCTAGCTCCATTTTAACGTAGGTAAGCTGCAGTCCCATGCGATGCATAATAGAATTTTTCGAAACTGATGTTTAATCGAAATTTAAAAACTGTTTTTCTTAATAAAAGTTGACTTTTCGACTTTAATAGGCTGTTGAAATAGTTTGAATGTTGCTTAGTCCGAAACCTCTGAAAATTCATACACGACTATATATTGGCTGAATCGAATAATCTTGTCAATCTCGTAGATTTTTGTCACTCCTATCACTAAATTAATAGCCCTAAACGAAAATTAAGACCAAAGCTTCGAATACATTGTTCATATTACCAACAACATGATTCGATATGGTAGTTGGTAATGCAAAAACGAGAGCTCACGAATGTCGTTTTTTAAATCTCAAGTCGACCAGAATCATGAAGGAATAATGCATGCCTGGCCGACAATCCCGCTCGATCTAAATTCTCTTCTGGATGATGATTCTCTAGCCAACATTTCATTTCTTATCCTTTGGTAAGATACCGGTGATTCACTCGTCTACTTCTCACTCGCAACACCCTCCTATTTATAAAAATACCAACGTCTTATTCCATCTCGTCAATTCTTGACTAATTTTATATTATAAGCTTTTCTTCTACTCACTACTGCGATTTTAAAATATACCAATACTGCAGCCAACCGTCTGCTTCGAAATAATATTTATTTCGCAAGAAGCTAAAGCCAAAATAAAAAAATAAATAAAATCTTATCTTTTAAAAACCCATTTTTAACGTAAACTTATATACTTGGTACTTAGAAGACTGTATTAATTGCTCTTATCTTATCGTATCCACTTAATTATCGAAGTATATAAATTTCCTTTAATGTTGTGTGAGTCAGTAATGTTGTCTAATATTATCCATCATTTTCGCAGTCATAATTATCAATATCATTAATTTGAAGAAAATAAATTTTTCACAAAATAATTAAACCAAATCTTACTGATAAGAATTCGAATAAAATTTAGAAATTTTTCAGTTAGTGACTTCACTGAATCGATGAAGAGTGTAGTAACATTGATATCTTATTATTGGCTCGACTTAATATTTTCCGAGAAGTAAAGAATTGAAAGTATACCTCTAGTCTACCTAAGACAAAAATGTCCGACTAACTCATAATACAGTAGGGGAGGGTGTTACGGTACCTTCACAGTCAGATATTTTTTGTTGTGTTATGCGACTCCGAGGGAAAAATTCGAGTGAAATAAATCACAAGACCAACATACTCAATTTGTACGAGTCCTAGGATGTCATCTATCTGCAAAACCTAATAGAGATGTGAAAATCTTGTCTAAACCTACACAGATAGCCAAATGTTAGCTAGATCGCGCTTTTAACCATGCATTGATTTTTAAAAACTTTACCAAACTAGCCTATGTGCTCCGAGGAATATCCTAGTGAAAGGAATGTTAGCTGATAATTACCATGAAATTAACCGAGGACTGGTCCATTGCCAGTAGAAAAAATTAGTCCATATTATAAAAACATAACATAATGTATTATAAAAAAAAAGCAAGACAAATTAAAAATAGTGTTCACATACAGAGAGCAGAATGCTGGATGATTTATAAAATGAATTATGATAGGTATAGCATTACGCTAATGAAAATGGCTTTTCAGATAACAAACTTGAGAGAGAGGGATATAAAGCAGGTTTTGGTAATAGGTAACGGATAGTACAAATTATTAAATAAAGCTACATCCACTTCTAGTGAGATTAACAAGGCAGTGGTATAGGGGGAAAGTTAAAAGTTAAAAAAAAAAAAAAAGATACAAAGAAATTTTAAATGTAAGGAGAATTTTCATCGCTGAACGAACTTAGGCTAAACAAGTATAGTCTCTCCCAGGAATGCTCATGGCAAATTATTATTAGTGGGTAGTTCTATTTTTTTTGTTAATTTTGAATTGTTTTATTATTTAGGCCATATCGTTCATTGTTTGTTAGTAACTTTTCAAATTTTGAAATTTAAAGTATCCCAATCTACAAAAATAACAATTGTGACACACCACTTTTCCCACTGTGGCAATAGAATGACACACATATGACAAATACTGGATGAAATTTCATAATAGTATCACATTTCAGTCACTATAAAGTTATACAAGTGTCATCTTGTTTTTGATATCAATAGAACTGTGTCACATTGATGTCACAAAATGCATCTTTTTTCCCAGTCACATTTGCGTCACATTTTGTAGATTGAAATATTACCCACCAAAGTTAAAAAATGACCATTTACATGTGAGGGAAGTTTGCAGAATGAGCGTAGAGAGTGAGCAATTTCTGAATCATGTAAACTCATTTTTGAACCTTATTGAGGAAGATATTTTATGTAATTAATAATCAGAAAGCAACATAATGTTAAAATTCTATCATAATGATGAGTCTATTACAAAAATTATAAAAAATGTAACAAAATGTCAACTTCTTATTGTGCCAGATTAAGAATTTCATTTAGAACCTGTAACCCCTACCTCAATGTAAATTGATCGCGCTTCCATGTAAAAAGATGCTTCATGTTTTTACATGGGGGAGTGTTCATTTTACATCAAAATTATGTTCATGAATGATATGAGCTACTTTTCACTTGCATAAACATTGCTTTTCTGAGCATGTATTTTATTAAAAAAATATACTATTTGAAAGAGCTCATCTATCTGCTTCCATTGAGCTTCTTTACACTCAAAATGGGTTAGTTGACAATTAGAAAGAAATTATTTTAAAAAAGTAAAAAATTGTTTACATGATACATAATTATAGTAAAATATAAACATAAATAATACAAATTATGTGAAAAATAATTATGCTGTAACTGAGAAAAAAAAAGGAGCACATTAATTAACTTCTATTTTTGACAAATCATCATGATTAAAATTTAAGAATCCAAATACTTTTCTTAAAGTTAGTAGAATTAACCTTTGACTATACATATTATGTATAGTACTGGACCAGTAAAGCACCATAAACTCAAGGTAATTTGTAATCACAAGACATGCCGGCCTAAAATTAGGCAACTTGCATGTACTTGGTACGTGCTTCTGATGTTTTGCTTGATTTCACCAATTTAGAATTCATTTGATAAGCGTCATCTCTTAAATTCACAAGGATAGCGTATATCAACGTATGTTTTACACAGTGGTTACCTATTTAGCTCCTCCTTGTCTAATCTGAAATCATCGTTGTTCTGTACTGGTTCAGTACTATAAATGGTTAAATGAATTGCCAAATTAATAAATAAAATTATAGAATAAAAAATTAATTATAAAATATTTGAATAAAATTTAAAATTGTACATTTGAATCTGAATTTATCCTAATAATTACAGAAAACTTTCAAAACACCAAAAAATTATTGTGCTAATAAGGTTTTATATAGTTTAACTG
Organism: Ericerus pela; assembly: GCA_011428145.1. NCBI lineage: Eukaryota > Metazoa > Arthropoda > Insecta > Hemiptera > Coccidae > Ericerus > Ericerus pela. The sequence continues at coordinate 4,261,204 of WOFM01000005.1, forward strand.
TGTACCACACTTGCCCATTTCACTGTGTACTCATAAAAGTGTTTTCTTAGAGTCAATTTTCAGAATATTTTATATCATTATTCCGTGCTAAAATTGAGCATGTACACGAAAGAGATAGTGTCTACAGATGACTATAATATAATGACTTGTGTTTTGAAATTTTCTTCTTAAATTCCATGTGAACTGACAATGATTGTAAAAGTAACTTCAGACAAACGAAAACAATAAATCACTCATAACAAAAGAAGAATGCACGTTTTCCAAAAATTTTTTGGCAAAGGGTATACATAACGACGTACTTAAACATTATCATTGGTGTTATGAATAAAAAAAAAAAATTTCTTACTTTATTTAATAAGTTCCATTGTTCTGCCCTGTGTACATATGTATTTCATGTACTTAATACTGCATGTACCCACTATCCCACGTATAACTCTTAAACTTATATTAAGGTCGACTGAAGATTTTCATCAATTTTAATTCGTTTAAGTGTAGAAGTAAGGAAAAAGAAAAAAAAAAAAAAAAACCTTGAAGAATAATACGTAACGCACGGTAGCAGCTTTCGTATTATCTTCGACTAAATGTACACTCTCTGAAATTTTAATTTCTATTTACGAATGATAATATACGAAAGTATAGGTATCCATATTATACTTTGTTTGTCAGGTGGGATGAGAGAAAATGTTGACTTCCCGTCTCGCAAAAATATGCTGAAAACAAAAAGTACCTGTATGAAATTTAAAATTTTCATAAAACATATATTAAAAAACGAGCTGCACTATAGTCTTCCTTCAAACGCTAAACGGTGACGCCCAGGGATTTGCTGAATATTTTGCTCAGACGCTTCTTCGTGAATCGTTGTTTTCATTATTAAAGTAGGTACCTATATATACGAGACCGCCTTATAGATTCGCTAAATTGTAATGAAAAATTCTGCAACAAAATCGCATACAAAGAAAAAGGAAGCTACGTGTGAGAAGGAGAAGGTGAAGGGAATGCGTTTAAAAATTTCGTTCACTTTGTTTATGTTTTATGGTTGCATTTGAATTTATAACGAGTATTTTGTGGCTCAATTGCGTTTAGAAGACGTACCTTCCACATACATCCGCAGAAGTTGGGTGACGTTTGTATTCGTCATATTTTGAAAGTTATTACCAATTTTTATAAGCTTTTATTTACAAGGCAGCAGTTCGCCAATTAATAAGCGTTAGAGACCCACCTGAGTGCGAATAAAACTTCTGTCCCCCATACTTGCAATCGGTACAAATAATAATTAGGATTCTATCGGTACATACCTATCATTCCTCCCCATTGCATAACAACTTCTTCCTTCCTCACCTCATAAGTATCACATCATGGCATCTGAAGGATTGGCCGGATTACCTATCAACACAGTCAATACAGCCACATTTTAGAGTTTGACAGTCTGCCATATCAAAACTTTTTTTCCCACTTGCTGTAGGAGACTCGGGTTTGAATTCTAGTACTGACCACATTTCCCAATCCAAAAGTAGTCTGTGGTGAGTCACTGCTTGATAATGTTTGGTCGGTTTACTGCAACTGCGTTTGATTAAAATGAGGTAATCTGTATAGCGAGCACAGACATACACACTGTATAGGTGCAGTGAAATCCTATAATAATTTGCTTGTTTTTATGGAAATACAATAGAAATTTGCTACAACGAATTCCAAGGGACTGTGAAATTTGTTTGTTGCAGCCAGAGTTTGTTGTAACCAGTAGCTGGATGAAACGAACACATTGCTGTAAATGGGTTGTAGTGGATATTATTTAGGCCTACAAAATAATGATGGTTGTAAGTTGATTAGTACTAATCATCAACAATAAATGTGAGGATATCAATATTTACACTCATTGGCCATTAAAATGCAATTGTATTCTCATTGAATATTGTGGGGACTCTCCCATATGAGGTATAGGGGCTCAGACCCCTCAACGACAGTTGCCGCCCCAAAGGGCAGGCAAATAATTGTCCGTGTGACGTAAAATACACAAATTACGTTTGATCGTAATTACCTGTAAATACATGCAGGTAATGTATGAGTACCGAATCGTGATACAATAAGATGATGTCACAATTCGTACATGAACCAGCCAACCATCTCTTATTTCAATAGGGGATGATGTGACCTGGCTGCTCTCACCAACGTACGTATTATCTTACATACGTGTGTTTGTGTGCGTGTAAATAAGCCGTATATAAACTGCCCGAACTGGCTCTAAAATCACCAGTGTTCGCCTTGGTTTTGGCTTACCCATATTTATGTATGAAGTGGCTGAACACGCTTAAATTCTGTAGAATTTCCTTCTGGTGAGAATATCACTCACAACAAGGTATTCCACAAATATAATACATGGTAATTTTTAGTTCCACCCAGGTGAATATTGGGATCGGATGGAAAAAGTGGCTTGTTATGAAAGAAATTAAGAAAGCACGAGTAAATTACTTTGTTGTAGCCAATAGTTTGTAGTAGCTGGATTTGTTGTAGGCAATTTTTTTTAACATGGAAATAAATGGAGTTCTGCCGGGACCAGGCATTTTGTGTGTTGTAGCCGATTGTTTGCTATAACCGGTGTTCGTTATAGTGATTTCTACCATATTCTGGTTCTAATCTTTCATATCTAAATGCATAGAGATTAAGTTACTTATTATAATGAAAATTCAGTTATCGTTATCATTTTCTGATATGAAACATGAATAAACATGCCAGGCTCCATTTGTTGGCTTCCTATTTTACTTTTTATGATTAATTTTTCAAATACAGTGGAAATCGCTTATTGAGGACACCGAATTAAGGGGTCAACTGCTTATTTGGGACAAACAAGGAAGTCTCAAAACAAACATACTAAAATTGAAGGAAATCAGACTACTTATTAGGTTTAATGGGACAAAGCAGTCTATAAGTATGGGAAAATTCTTATTAAACTCTCTAGAGATAATAACCGCGGTTCAGAAAATTTTTGTTGTTTTTTGTCATTATTTTGAGTGTTTTTCTTGTTTTTTGAAACAAGTCAACCGGACAAGCACCATTAGGAAGTTGCTCCAGAATGCACTGAATCAGTACCTATTATCATCTTTCATCAAGAACATGCAGTAACCGTTTTGTTTTGTCATAAATATTGAACAGTTTGACCCAAACAATAATGTGTCGTCATATCTTCCATTATAAATTTCAACTCGTTTTGTTTTTTCTTTTGTTCCCACACATGTACATTTGGCAATGGTTAAATGAGACACTGCTCATTTAGGACAAAAAGGGTACCACCCAATCTGTCTCTATTAATAGATTTCGGACGTACCTACCTAGTTACAATGATTCAAAAAAGTAGACGTGAGTTAAGTGAAAAATTTGTGTTCTTGAAAAAAATTGACGACGTTAGTCAGACGAAAGTGGCATACGTACGAATTATTCATTAACTAAATACAAACAATAATGTGTTGCTAATGTTGAATATTTTACTGATTCTTTTTTCTTTTTCTTTTTTGAACCATGCCCAATGTCAAAGTTCGCCTCATGTTGTGGATTTAACATTTTAAAAGTGCTAAGTCTATTCTAGGTACTGGAGTTACAAAATGCCATGGTATATCAAGCCTTGATTCTCACTGAAGCGGTCTGAAGGAACTTCCAGAAAAGATTTTTACCCAACCCACTCCCATACAAGTCCATACAAGTGACATAGTCCTTTTGTGCCATGCAGCACACATGGCCTATATTCATAGAATTTGATTCCTTTCACTTCTTTTCTCCCTATTGCACAACATGTATTTTGAATTAATATTTATTTTTCTCAGGCTAAGTCCGTACCTGCGGTATGTACTCGGGCCGGTAGAATCAGAAAACTGCGTCTGAAAGTTATTCTGACGTCACGCATTTCTTAGCGTGTGGTGAGTATGGGTAGAGTGATTTGAAGTTGATATTGTCACGAGGGAGTAGTGGAAATGGTTGTAATAGCGTTAGAAACATTATTTAGGGGGATATTATAGAACAACGACATGCGTACTTTTTAAAAAATTATTGGAGGAATCTCCCCCCCAAAAAATTCCCAAATTATATCAAGTTGGCGTGTATGATTCGTTGAATCTCTACAATATAATTTCCAGTCAATTCGAAATAATTGTGCCTCATAACGTGCTACGGTTGAATGGTTGAAAATAGTTCACACTTTATCCTGAATGAAAATGGTTTCTCAGATTAGAAGGAGTACCGAAGAGTCTTGAAATAAAATTTCACGTTTTTTTGTTGAGGGAGGGGAGAGGGTAGTGATGAGAATTATTTTTCTCCGACTGTAACCTGCTTAAACCATCCTTATGGTTACATGACAGACGCTTTATGTCATTTTTGGAGGTTTTAAGACCCAAATGTGGTATTTTTCAAAAACTAACTGGTGCTACGTTTTTCTACATGTGGCGGAGCCTTATCACTGGAACAAGAAAAATAAAGAAAAATATCATTCCTTTGCCGATCGACGAAACACAAAAAGCACGTGCTCGCGTTTATATAACCACGTTATTATTGAAAAGTATAACAAAATAAAAGGAAAGAAAAAAGGAGAAAGCAAAAGAGGCGAAAAAAAAAGAAGAAAAAACAGACCTGAGGTAAAAAAATTGCATCCTGATGCTACAAATGTAACGAGATATTTCTATTTTAATGAAGAAAAAGTCAAATGGATCGGCATCTTTTCGCAGTAACGTTCAAAAAGTGTCATTAGACAAAGCCGTCTAAAATGCGTCCTTCGGAAGGTATTGCTTACTTTCCTAAAGAAAATAATATAATTGACAAAAGATACCGATGTTGATGAAGTACTTACGACGACAGAGCGAGAGCTGGCGCAGATTAAAAAGGAAAAAAAGAAAGAAAAGAAGAAAAGTCAACGTGAAAAATAAAACGAAAACAACACACGATATGTATGTGTTATCTTGTTTTTCTTTAACAATCAACGTCCCTGAATTTTTTTTTTTTCTTCTCCAGACTATTATTCGGACTTAATGGCTGTTTAAAAGGGGCGTGGAGTCATTCTGGTGGTATTTTATACTTATGGGCTGAGTTTTCTCATTTTATTCGGTCAGTGATTTTTTTCCTTATTTTTATTTTTTATTTTTTATTTTTATCAATTACAGGGCATTCACGAAGCTTATTTACGCTGGTTCTGTAATAACATGAGAAGCAAACAAAATAAAGAGAAAAAAAATCACATAAGTGCTGGTGAAAAAAGAAACAGTAATATTGTAGACCTTATAGTTAACTGGCAAGAATGTACAGTGAAATCATAAAATTTGTATCATACAAAACAAAAAAAAAAAAAAAAAAAAAATTCACAGGTTTCACACTTTATACAAGAATGAGAAAAAGGCCTTGAAAATGAATAAAAATTTAAAAAAAAAAGGTTGTTCATTTTTTCGGTTTCCTATTTGCTCCAAAAACAATAAAATAACTTTACCACCTCTACTTTATTTTTCATTATCATTTTCTCCCTCCGCTTTTTTTATCGTCATTATCTACCCTTTCTCTTACTATTCACGCATAAGACATTCGTAAAAATCGGTTAGTGTTTTGTCCCGTTTTTGCGGACGATTCAGTTTGTCTACAAAAACATGTCGAACAAAATATAGACAACTATTATTCCTAATTCTTGGAATAATAGCTGTCTATATGATATCTAGCTTCTCACGGACAAACACCACTAAATATGCTGACAATAAAGTGTCATCATATTTGGCGGATGTTCCATGTCATGCCACCTTTTTGGTCGGGCATTTTTGATTATAACAAAGGAAACGAAAGTGATGTCTTGTCTTCTATTCGAAGACATATTCATTCCTGAACTGGCAGTCAAGTAGAAACGTTAAGGTTCATACTCGATGTTATGGATATCAGGTCTCACTATTATTAAGTTTCGGTAATAAGTTAAAGTTTAAATGTGTTTTGTAATAACTTAAAGTTCAAATTTAATAAAAGATAATATTTAGAAATTATCTTATTTATTGAGATAATTCAAACAGTGAATTACTCACTAACAAATAGCAGATTATTTTTCACAAACTGACTCTTGAATCATTTTCAATGCCAAAATTATATATCCAGTGAATGCCATCAATATTTTGCTAATAATAGGTTTTAAATGACAAGAGCATTAAAAAAAAACTTTCTAAAAGGTAATTATGCAATTTTTTTCACACGAATGTATTGGAGGAGATTGCAACGCCGACAACAAATTACGATTTGGTAGTCGCAATAAATTAATAATACCTATACACTTGACTATACATAACTGTAAAAAATCGCGTAGCTGCTTGTTTGAAGGGGTATCGAAAAAAGCCTTTGAACTGACAAGTCTATGACATGCTGATATAAAATGCAGAATAGTTGAAATTTTTTGCAAAATTGTTTGAAAATTGATACCTTTACTATGGAGCATAGAGAAAATGTTGAAATAATTTTTTTTTTATGTCTCATCAAATTCTATCAACCAACAAAATATTCACGACGTGTCATCGAACACACTATATGATTATATTCTTGTCAGCGACTAAAGAGGACAACGGAATGAGATATTATGGAAATGAGCGCTCGTAACATTCAAATGATTCCATTAGTGCCTACTTAGGCAGTGCAAATGAGCTTAAGATACATTCGCTGTAGGCCTACTGTGTATAGACATAATATTATTATACATAAAATCGTGTGCGTGTTTGAGTTTTCTGAGCTCAAGTCGCTTTGGATATTTTTCTTATTTGAATTGGGCAACTAATATATTTTTGCAGTGAATATTTAAAATGTGGGCATCAAAGTTGGATTTAGCTTTTTGAATATGCAATAAATACGTGTCTCATAATTTTTCAAAATTTATCAGTTGAACATAGATCGCGTTTTATAAAAACATGCACGATATGCGTTATATATATCATTAATTTTGTCATTAATTTCGAATGAGATGGTAGTTTACTGTAAGGCCAAATTCTACACAAAATTTTACGAGTTTCTGACTCATGTATTCTTGGTTCTTTCGACATAATCAATATTTTCCAGGAAATATGACAGATAAATGAGCCTGTGACACCCTGTATACGTTGTTCAATCGATTAGCTTATGGGAGAATATGAATTTTATCAAAAATGAGCGGAAAATGGAATATTTCTCTCGAAAACCTGCCAAAAATCTTATTCACGTCATATTTTCAATATTTATCGCTGTGAAGAGTTCAGTTGAGAATAAAGAGGAGGATATGAATGCGACTCTTCGATAGAATTATTTTGAGGATACTTCAAAATAAAATTCATTGTTAATTTTTCTGAATACCGAAGTCTTAAACTATGAGGCTGGTTATAAAGTGTTTTTTTTTTTTTTTTTTTTATCCCCATATGCGAATGAAAATAAAATAAAAAACATTGTATCACAGCCATACTTTGTTAGAAAACCCAGTTTTAAAATTTTCATCCGTAATTCAGAAAAAAAAAAATTGTATTCCTAATTCTTGAAAAAATTATAAAAAAATGTTGATACCTAGTAAACGATATCTGTATCGTTAGTGATCGATACCTGTATTGATATTGATCGATGAAAAAGAACAAATCATCAAATTTCAGAAACCCAAAATAAAGAAAAACAAAAAAAAAACCACAACAACAATATACAAGACATAAAAGTACCTATTGCTAGATTTTTAGAATTTTTTCGTTTTTTCAAGATATAAAAAAAAAAAATTGATTTCAATAGTTTTCGGACCTTCTTTCTTTCCATCTAGGTATCTCTATCAACGAATATTAACTTTTCAATAAATTTACTAATGCAGTAATCGTAAAACAGTATTTATGATATTTCGAGCAAAATAAAGATGCCTTTTTATAGGGTATAATCGTTTATATACATTCGTACTTTAATGATACAATTTAATTTGATTTATTGGTTAACGATACGTGTAATGTTCTTTTTTTCTTCTTTCCCACCCGCAATACTTACTCTTTTCTCATTCATTTTTCAAAAGCATCAGTAAACGATCGTTTTTTTTCGCATGTCGCATCAGAAATGGCGAAGGAACATTCAAAGGGTACACTTTTTCAAAGACATCTGTACTCGATTTTTGTACCTTACTCCTTCTGGAAAATGAAAGTTAAAATTAAATTACAAATTCTACATCACGTAGAAAAAACAAAGATTTAACCTATTTTAGGGGTAGTTAGTGAATGAGGTGGAAACGGGTGGGGAGACATTTAGAAGAACGTACGAATACGAGTTTCGATGCATTAAAAATTAACGAATCGTTTCGAATTGTCTGAGCAGTATTGGCGTTGAAGGATTGTGGTGGGGGAAGAGTTAAAAGTTCAACAAGCTGACGTCGTTACAAAACTCTCAAATAAAACTTTTTTACTCTCGTACTTGTACCTAGCCTGTATACAATTAGCACGAAAAAAGTTTTTTTGTTTCTTTTTGTAAACGTTTTTTGCATTGTTTGAATAATAAATAACAACCAGCAGATGTTATTTCTAATGTATAATATTGTAAAATTGATTCATTTGAATTCTTAGGGGAAAACTGCTAACGAGTGTACGAACTACCTAAACTCTCAAATTTAATGGAATTAGATACCTACAGAATGACAGATACTTTGTGGAAACAGAAATGTGTTCCCTAAATTATAACGTATGAAAAAACAAAAAAATTTTTAAAATCAGGAAAATACTTCATCAATTTTAAGAGAAAAACTGTTTTAGAATTATCCAACGTGAAGGGAAGATATTTTCTTGAAAGACTGGAAGAAAAAATATACTACTACTAAAGTCTGGAACAACAAAAATAATATTTTGAGAAAGATACATATTCACTTGTGAATTTAATACTGGTTAGAGGACATTATATATAGAAAGTCATTTTGTTAACAGATATGCGAGGGAGTACCTTTCTATGTAGAGAAGAAGTTAAGTATATTTTTTTTACCAAAAAACCGTATAATATTATGAAGATTGAACACCATGCATAATATATTAATTTATTAACATTAAAGTCCAGATAAGCTAGGTTTAGGCTTTGAAAATACCCACATTAAGACAATTGTAGGTTTTGTCGGTTTGGGGAATCAAACTGGGGATCTACATATTTGCTAGCTAAAAGTGGTGAAATTAACCACATGGCTATCTCACCTCCAAATATAATTGGCGAATATATTTCATATTAGGCAAGGTATGGCGATTCCCACACACTCCCCTCCTAGAGAGACTCAACACGAGTTGAACGACATTAGATGCTGTGGGAGGTTGAGTGGAGTCAGAAATGCCTCTTATATACACACAGGCTTATACTACCTATATGGGTTCTATTTCCACTATATAGGGCGCCATCTATTGGTAACTCAAGTTAGGAAGTAAAGTTGTGAGTTTCACCATGAATTACTAGGGTGCATGAATGTTCAGCACAGGTTGACGAGGGTTACCAGATGTAGGTTTTGTTGGTTTGGGGAATCAAACCTGGAACCTACATATTTTCCAGCTAAAAGTGGTGAACTTAACTGCACAGCCATCTCATCACCAACTATAACTGGGGAATGTATTTTATATTAGGCAAGGTATGGCAGTTTCCACAACAATCACACTAGTTCAGAAAAATACAAATTTTTAATTAGTAAAAACCATAAAATCCTTGTCTCACCATTGTAGAATGTCCACCCAGAGCCCTAACACTTACATTTACAGGATTCTAATTCCATAATAAATATTTAACAAAACCATGAAAGAAGTCAATTGAATATATTTTACTTCTAGGTATTTTAAATTTATTGTTGATGCGTAAGGACATGTACCTTTATTATTATTAATTTGATATAATTAAAAGCCCTAAAGCGCTTGTGCCAGCCCTGGTTTTTTGCTGGTAGCACTGTACAATATGTTGTTTTGGAGGAGACAACAAACATTTTTTTTGTCTTTTTGTAGTGTCATGTAAGAATCAAATATGAGGGAATAATTGGAAAAATAATATCGGGGAAATAATTGGCAGAATTATAATATCAGGGAAATAATTTTGTGAAATAATTTATGAATTGTACATTTATTATAGTGATTATTACAGTAACAGAAAATCAAAATTTATATGAAACTGGAAAACATAAATGACAGATTTTGATCAGAAAGAGGGGTTTATATGAGAAAGAACAATAAGAAAAATTATAATTATTTTGGTGGTGTGGTATGCAACACTGGTTGGCAGAATCCAACTGAAACATAGGCACAACTTTACCCACAACATAAATAATCAAAACAATTGAGGTTGAAATTCACCAACTATGTCTGGTGACAGCAAAAAACCCTATCCCTAAATTGCACAGTTGACCAGGTTTTTGTTTGATCTCTTTATACCATGACTGAAATATTAATTAATTAAAATTCCAAAGTGATCGTGCACCCGAAGAGGTTTTGTGTAAGGAAGTCAACCTATTTTGTGGATGGTAACCAAAAGCAATAAAATAAAATGTGTTTTACATTATCGAAGGACAAGTGCTGGTTGATCTCAGAGCAGTAGAAATTTTACAATATGAAATTTCTGCTTCCTCAAAATTGGAAATAGGTTTCTAAGGGGATTGCACCGAGGCACATGCAAAAAAAGCTGATACAATCATCATGATGGGAAAGTGGTGTAGGGTGAATGAAAATTTAATCAAAAGAAGTAATTAATTTGAAGGATGAAAAAATTTTTGTCATGAACAAACCTAGACTAAGTAGCTGGACTAACCAAGGTACTCACAGCAAATTGATTATTAGGGAGTATTTAATTTAATTTTGATTTAATTTTAAGGTGAAGTGCGACCCAGGGCACCGAAAAATTAATTAAAAAATTTTTTATTTTGTATTTCTATCGATGATAGGCCATGCCCATCAATACGCTCAAACAACTGGAGTACCCACACTTTCTAGATTTTAAAATAAATGTACATTAAAAGTAGTTGTTTTGAAAAATAATTCCTGTGAATAGGTACCTTTGATCTTTGTGTATTTCACAACTGACTAAATAATCAGCAATAAAAATTTGAAATTATGTGGAGAACTAGCGCATTATTGAAGGGTCCTCAAGAAAAAAAATTTTCAAAGAAAGAAGAAGATCTTCTATGACTTTCAGGTATTCAATAAGTAGTCATGATTAATAAAAAAATCCATTAGCTGATTGTAACAGCAGTACAAAGAGAAGTGAATATTAGAATTGGAAAAAAAAAAGTCAACATGAGGTGAACACTACCGTTGTTTCCACAAAACTTCTATAATTTATCCATATCAATATGAATTAAATTGATACCTAAAATATCAACAGGATGCCTCTTAAATCACTGACAGTGCCCCCAAAATTTCTGAGTCCAAAATTATGGTATCATCAGTCCCTCTAGATGCCCCTAAGATAATTTTCATCACCCTCCATTCTAAAATATTCATATCAATATGCAATAAAACTATGTATTTATTTATTTATTTTTATTTAGCTTATTTTATTTGTGTAGTTAGGTACATATTTATTTATTTTATTTATCTATTTCTGGAGGGGCTTATAATGGTATAGTTGTTACAAAAAGATACATGACACATATATTATTTTTTATATGATGTAAATTTCATATGTACATGAAAATATTAAGATGTAGTGAATTGTACAAGAGAAGAATTGATAATCAATCAGGCTAAGAAATAAGGATATGGATTTGAGAGAATTCTACAGTGGTGTTGTGGGAGATATAGAATGCTATTGGTTAATAGAATCTACGTAATTTAGAGTAAGCCAATAAAGAAACCTACATATGACATGTGGTTTTAGTCATAATTTTAAGAGGAATTGGGAATAGTGCAGAGTTTTTTTTTATATTTATGGAATGAATGACATCATGGTATATAATATGAAAACTTTGTATTAGTGAGAAAAGGTGAGGTCAAGAGACAACTGTTTTGACAAGTTTCAATGACATAATCAAGACAGGATATTGGGATAAAGTTATAGATGAAATGGTTTTTTTGAGATAATATTTATAGAATACAAGAGATACCTATATAGAAAGGATATTAAGTTAAAAAATGATATGGAATTATCATTACAGAACTGATGATGTCATAATATTATTGGGTTATGAATTTTTTCTATTATATTTTATTAATGAGGTACCTACCCCCTCTGGAAAGCGTTTTCTGTCAAAAAGAGTTTGAAAAGAGTATCCCTTTAAATCTGAGGGGCCCTATTTTGGTCAATGCACATGGTTATTGAAAGGTAAATCAAATATTTTATGAAGTGAAAACAGTAAAAAGAACATTAAGTACAAAAAATCTCTGAAATAGGAAAATAAATATAGGTATTCAATATTTTACAATAAAATGGCGCAAAAAGAAAATAAAAGTCTGTTACTTAGTTGCCGAATAATACATTATATACATTCTGCAGTAGCTCAACAGGTGTTTGTAGAAATTGTCAGCAAATTAGACTGTATGAAGTTTTAATTTTACTCATGTATGGATAATTAGAGGTATAAGTTAGAAGGCTTCCATCTTAGGACCACTGCCCATAGACCGTAATAATTTATAATGCTGCCTCTTATTTTACATTTCTTTTTGTGTTCTTTATTTCAGCATGACCACTACTTTGTCGGGTGTGGGAATGTTTTGGGCATTCTTATCAGTTACCGCATCATTTCTTTGTTGTTCCGGTTATTATTTACCATTTTGGATTCAGGTATGTTATTTTAAATTCGAATTTAGCCAAACAAAATATGCGTAATATTTAAATTTTGTTTACAGATTATTGTGTATTCTTCAAATTACATATTATCAATGCAGCTATTCTAATAATATTTTACATGGTACGTTAAGTTAGTTCAGCGAACTTATCGACGTGAAAAAATATTTGCGATATACTTATTTTGAAAACCAAAATAATATTGTTTAGGTGCATTGGGGAACATAACAAACACATTGGCCGTTTACACCATTTGTGACACCCAAAACTTGGCATAAAGAACTTAATCGATGTAAAGACTAAGCTTGTTTCATCAAACAAAGGGCATAAAAGGTATAAACAACATAAGAAATGACTAACGGAATAACTCTCCTGATTAGACTAATAATCTCACTGAAAGAAAAGTAGATACAGTAGATTTAACTGTAACTTCTAAGTAATCCTTTGATGCTCAGCTATTTTTCTTTGAATTTTATTAAAGATATCAGGAAAAACCAAAGTAGTCAAATAGTCGAGGCAATTTGCTTCTCAAAAATTACAAGAAATATTAATATCCGACCTTTCTCTCCTTGCATTTTAGATTGAATTATCTAACAAAAAAAGGTAAACACTGTACTTTAACAGAAGACATGAATTCATTTAATATTTATATGGTAAGTACATATTTTTTTTTTTTTTAGAGGTGTTTGTAAATCTGAGGGGTGTTTAAGTTCATACATTCACTTTTCATTTAAAAAAAAGAAAGAGAGGTAAATGGACAATACAGACATGATCAAAAGGGATAAAATAAATACCTAGGGAAGATGGAAATGTTTTTTCTTTATTTTCTCTGTTGCAGTCTAGAATTGAGTTAGAAATTTGGGACCAATAAATTTGAAAAGAACAAACCTTCATCTTCGAAACAAAACAAAAAGAAATAATAAACTTGTCATATTTTTTTTCTAATTCCATCTTAAAGAGGGTAACCTTGTTTATTCCATGGTAAACTACATCAGTGTACCATAGGACTGAGGGTGGTGTACCGTGGTACATATTAAGTCCTGTAAGAAAAAAACGCACTCCATGATCTGAGTGGACTGGAACATTTAATGTGGTACACATTTTATACCCATGGGATAATGAAGTTTGAGAGAATAAAGTTTGAGAGTGGTTATTCTGAGTGAGAAATCATATACCAACAGCTAAAAAAAATAATAACTGCTATTCATCAACAAATATTGATATATATCGATATATGAACATCAATAATGATTCTTACCATATTCTTCACTTCTTCAAATTTAAATCGATATATCATGTACATCGATACATTTTATATCACCAAATTCGTTTTTAAACGAACCGCTAGACCGGAGCTGTGTTTTCATTGGCCAATGCATTCATCTTCTGGATTGCTATTGGTTAAAGCACCCTGTTTTTTTTGTTTTTTTTTTCCAAATGCACCATCATATAGTGAAAATAGAAATGTATACCACATTAAAAAATATTTTTAAACTAAAAAATTAAATATTTATTTTATCAGATACAATATAAAGTGCACCGCATCTAGAATTAATTATATTTAGATAACAGATGATATCAGCTATTTTAATTTTAATAATATAATTATTATTATGAAAACTGATTGTTTTTCAATTGTCAAATTTTCTTCATGAATTTTCTAATTTAAGACATCTTTCATAGTATCCTGAGCCTTCTCAAGATCTAATGTTTCATGTTTTTGGGCAGTTTTAATTAGGAAAATTATTTGAAAAAAATTGAAAGGTATTTTTAGCATGTTCGGTGGTACACCAGAAAATTTACACCCAGTTTACTCAAAATTTTAAGGGATTCAGTTTTATCCATGATTTAATTGTTCCAGGATACCTTGGTCTCTCCTACTACAAAAAAAAAAAAAAATCGCTTCATTGCCTTTGTGATTGAATCATTTATTGTGGTGCATATAATATGCAAAAACAAAATGGCTATAGCAAGTGATGTGGTTGTATGCGTGTGCACTGTTCACACACACAACCACACACTTCCACACATAAACTCAGTTCTCTTCTTTCTTTCTTCTCACTTTTGTTGTGCCAAAAATCGCACCAAAACTGAAACAAAACTCGAGCCGAAAATCATTTATCTTTCTTTTTTACACCCAAAAGTGATAATAGAAATGTGCACTACACAGAAAAAAAAATACGTTAGCTTAGTTCTAACAAAGCCTTTAAGTAGGAATATTGGATTAAGAGTTTTCCTGAGCATGCGCAATAGGTATTTTTTCTTCTATTTTCGATCTCTTGGTCCTGTGAATTTGAAGCTATCAAAATATACGTTCTTGTGAATTTAATGAAATCGAGTGATACTCATGTCCATTTTAGGGCTTTAGGAATTTTTGTTGGTACGGATTTGTGAGTTTACCTGGGTATCCATTATTATATAATCGAAGGTTCACTATCCATGCGTTGGCTACTCCATTCTAAGAATGAATAAATCGGCGCAGAATAGGACTTGTAGTCACATTCTTCCACTAATTAAATTAAAATTTAAGAAATTAGGTCACCAACGTGAAACAGGTAAACTCAGATGTGTAACCTGAAAACCTTATTCATTGTGCAGCTCAGGACTCGTCTCCTAAATCGAAGCATAAAATTTGCTATCGGTTCTTAATAATATTCAAATTCGGTCTAACCGACGAAAACTATATAATCCGATATTTACCATTTGTAGCTGTTTAATACCCACCATCGTCGAGTCTAATGAATTTAATTGCGCGACAAACAACTAAACGATTTTCACGCAGGAGTCAAAATGCATTTTTTCCCCGATCCCACAGCTAATAAAACGTGACAAGGATTTAAATATTTTATTATTTATATCGCGGTGTCGTGTAAACGAGACAAATACTTCCACCAAAAAAAAAAAAAAAAAAAAAAACCACTTACCATCGTCCCATTTGTGTTCCTGTAATCTCATGACTGATAATATTTCGCCAGATGCATATTACTGGATGGAAGAAAAAAAAAATTAAAACAAAATTTGACGTGAAAACAATTTTTTTTCTCCCCCGTATAAACCAAGCTATACTTTCAAATATATACGTTCCAACAACCGATTTATATTCATCGAAACCATAAAGAAGACGATTCAGATTAATGGGTACTAATTTTAAAATAAGACTGTATCGTGTAATGCGGGATGCATAAATTTTTTCTCTCTGTTTCTTTTCTGCGTGTAGCTATTGCTCTCATATTTATGTTTAATGCGTTTGGATGGGCTTGTTAAACACGAAAGTATTTTTCAACGGTAATCTCATTTTTTTAATCAAGATGAAATAACGATACTTTTTTTTTTTTTTTTTGTAACTTCCAGAAGATGAGTATCGTTTGTGATGAAGTATTTTTTGAAGTCGAGCATAGAACATTGCGACGGAAATGAAAAATTTTTTTAATAAATGTACCTACACACGTTTTTGGTGTAAAGGAAGCCACAATGTGTATGGTTGGTCATTTTTTATTTTTTTTGTTTTTAGTTTACTTAGGCCAGTATTCGTAGATGACAATTAGGATTCACTCATCTAAGGGTCCATTTAAAACCTATATTTCTCAGCTATACTACTCAAAAACACTAATTTTTTTTCTCATAGCTTCGCTATAGTTTATATCAAGGAAGCTACGTTTCTCCCAATTCTCAGCTAAACAATTTTTTTTTGTAGTTTACATTAGTTTAAAAATAGATCCTTAGTTAAGTGAACTCTTAGTGTCATCTATGAACACCAGCCTTATGAACGTTGAATGAAATCAAAAACGCCAATCTCTTGTGAGTCGCCTGAAAATCATTTTACCAAAACTTGGAGTAACCATTCTGTGAGATTGAGAATCACTGATTGAATTAATGACTTCAACAAAACGAATTGTTTCTGTGACGTCATCCACGATGTCAACAGTGTTGAGCAACATTTTCAAGAAAATGAGCAGTAAGATATTCAATAGGTAAGTTTAAAAGCAAGGAATCCCAGTTAAGTAAAATTTTTTAACAATGATGTATAACTATGGGACTGGAGCAGAAATATGAAAAGAATATGAGATAATGGAATCACGTTTTCTCTTGGACATCTATACCAGAGATATAGGTAGGTACAGCTAAAGAGATGTCCGATTCCCTGTACGCTCTGTGGTACAAAAATACGTCAAAAATGAGAACAGAGCTATCAGAGTTTTACATTCTGCGCATTCAAAGGTGTCCACATTGCCTGAAATTCATCATTTAATGTTTTGGGGATGTCTGTTACCATCAGTTATCACGTTATGAGAGCCACTCGACATATGCGCATTAACAAATATTCTGATCAGAAACCTTTCATTTCTGATGTGTTTTTGATCAGCTCAATGGGGATCTCTTTAGCTGTATATCTCTGTTCTACACCTATATGCTCTGCTGTGATATGACAATGTACCAACATGCTGTACCATTCAATGAGGGAAAGTGAACCTCCATTTGTTTATTTACACTTGCCATTTCACCTCAATAATATATAGACCATGAAATGTACAAATTACATGTACAGGATGTCCAAAGAATAATGGACCCATAGATTTTCACCATTATCGTACGAGATGGAAAAACATGTTGAAGTATAAACACCCCTCGCTTAATTTTTTTGTAAAATTCAAATATTTGATAAAATATTTCATTCAAAGTTAAAGTACCCCTGTCTAGAGACAAACTTCATTCTTTAAATTTAGAACCTACACTGTGATGGCAGTTTGGGACTAAAAATGATTGATAAACTCAAAACACTTTGACAAAATTATAGTAACAAACTTGAACTAGAAACTAATTAACATTTTGGACTCAGATGATTGAGTTCCTTAATGTTTCATGGATACTAGAGAAGTGAAGTTAAACTATTTTGTAGTTCACAAAATCGATTCTAAATTATTGGGTGAATTAATACAATATAGTTCGAACCGAAGAGGGGCCAATAAGGGTGTGTGAAAATTAGGGGATTTAATATGATAGTTCGGTTGAAATAGTTCTAGAATATTATCGAATTATGAATATTCAAGGTGTCAAAATTATATGACACGTCATGTCCTTGGAATCTTGGATAGAAAGAGATGGTATAGCCTGTGTCATGAATGTTAGTGAGAAAGAGATGACAATTTATATGGATATGAGTTATGATGAGTATGAATATATTGTGACATATATCAAACAGACATGATAATTTTGGTATAAACGTCTCATCTGGTGTCTACTTAAAACTTTATATGACAGTGAAAAGGGGAAAACGATTATATAATAATAAATTATGATTAAGCACTGGCTTTTCTATCCTCAGTTAGGCAAGATCTCAGTTAGTTTAAACGGCAGATCGTGCTAAGAGTTGAATAGGATTTTACCACTCCCTGACAGTTAAATTTCTTAGCTGGTGATTGAAAAACCGGTCCTTAATATCGAAGCTAATAAAAAATCACAATTATTTTCATTTGACAATCACCAATCACGAGGTTGCTCACCTATTTTTGTTTTAAAAATGATTTGTATCTCAATTCCTTGTTAGTTTAAAGCAAAATGATTCAGCTTCAAAACCAATTAATCTTATGTTTTATGATTAATTGAGTCACTAATAAAATCATTGAGGTTATGATGTGGGTGAGATATATTATGATCGTTGAGGATGGCGTAAGTGAGAGAGTATACCTTAATGGCGCATTTTCAATTTCATAGGAAGGAAATAAGGATGAACATCATGTTGAAGTAGGTATGAATATTTAGCCTTGGGTAACATTTGAAAGCGGCTAAATGGGATGAGAATGATTTTTAGTGAAAGATGACTATAGATAGCTCGAACTCGTATCGGTTTTGGACCAAAAAATTCTACAGTTAGACCTATATACTAACCCATTTGATTAAATAGCAGATATCAATCTTCAAGTATGCAGTACGTATCCTCTTAGTTCATTAGTATTCACCTGTGATACCTAAAATCATCTCAAAGTAGGCTGGAACCGCAATAAAAATATTTTTTTGCACGAATGAAGAACTAGCCACTCGAAAAGTTTCGAAAGCCTCACTACAAAACTTTCGACGCTATTTCTTTCGCTACAAGTGCTCTCTCAATGTAAACAGTAAAAATGCAATTGTTATTTCAATTCCAAAAGGAGAACAAAGAATCCAGATAAGAGCAGAAAAAGAAGAAAAAAATGTTAAATTTATTCTGATTTTTCAAAACCTACGACGATGAAAAGTCATAAAATATTTACAGTAACTAACAATTCTTTTTTTTTCTTCCTTATAGCTCAAGTACCAGACATGCAAAAAAGTACAAAGAGATAGAAAAAATCTTCATCTTCGTGCGAATTGAATTATTTTAATGCCAACGATATTAGTCCCAATATTAAATAATAGAAAGGAGGAAAAAAAAAGTTGACTTCGAGTAAAATACGATTTATATTTTTCAGAGTAGGAATATTTTTTCTTCCTTTCCTCTACGTAGCATAGGTACCGATTGTGACATTTAATATACAAAAAAAGAATTTAAAAAAAAATTGAATCCAAGTCGCTAGCTTTTTTCTCGTAGGAATGTGCATTAAACATTTTTTCATTTTCATTTTTTTTTTTTTCATAAATGGCAGTCTTTTTGTGATGAACTAAAGATGATTTTACAATACATCTTAGTTGCTTCCTCAAAATGAAATATTACAGCTACTTTACTCGTGTCGAGTCTTAAATCTTTCCATTCTTTTCGTTTTCAGTTTTTCTAGGACTAACGTTAAGTGAACACATAAATTAAGCTGATTTTCACAGTTTGGCTATCCCTCCACTCTTTTTTTCAATGGAGAGAAAAAAAAAAAGAAAAAAAGGGCTGTAAGAAGTCGCTTTATTCGACTACATCAAAAATTTATCACTTTTACTAGGCCAAAAAAAAAAAAAGAAAAAGAAAAAGAAGAGAAACTTTTAAGCTATATATTTTTTACGCGAACAAATACGAGATATTTTTCCTTTTCATTTCCACCCCTTTCTTTGGATTGGTAGGTAATAATATTAAAACAAGTCTGGAAAGCAAGGGATGCGGAATTTTTCGGTCTGATTTGCAGAATAATGGTTTGAGTAGTTTAACGTTGAAACGGGTAAATTTTTATTTTTTTTAAATTTTTTTTTGAAGTACGTAGGTACTTGATCCTTAGACTACTTAACCTCACTTAAAAAAATAGTAATCAATTGAGAATTCATTTGGAAAATATCTTCTAAATAATCTGCTCAACAATTAGGTAGGATTGTGAGAAGTTGAAGGAATCATTTTTTTTTTTTTCGGCTGATAATCAATAGCTTAAGGTTGGTATTCGTCGCCTATTATTGTATTCGTAGACTGTGATAGTGTTAGCAATAGTATTTTCATTTGAGAGACGGTTAAATGTATGGTACTGAAAGAAAAAATGGCAGCCATATTATCATTACGCCTATCGCTTATCTGAGCAAAATCCTAATGAAAAGGCCAGTGCAGATTAAAATCTTTTAGGCCAGAATTACTGCCTTTTGAAATAATAATTACAGTCTTCGCTCAACCATT
Organism: Ericerus pela; assembly: GCA_011428145.1. NCBI lineage: Eukaryota > Metazoa > Arthropoda > Insecta > Hemiptera > Coccidae > Ericerus > Ericerus pela. The sequence goes on from WOFM01000005.1 coordinate 4,281,470, forward strand.
ATATTCTTCCTTCAGATAATCTGATCAAGCATAGAACAGAGTCACATAAGATTCCTGAGACGAATTTGATTTTTCTTTCCACTAAAGTGAAATCGCTAATGCTGTCAAATTTTATAAAAAAATTGTAGGAACAAATCTTAGCCAATTTAGGTACCTACGAAGTTCCAAATACTTTCTACTCCCAAACTTTTAACAGGTTTTAAAATAAATAAAAAACTGCCATTATTGTGCCTGTGGCTTCTTTACGAAAATGTATAAATTACTAGTGACTTCATGCAAAATTATTGATTGGAAAAATTAGGCTAGCTCACCTAAAACTGGTAAATGTGTATTTGTCTATGAAGGATTGAATCGATAAAAAATATAACTGAAGTAACTTATTCATAATTCATGCAAATAATTTTGTCCTTTCCTGGCATAACATAACCTCTATTTGGAAACAAAGGCACCCTGCATGTAAGTGCAGCCATAAATTATAATGTTATTCAGAGTTAGTTGGAATTTTTTTGCTACGCATGAACAAAAACGTCTGAACTTTTCCCATCAACAGTAACTACCTATAGATTGATGTTTTTTCAGATCTCGACTGGTACTGCAATCAGTTTGTGTTTCATTGTTTTTTTAGCTGAAAAATCTGAATATTTCCATATCGTACGTCACCCAATTCATATATTTTCAAAGTCTTATTTCAAACTCTTTCACCATATTCAATAATACATATATTCACGCATCTTATATCACTTCATCTTGATATGCTAAGACCTATATCATGACAGCACTTTTTTCCTAAATAAATTTATTTTTATACACACAAAATATGATTTTACTTTTTCTCTGAAACCTTTTTACTAATATTGCTAATATCCAAATTCCATTTATTTTTCTATATACATCCACTTATGTCATTTCTCTTTAATATTACTGGCTTTCTTATATATTTTTATGACAAATCAATATGCAGTAATATTACTTATCTCCTTAAGACACTTTGTAAATTCATTGGAACTGTGTCCTTTAGATTAATATATAAGCTCACTAAATCTTAAACATTTTATCATTCATATCAGTCATTATTCAAACGCTTACCCATACTGTAAACTAGTACCTTTTAATACTCATATATTTAATCTTTTTAAAGTATTTTTTATTATTCTGTGCAAACCATTAGTCACAGAAACATCAACTGGTTTGTAATAGCTAACCAACCTGGTTAGCAAAAACCCCAATACCAACACAAAAAAATTGCTCTTCAAAAAGAATACGTGCGATAGATATTATTATTCGAATCATATTTCCACGAACATCAAATTAAAAAAAAATTATTAAGTACCTATCAACTTAGTTTAGAAACATCGAACACAACATCAAATTATCAATCCCCCAAAAAATATGGTAGCCTAGTAGTTGCAAATAAAACAATCATCAAGGGAACCCTCTGGGAAGCGTAGTTTAAATACCTTCGATTACTTTGGTTCATTTGAAATTTATCTTCTTTGAATGACAAACTCCAACACTCTATTTCTCAAGGTAATAAAATAATTATTTTTGCAACACCTGTAAATAAACTAGACGATTATGTGCCCCTTGATATGGTATAAAGTGGATGATTTTAGAACAATGCATACTGTAAATTCTTTATAAATCGTTTTTTACATTATACACCGTCTGGTGCATATGTGTTTCTTTATACACCTTGGATTATTAAAAAAACAACAAAAAAAGAAAAACAATTTCACCCATAGAATTCCAACATGGGGATTACAGGGCATGGATTACTTTGTGGATTAAAGGAGAGTGCTGCTGCTATAAAAATTGTTGAATGAGGCAATAAAAAAAGTATTTTAATTTTTTCTTGGTTTAACTTTTTTATTCTTAGGGGGGAATGTTACAAAAATTAGTGTGACATACGTATATATATTAGGTGATTGATACTTATGTGATCTGCATCATTCGACACTCAGATCATCACCTACTTTATACACTTGTATCATTTATGAAGTTGTATTTGAATGATACAAAAACGGCTAATTTTTCATTATTTCCAGATTTTTCTTTCGTTTATTATCATATATCTCAGGGTGAATAAAAAATTTGATGAATATTATATTCAAGTAAATGTCTTCTTCTTTCCAGCCCTACCCACGCCAGCTTAATTCTGGCTTAAAGAGCATACAAGGAATTATTAATGGAAAAAGGAGAGGTTTCTAGATTATAAAAAACTGCTGATTTTATAATATTAATTTGCGTTGTTTTCATTCGTTCATTTTCAAGTAACTGAAGATGATTGAAAAATTATATGGAGAGCAGATTGAGAAAATTATTATTTTATTCCAGCAATACCAACTTCAGCTCTCTAGGTTAAATAGCAGCTGATGAATCAATGAAAGAAACAGGATTGTTTTCTATAGAATCCAAAAAATTGCCTATATTTCATTAATTAGTGTTTTCTCCGTTAGTTTATTTTCAAATTGCTAAAGATAATAGAAAAATTTATCAGATGGCGAATTTTGTAAATTTCATCTTCTTTCCAGCAACACCCACCCCAACTCTTCAGCTTAAATATATGCTGAGAAATCACTAAGTAAAATAAAAGAGGTTTGATTCAAAACTAAAATGTTATATTTAATTTAAGTCGCAACTTAATAGTCAGTTGATTATGAAATCAGGAACTGCGAAAATTTCATAATTTAAGATAAAACATAATGCGCATGCGCAGCAAAGACAGCGATTTATAATCCAATCAAGTCCCAAGCTGAGCATACACGAAAACTACTTTTCAACATTGCGATGTAAAATCTCCCAGTTAATACGCATAAAAACCTTTGTTTTTGGGGTTGGATGGGTGTTGCAAAAAATGAAATTGGAGTACGTGAAATATTACAAAAATAAAAAACACGAACTTCAGAGCCTCATTTCCTTCTCAATCTACTATCAAATTTAAGTAAGAATAAAAAAACATCTGAAGGAAGAGAATAAAATGACTTCATATAGACAGTATTTGGATATAGGCCTACAATGTTCGTTTGTCAGTACAGAAATTATAAACTTAAAAGTAATGAAATGAAAGAAAATGTAGCCTAATTGAAAATAAATAGAAAATAATTTTTCGCTAGGGAATAAAGAGAAATAGAGAATATAGGAGTTGAATTTTCCAGGCCCCTGAAAAGGTAAGTACACCTGTGACTTTTATCGAATTTCAGTAAGAACTAATTTAATAAAACTGTGTAAAAAAAATATTTTATGGGCTCTGGGCCCCACTGTCTTAAAATCCGGCCCTGGAAGTTTCTTTATGTCCACTGTTTCCAAAATGGATATAATGATTTTTAATACAGACAATTTGATTAGAACTTCCATAAGTCGAATGCATCAAGAGAGAAAAAAAAAAGTAATTTGGTCGAAAAAAATTTAACAACTCTCTCAGTTCTGCATTAAAAAGAGCAAATAAGACAGAATGAGTTTTACGAAGAAAATAAAGGCGTGGTTTACGATAGCATAAAATGAGTACTTTTTTTTTCTCCTTTCGCCCCAAAAGAATCGTCGTATAGAATATTGACAGGCATCTGAAATATTACGTCCAAGCTATAAAATGATAATATGATTTACGAAAGGTTGATGTTGTACAGTAATTTCGCAAAATTTCATATTTCATCCAACATATTTTATTATACCTACCTACCGAGGCGACATCTCGACAGGTTGGACTTCCTTATTTGGCAAATTTTCAATCACTTTTACAATTTTAGTTGACTCCAAAGGAAAACTTGTTGAGTTACCAAACAATTGTAGACTATAGTTTTCCCATATTACAGGTACCAACGTTTTTTTCATGTATTTTAGTGATTTTTACTGTTGCATACCTTTTTTATTTTACTATAATTAGAGACAAATAGGTGTATGTTTTTATTGTAAATTTTTTAGGCAGTCACGAATTTAGTGGGGACGTCTTCCATGTTTCTCTTCATTAGGGCTGGGCCCTACGTCGACAGAAGGAGTCACAGCGAAGTATGTGACCCGTGCACTGCAAATTAAACAAATCTTCATCGTTTATGTGCACTCACAAAGACGATTAAACGCATATACCACGGTGTAGAGCAAAAATAGGGAGGGGAGTATTTATGTATTTAGGTATAGGTACTGCTGATACAGTGTGTTTCAAGGCAGGACGACGTTATGTGGGCTGACTACCATCACCGATAAATGATTTGGTCAATCGAACATGCAAACAGTTTGTTGGTGGGCTTGTAGGTTGCAATACCTATATTAGGTACCCACAAGCAAAGACATACAGCTAAAGTGATGTCCAACGCCCGATCAAAACACGTGAAAGATAGAACCCTGACAGAATGTTTTGTCTGTATAAGTGTGAGTGTGAGTGTGAGTGTGAGTGTGAGTGTGAGTGTGAGTGTGTGTTAATATGGAGATGTCTATTTTCACAGCGAAATATGCGCAGCTTAGATGTGCAAAACATATAACATAAGTTGCTTCTTTTCTGTCATTCACGTATTTTTAAACCACAGCCCATATGGAACGTTGGACATCTCTTTAGTTGTATGTGACTGCCCACAAGCCACAAATATATTGTAGGTTGTGTATAACTTACACCTAAAGTTTGCTTTAATATTAGTGTAACGTATATTTTCGTCTATTTTTAGAAATGACGAACATATTCGTTCACACATTTTCAAATACCAAAAACGTAGATATTTATCAACAATAATCATCCTATAACTCTTTATAAACAACCACTAAATTACCCGTATTTGATTTTATGAATATAGATATACTTTCTGTATATTCATGACCTAATTGTGCCTGTCCCTCGAGTACTCAACGAGTCAGCACAACCCTATAATAACAACACCCTACCTCACTTTACCTATCCGACACGTACGTTTTCATACCCTGAACGAGTATATAATCCCTCGATTCAGTGGAATAAGACACAGTTCCTCGACAGCTACTTCTAAGTACCTGGAACCTCTCTTGTAGAAGTCTCTAGTGAACAGATAGTCTTGCTTGTTGAATTGTGATTGTATATGTATAAATATTAATGTATATTTATGTACTGTGATGTACAAATTATTATTTTATTAAATGTGTAAACTCACTCATGTGTCTTAAATATTATTGAGTCTCTAACTAATGTTAAGGTCCACGATAGTCTGTGGATGATAAACTTGAATTTATTTTAGAAGTATTACTGCTTTAAAAGTACGTGATATTTCGTGTATGGTGTAATACCGAAAGTGGTTCTAATTAGGTACATTACCACCTCTTTTGGCCGTTACAATTAGGTAATATATTTTAGGACAAATAATGTTCTTTTTTTTATGAAATCTCGAACACCATTGGCCATACCTCAGTGATGTGAAAAATATCGACACTTAACAATACGTATCGATATTTTCCACTGTAGTATCAATACGTTTTATTTGTATTTTACTCATATAATATTTGCGCCGAAATTTTTAGGTTACAATAAGATTGAAATATTTCAACACAACTCGCACAGCATTTGTAAGTTTTATTTCTATGGATTTGAAATATTTTATCATTAAACGATGATGAGTACAGGTTTTAAGGGCAGGCCATTGTTTTGTTGTTGTGGTGTGATGTCACAAAACTAGTCTGCAGTGACAACTCTCCCCTTGAGTAGTTGGTACATTTTGTACTCATGTTTGTGTCTAGGTTGTTTAACTATGGTGGTTTAACTCGTGTTTCTCACTGAAATTATGATTTTGTGTTCTGACTGTGAGTAAGCTGTTTTAATAAACAACGGATATATTTATAATTGAATTCTCATTGTATCAGTCATTTATTTGTGGGAAATTAAGTATGGGAAAAATATTGATATATATCGATATTTTCCAGGACTGCTATGTCAAAGTTTGATTGGGTATAGCAATTTCACAAAAAAAAAGAAAAAAAAAGAAGAAAGAACATTAATTTTATATTTTAATTTTTACAAACATGAGTCAGCTGTACAATTTTTGGGTTTAATCGTTGAATTTGGTCAAGATTAGCAATCAATGGTGGTGGTTTCTGATTATGGTTGTTGATTGTGATCAATGATGATGAGTATTAGCTGCGGTAATTAGATGTTTTCTTAGTTTTATATTTTTTGCTTGAATCCCTAATTTCAGTTTCCAGAGCTGTTGTGTCAGTTTGTATGAGTGTGAATGACTATTGGCCATTGTTGCAGACTGTGGTGGCTGATAATGGTTTCTTGCTATAATTAATAGATGTGATTTCTTGTTGTAATACATACCTGGTTGTAATTTCCAGTTACAGTTGATGGTTCTGGTTTGTGGTTACTGGCTATGTTTACCAACTATAGCTTTAATATTGTTAATCATGTTTACAGCCTTTGGTTGCTGGTTATGTTTGTTGGTTTCTGTCAATGGCAATGCTAATACTACTTATTATTGTTTCATATTGTTAGTCAAGTTTTGTGGGAATGTTCCTGGATATGCTCGCTAGCTTTGACTGCAGGCTATGTTTACTGGCTTTGGTTATTGATCATTAGGGTAAGGATTTTTAGTTAAGAGATTTTTTTCTTTTGTTAATTAAAATTGTTGAGGGTTTCTTACCAATGCGATACCCAGTCTTCTGATTCTGAATAGTATAACAATTTTATTTCAAAAATTTTTGTATATTTCAGAATAAACAAATATTTTCACATAGCATTTCAAGACCAATACCTTTTTTATGACATGTTTTGGTATAAGTTAAATGCATATTTTTTAACATATTTCCATGAAAATGACTTCGTTTCAACATGTTTTTGTGAAAATGGATTTTTCCAACATATGTTTTGAAATGAAGTTTTTGGGAAAGTGAACTTTATCATAATTAAGCAGTCTTGTATTGGAAGTGGCATTGCCACATGAACATTTTCACCAATTTTTAACCTGTAGGTTGCCAGTTTGATTTCCCATGGCAGCAGACCTACATCTGGTGACCCCAAGGTGATTTGATAATGCAACCTGTGCTACACAATTCATACACTACCCCCTCCAGAGTGGACAGCACTGCAGTGGTGTGTATTTCCCAACTAGCAACCTGTAGGTACTCACACGCTATGATCATTGTAAGGTACTTGCATCTTTTAGTGGTGAGTTGTATGGGGAAATGAAGAATATTATAAGCAGTCTTCTATCAACAGTGTAACCATGTAGGCATGTTCATCGTTTTTTTACCGATGGGTCACTGGTATCATGAACGCTTATCATTGTGGTTGGTTATGCTTGCTAGCTTTTGTGGCTGGCTATGCTTGATGGCCAAGTTTGTTGGCCACAGTTGCTGTGTGTGGACATAGAGTATGGTAGCTGACTGCGGGTCAATAATCACGATCCCTTGTTATGGTTACTATTATAGTTCCAGGTTATTGAAACTAGTTGTGAGTTGTGACCGTTAGCTATGGTTTCTGCCTGGTAGTGGATTGCTGTTGCTCACTTATAAGTATTCATTCATTCGGTGCACAGATACTTAAGCTTACTCACTGATGTTAATTATTCAGTGTACGTTGTCTATGTTTCATTGCTTCACTTTTATTTTCTAATAGAGATATAACCCTCTAAAAGTTGAAAAATGTTTTGCAACCTCAAGTTGAGAAAAGTTTTGAAACTTCAAGTCATAAAACGAGAAATATAATTGAATTTTAAAATATTGGTAAATATGAGCTTCTAGTTTTCACACTCATCCATACTCAACCATGTTATCAATCGCAACTTCTCCTTTGAAACAATTAGAAAAATCCCAGCTAAAAATGGATAAAAACAATAATTAGTAGGTATATATACTAAAAAAAGTAATAATGTGTCTAACTAGGAAACTAAAAATGACGCAAAGTTGGCAGCATGAGTTACATAGATTTTGAAAATTTTATTATTCTTTAATTCCAATTTTGGAACAATATTATTTATTAATTTATTTTATGAAAGATTAACTTTCTTATGTAGGGTACAGGTAATTTTATAAATTTTCTTCAGCCATTTTCTTTTTCAATAATAAGTAATAATTCATCCATGTTTATAAAAAAAAAAATGTATTTCACTTTCTTCACGATATATTCTCCTCTTGACTGCTTCTGATAATCATCAAAAGACGATAGTATAACAAAATAATGAATAGAAAAATACTCGAACTAGCATCTAATTAAATCGTTACTTTTTGTAGAGGATGATGGGAATATGAAAGTACAGTAGAATGAGGTACAACGTTCGAAGCCCTTGAAACCATGTTGGGTACGTGAATGAAACAAAAATGGAGATACGTGTCGTAATAAAATGAAAAGTAGTTCCATTGCTTTGTACGTTTACGTACAAGTACATAGGGAGAGGGGATGATAAAAAAAAAACTATACACCTGGTGTATATATATTATATATATATATTCCTACTATATAAGTTAATACGACTCTTCGGGGGACTAGCTGAGCTAAATATAACGCTGAAGCAGCGAATGTGGTAAGACTTTTTTTCTATTTCACTCAATTCTTAAGGATTTTTCTATCTTTTTTTTCTTCATCTTTTTCTTCTTCACTCCTTTTGTTGTAACGAAAATAAAATAGCTTTAAACTGCACTTAGCTTTTATTCGTAAATTGCTGTCGAATTGAATAATCGATTACGAAAGCAATTCGAAAAGATACAAAAAGTTTGTTTGGCCTTTTTCTTTTCTTTATTTTTTGGACAATATTCTTTCCTTTTCTCAATCTTTTTTTTTTTTTTTTTTTTTTTTTGTTATATAGGTGTGTGAGCGTGTGCGAGTTTATTTTTGTCTTCTTTTTCTTGCAGCCAGCAAAAGTACTTAGAAACGCCTTTGAACTTATCGCCGTGGCGGAGATGTTCATAAAAAATATTGCGTCGTTAATACGAGGAAGTTGTAGAATTGGACATAAACAAGTCGAATGGATAAAGCATTAATTTCACGAGCCTTTTTTTTCTTCTTTTTTCTTTCTCCTTCACTCTCTCTTTATCTTTTAGTTTGAGTTTACGTTCACCTAAAAATTATTTCAGTGGGTCCATTAAAGAAATATAAATTTAGCTAATATTCGCTTCGGCTGTACCGTTGTATAGGCGTATCCATTTTTCATAGTAAATCGTTTTTGAAAATGCCAAATGGAAAATTACGCCGCTACATGGTCTCGGCTGAAACTTTCAACGATTTTGAAAAAATTCTGCAAGGAAATAATAATTTAAGGTTCTGTTCTGACAAACTAATTTTTGTTTCTGTACAGCTTACAGTTCGGCAAGATGAACGATTTTTTTTTTTTGTAGGTCTATACAGCGAATGATTCGTCTGAAATACAATTTTTTTTTTGGATTGCATCAACTTCATTGCTTTGTCATCAAACAAGGTTTTTTAATTTAGTTCTTCAGCAGTTTTTCATCGCGAGGACGGAGCAGAAATATACATTAGCTAAAGAGGGTGGAAAAAGTTCTTAAATGATGTCGGTACCCAACAAAATTAATAAATTATGACAGGGATTGGCCGAGAAAATCATATTAGGTAACCAAAGACAAAATAATATTTTTAATAAACACCGGAAACGAGAAATTTAAAATTTCGTGGCAATCGTTGGGAAGGTCCAACTTGTTTTAGTCAGTAGATACTTTAAATAATTAGCCTTTTGAAAAAATAGCACTGACTTAAAAAAAAAAAAATTAAAAATCCTCTAAAAAGAGTAAAATAATTATTTTAAAATTTCTCCAGCAAGATGTAGGTCTAGAAACTGGAATTATTGAAGTCGACGCTCTTTTTCTTTACCATGTAGGCTTTATACCAGCGTCAATTATTTCAAGTTTTACGACAAAACTTCTTAATTAGTGTCTACTTCAGCAATTTCAGTCTTTAGATCTAGATTTAGCTGGAGAAATTTCAAAATAATTATTTTTCTCCTTATAGGAAATATTTTATTGTTTTTTCTTTGAAGTCGGTTCTATTCCTTGAAAAAAATTATTTATTTACCATTATGCTTTTTTGTTTCATTTTAATTTCAGTAGATTTTACTGGAGAAATTTAAAAAATCATTTGTCTCTTTTTAGAGCATTTTAATTATTATTATTATTTTTTTTTTATGAAAAAATTTTTTAATGATTTTTTATTCCTAGCATTAGGGACAATATTACTTTAAACTAACAGTTTTTGTTTAAAAATATCTAACTCAATAACCATCTCAACGATTAAAAAAAACTACTATGGGACCACCATAGCATCATCCTTTATTATTTGAAAACCAGTTCATCAAAATCGTTGCCCAGGTTGATAAGTTATGTCGGAACGAACAAAAAAAAAAAAAAAAAAAAAAAAAAAAAACTTGTCTAAGGATGAAATTGATAAGTTCTTCCTTTTTTTTGAAGTTTGTTAAAAATGTGTAGCCCAAACAAAGTTTTTCATATTTTTTAAAGCCTAATGATGCTGTAGGAATTATTTTCTGTTTTCAGACACATTTTAATTAGGCCCAAGAGGAAGATCCATAATGTGATTTTGCTTGGAAGTAAATGACAAAAATTTTTATGGAGTTGATCTTTTTTTTTTTTTTTTTTAATTTTCAATAAATTTTGGAGGTACAGGAGCTCGGGCCCCTCGACCACAGTCACGCCGTTGAATGGTTGGCAATAATTGTGTCTTATACGTTAAACAAAACTTTGCAATCACAAGTTGCACTTTACGCATGATTTAGTTTGTACCATAACGAATCAGGCTTATCATCAATAGTACGTCACTCGGTCAATCACATCGCAAGTGCCTTGTCTCACCTTATCCGTTACTATAATAATGAACAAAGTTTGACATAATTAATAGCCAACCAAAAACAACCAGCTGTGTATTAATTGTATTAATTACATACGTGTGTTTGGGTGCATGTATTTGGCCGTGTATAAATAGCCTCAACAAAATGGTAGCCGTTAGCCAGTGTTTATTGAGGTTGGTTCACCTATACTTGAAGTATACGTAAATAAACACAGATTAGTTTATTGACTACCTTCCGATATACAAATACCTTTTTATTGCCACGACCAAAGGTATTGCGCTGTTTACAAAAATATTAATAAGATACAATGGCGTAAATAAGAGGGTCCGGAGGCTGACCGATACGCCTGATAAAAACATTAATTAAATCCCTTAAAATAAATTTACCCCTAGTAATTTTTGCACACCCTCTGACGCGCTATTTACTGTAAAAATAAATACGTAATAATATTAAAATATTCAAATTAAAATAAATTCCCCGTTAATAATGAAGTTCATCGTGAGCTCCTAGGTTAGGCTAACTGTATTAGCCTAGGTTAGTTCACGATGAACGAACTTTCTCCTACCATCTTAAAGTGTGTTTTTATTCTTTCCTTCCACAAAACCACCTCGGTGGATAAATATAATAAATAAATATATCTGTACCTCGATACATTTTCCCCCTCTTCTTTTTTTGATCAACTGGCAAATTCTAAGACTCGATGGTAATTTTTTCTCTCCCATGTTCGATTAACCAGCATTTGTTATTCACTGCATATACGTATTTAGTTTTCTTCATGATTTTATTACATTTTATCAGTGAAATAAGTGTTTTTATGTAATGGCTTAATTTTTTTCCATGGCATGGCCAGATCTTGGCTGAAACCTCGGTAATAATGTAGGACCTAATTTATATTTGAGCATTACCTCGGATGCACGACTACCTTTTGGTATTTTTTAAATTAGTTTATATGGTATAAAATAGGTAAAATGCGATCGCCTGGCTAGCTGTGTGAGCTTATAGGGATTTTGGTGGCTGTCGGATATAGTTGACAGTCTACCAGCTTGGCAATTTAGTGAAATGGGTTTGGGAGGCATGGGTGTGTATCAGTGGGGATTTAGCCTACTGGGGTTGCATACCACAAGGTTCTTAACAACCTCGATAGTCAAGGAAAAAAAAGGTTGATGTATAAAAATATTGTATTTTCGTTGGTCTTAGGAATTTTGTGTTGGGGGTTTAAAGAGATAACTGAGAATATTTGGATTTCCATTATTATGAAGCTATAATCTACAACACTGACATGGTGATATTTCTCCTGATAATTATCTTAATATTTACTTCTACTGTCAATTCTGATACATACCTATAGAAGAGGGTCCTACACAATAGGAAATTTTTTTCTATTTTGGCTGTTACTTGCAAAACTTTACTAACCTACATTGAAATTCAAAATATACTAATGGAAAGAGCTCTCCTTCCCGCATATAATTATATCAAGCTAATTAAAACTGAAACTGCATTTGTTGAAAATTATAGAGATCCATGATTTTTTTTCAAAGTCAAAAATCATTCCATTGTGTACCATCATACATGGTACAGCGGCACACAGTGGAGTAGGTGCAGAAATAAATGATACAACTGGTCAGAAATATGTTGTAATTGAGAAAAATAATAAAGAGTACATCAATGGATTTCTACTTTTTAACTAATCATACCTAATTAAAACATAAAAATCCAGATGTTATTCTTCAGGTTAATAAAATAAAATTTCCAAATTAGTAAATTATGAGAATTTTTTTTTTTTTTTTTTAAATTTTAATAAATATTTAAAACTGCCTATTAAATTATTTAAATAAATGTTTGAATCAAAATTTTTCTAAATAATTTCAGAAAACCTTGTAAATTACTAAAAAACTATTGTGCCATTGTATACTAACAGGGTTTCATATAGTTCCACTGTTTACCATACTTAGCCATTCCACGGTGGCCTCGTACCTGTATTTTCATAAAATAAATTCTCAAAATACTCAATATCATTATTTTGGGCCAGTGGCGGATCCAAGGGGATCAATAAAGAAAATTTCTCTAATCTAAAAAAAAATGAAGAAAAAAAGAAAAATAAACTGTAAAAAAATTAGTTGAAGAGAAAAAAAAAAGTTCAACTCGCCTAAAATTTTATCATTTCCCCCAAAATCACTTTCTGGATCTGCCATAGTTTTGGGCTGAAATTGTGCATGCCCACTCAGAAGAACAGTACCTAACTTAAGATGATTATAATTATAATAATTTCATTTCTGAAACTTTTTCTTAAATTCTATATGAACTGAAAATTATTGAAAGAATAACTTCAGGCGTACAAAAATCATAATTTATTCTCTGATAACGCAGAAAGAATGTAAATCTTCTCAAATCTTTTTATCTCGAGTTGTAGGTATAGTGATTAATTAACCATTATCTGTGTTGTCCTAGACTTGACGGATTCAGCTATATACTTAATAATACGTTGGTAACATTCTTCCCTATACATGTTCTTCGATTCGCCTGCAGTTCAGTTAATGGCTCGTATACGTGAAAATATTCGCCAAATTGACAGTTTATTTATTTATTTATTTTTGTTGCTTCTGCGGTACTTATGCAGCATAAAATTAACGAGCTGCCGAACATCTCGTTGGTAATTAATCTCGAAGTCTGTTCAAGTCAATTCCTTTTACTCACGACGAGAAGTAGCACTTCAGCCACTGTATACAAAGGCTGGTACACTGTCGAATCAATAAGCACCGATGTTTTCCGAATTGAACTTTTGTACACAATCGTCTCGCTTTCGTACCTCCTTGTTTGAAATGAGAACTCTCTTAAAGCATTCAGTGGGTACGTACACAAAAAAATGTCAATTGAAGAAGTGTAATATGGCGTTGGTGTGTATTCGAATAACGTTGGATACAGAAGCGCCATTTCTCAACGTATTTTACACCGATATTATTTCACGCTGCTCGTCGACTTCGTTGTAATTAATAATTTCCAAGTAGAAGTACCTATACTCGAATTACGTTTGCACAAATCGTCACTTTCCACAATGGAACGATGTTGGATGAGAATAAAACTATTTTTTTTTTTTTATTCCTATACTTCCTATTTTTCTTTTCATAAGTACCACACTTTTTGTGTGTGTGTGTGTGTGTGTGTGATAAATCGTATTTTCAACGATTTTAAACATATTCGCTGAATCAAACTCACTTATATAATGTTTTTCTTCCTATTTTTCCAACTATACTTCTCGATATTTTTTGAAGTTTTTTATTCAAACCAGAAGATCTATACTTACACTTTTTTTTCTTTTTTTTTTCGTATAAAGTTTCTTTTACTTACTGAATACCTAGTAGATACGTACCTACCTATATCTTGATGGTCGGTTGTACTTTTTTTTTTTTTTTTTTTTGAAGCACAGCTCGCTAACTTTATTATAATTTTTCATCTTGACTAAACGCAATGCGAAAGATAAGCTGACACTTTTGTCCGATCGTAAAACATTTCTAAATATATATATATATATATATGTACGTACATATATAATATAGTATATAAATACCTATGGTACATAATGTAGGTAAGTTATACGTAACAAGCATTTTTTCTTTCCTGCTACAACTTCTTATTTATTAGCCGTATTTTCCGATTTATGTCGGAAAAGTTTATGCACGATTTTTCAAGAAAAATAACTTTTCCTATATTGAGAGGATCTCTCTTTTTTTTCCATAATTTTATTTCATTCGTATAGATTTTTACATCTTTTTTATCCTTTTTCTTCTTATTCTTCTTATTCTTGTTTTTTTTTTTTTTTTTTTTTTTTTTTATTTTATTTTTAGGTTTATGAAACAGTCGACCATAATGTCGATTCATTCAACTATGACCGCATATTCGTGGTAACGTGAAGTCGAAAAATATATTGGGTATATATTTATGTATGAAACAAAACAGAAGGTTTTTTTTTTGTGTTCGTCGCATGAAATCTGTATGGAAAAACGAACGGTGAAATTCGGTGCGGAAAAACGATTGAAAATTTCAAAACCTTTCGGTAGGGTGGTATCTGCGGTAGATTTCGAAATATTATATTCTGGATATTTCAGACTTTTGGTGAATTTCGCAGCTAGAAGATGACGTCGTATAGTATCGCACCTACAAGAAGAGTGATATCGCACTAGCAGAACATAATTTCAATTATAATGGAAATTTTATTGGGAGATGATATTACATAATATTATAGAAATGTTGAAATGAAAATTTTCATAATCAAATAAATTTTTAAAACCTTGCGTTTTGAGTGGTGGATTTAAAATATTTAGCACTTTTTTCTTTTTCATTTTTTTTTAATCATTGAAAATGACTTTTTTGCAACACCTGCTGATAAATTTCATTTTTGTAGGCACCTGGACAATGTATGAAGCAGATGATTTTAGAACCGTTTAAAACCCATAAATAAAAGTCCTTATTTTATGCATTAGAGGTGGGAATTTTAGTTCATTTTGCGGATTTAGTTCATTAAGTCTGCTTCACCAAAGTGAACTAGTTCACTAAACTAGTTCAATTAGTTCAGTAGTTTAGTAAATTTTTCAACTCGATCACTTCAATCAGCTGATTCATGATTGGCTCATATCATTTAAATCAACTGATTTATTATATGATATTATGATCGACTCGTATTCATAAATTCATGCTAGAACTATTGGTTAATTGTTTGACTTGCTCATCGACTACTACTTACTTCAACTTCAGTTCGATCAACGGATCGAGTAGAGTAGACCGATAAGAACTGAAAACTATCAAAAAAAAAAAAAAAAGAACTAATGAACTAGTTCATTTAGAAGTGAACTAAATGATCGATTAGTTCACTTCTAGGATTCTTTCAAAAGAACTAACTCGTGAATGAACTACCCATCACTATTATGCATCAGTCTTTGCTGAATACATTGCCTTGGGCGCATGCGTCACTTTATGCACTGGTCCTTAGAAGCACATATAGCCTACATCGTCATTTTCTTTAATTATAATATGTATATATGTATTTTTTTTTTTTCATGAAAGTTTCCCTGCTATGGGAATTTGAATCACTGACATTTGAGTTAACCAGCTGGCACTAACCATTATGCCAGGAAGTCTAGTTGAGAAGATAGTGATATTTTGTACTTATATGTTTGCTAATTGCAAAAATATTTATTTATCTCAATTTCATTTGTTTTTTAGGGGGAGGGAGGGTTGCAAACAATAGTTTGTGATACATGTGTATACTTACCTATAGTACTTGTGTGATTTGCATCACTCGCCATTGGCTTGTGCTGCAACAATCACATTCAGATCAAAATCACATACTTTATACACTTGTATCACAAATAACTATATTGATGAATATTTTTGAAATTTGTGACCTACACATTTTTATCACGCCTATCAAATGAAAAAGATATTTATAGGGTAAGTGTACCAATTATGCGGTTTGTACCGAATGAAGGGTACCATTATTTCTCTTAAACTATTAATGCAGTCTGTTGAAAAAAAACTGATGATAGTGTTAGTGTGGGGATTCCACCCACAGAGTCTACATGTTTGTGTGTACGTATATTAGCATGTGAAATAAGACTAATAAGACGCAATATTTGCCTGTAACAAAAACGGTGTTTTCCAATGTATATAAAACTTTATCAGGGTGATTATGCAGTGCCAGGTACTCGACATCCTGACAGAGAGTTGCTATAGTTAGTAAAACTGCTCGATTGTACCAATCCACATAATCAAACGAAATAACATGCCTAAAATAAGTTTTTCTCTTTTTTTGATTTTTATCATTGTTCTCTTAAATTTTTTGCAATATTTC
Source organism: Ericerus pela (assembly GCA_011428145.1). NCBI lineage: Eukaryota > Metazoa > Arthropoda > Insecta > Hemiptera > Coccidae > Ericerus > Ericerus pela. The sequence continues at coordinate 4,298,072 of WOFM01000005.1, forward strand.
ATGACTTTTGGACAAAATACTAATTGATATTTTGAAATAATTATGATCAATACCAACAGAAAATTTGAACATTTGGCTAGTGTTTCCAAGTATTGTCAATCCTGTAAGTTGATTCGTTTAATTTTAGGAATTGTTTATTTTCATCAAAGCAAAATTTAAAGGATGAACCTAATCTGGGATATAAATTATTTATGTTTTAAACAACAAATAACGGAAATGAAATGTTGTAAATAGCATTTGTAAACTTTGTAAGAAAGAATAATTAATTTTTATAATTCTAATTTTGATGTTTTGTATAAATTTTGAGGTAACTCCATTTTATGAAAGACGGGTATACCACTTTGGGAACAATTTTTGCAAAGTTGTTATTTTGAGTCATGTGACACAAAAATTGAAGTGAAATCCAAGATTGCTTCCACAGACTTTTTATTGTTACAAACAATAATATCAAGGACCCTTGATTCTGATACGTCCGTAAAATTTAATTCAAATTAATTCTTCTAAACTTATGTACCCCATTGTTCGGTACATTTACTCTAATTATATGTCACGGGCAAAATGTGAAAAAAAAAACTGTTTTCTTGTCTGAACAGGTAGAAATTACAGATATTGCACTCCCAGATGTGGCTATTTTCTTGCGTTTTTAGATGAGATATCGCAACATTTTCTCTTTTGTTTTTATCACAGAAAATCAAACTGTCTGTTTAACAAGGTAGTTTCATACTTTATTATCAGTGATGAAGTGTTTTAGACATCACATCCATAGTTTGGTTTTCAAAATAATGTCTTACTGAGAAAATTTAACCAATAAGATCACGATCAAATTTCCATTAATTTATTTTTCCCCCACAAGGTTTTCATAAACAATCAATTTCACTCCTCAGTAGATTTTTCAAAAATTTTTTTCACAAAAAACTGTAGTATGATTTCCAAATCAGTTTTTTTTTTCTCTGATTAGCTCAATTTTCCGCATAATGGATGACTAGGTGAAGCAGTTCTTTTTTTATTTTTAATAACATAAAAGACTTGAAACAGAGATAATACCAATACGTGTTCATTTTATGTGTCACGAACTGATTTATCGTCATTTCATACTCTGTTCAAACTGTTGCCAGGCAGAGTGTATACAATGGCCAATTGAATATTTTTTCACTGTTCTCACATTTGGCCTAAAATTGATAGGCATTTCAAGAAATGCTTGAATTACACTACTTGCTTCGGAACACAGTTTAATTATATTAGCGTAGTAATATTCAAATTCCAATTACCTACCATACTGGCACAAACGGAGGGAGACAAAAACAAATTTGGAAAAATAACTTTGAAAATGCCTGCAATAATTTACAGAACATCGGCGTTTAATTGAAGATAATAAATCAGCTTTAGAATTTGTGGCTCAAATGTGACAAACAAAAAAATAATTAGCCTACCAGCCGAAATTGGCATTATCGCCTCTGCGGCGTAAATACGCAGAATAATAGAACTTTCTGTAGAACAGGATATTGAAGGGCATCCCGGCGCCTTAAATATGCGCAATGATACTTTCCGCATTACATGACGAAGCGAAAATGGGTGGAGCAGCTGCGGTTTTATTTGTTTTTTGGTATCCTCTGTGTATTGCGACGGTGCCACGGTTCCTATTGCTCAGATTAATGAGCTACGATATCCACCAAAATTTAAAATTAGTTTTCAATGATTCTGAATATTGCATTCATACTGAGTATGCGATTTGTTCTTTTTGATGTGTAAACATCTCAGATCTCATTAGGGGCTATGCGAGACTTCGAATTCAGACTCGTTGATGTTTCTCTCCATGTGTGTGAGTAAGTGTGTATGTGTGTATATGTGTCTAAGTACGGATGCCTCTGCTTACGCACAAAATCAAATTATGTAAGTGTCTCTAAATCTATGTGGGAGCTTTTAAGGAAGAAGGAATATTTTTTCCTAAATTATTAAGTGATAAATCTTTTAAATATGTTTTTTGTGGCCGCTGAACTCACACTTGCGCACTAATTTTAGATTGAAACATTTGTTGAGACTCCAGTAGCTCCCAAAAAAGGGTTAAAACCACCACTTTATACGTTATTGAGTGATATATCATCGGACAGGTTTCCGGAGGCACTGAGTTCAAAATATGTATAGACCTTCTTTTGACTGAACCATTCCTCGAGTTTCGAAATGCCTAAAACGAGGTTTTAAAAATCCAATTTTTCAACGTCTTATGGGGTACGTTTCATGAAGAACTGAGTATGATTTTTCAGTCCACTTTTGGATTGAATCTACCTTCAAAAGTGTCTAAGACTCAGGTAAGACATTAACTTTGGTATTGAATGCTCCAATTTTCTCTCCCAACTAAAGTAAACTCCGCTACGCCTTTTGCATGATAAAGATAATCCAACTTTCAGCCCCCTAAGCTACCAAGTTGGTCACGCATGCTTCACAAACAATCAAATTATGGCGCGTTTTCGTTCGACAAATGACTTATATTATGTTTCTCGCTCACGTTTCGGGCCCATATAAATTGATTTGTCACCAAAAAAAACAAACTGATTTTTTGGTCTCTTTTCGACAAACGTACTTTCAAAAATTTCGAACTTGAATATGAAAATATACTTCGTACATTATATGTATGATGCGTAGGTATTCAAAAGTAAACATTTTTTAAACCAGCCCATCTTTCTGATTCGTATAAATTTGTAGTCAATATTCGTTTCACATCCACGTTCCCAAAAATTACAATTTTTTTTGGCAAATCCTACGAAATGTGTAACTTTCTAAATTAAGTGTAACTTTTTTCCTCTTTTTTCTTCTTTATTTTTTTAAAGTTGGTTTTTACAAAAATCTAAGTATTAATTTTGTTCTGATGAGAAGACCTAGGAATGAGACTAGAGTACGTATTTTGTTTCATAATTTAAGGACAAATTTTGGCACCATTTTTGAAAATTCATACATACAGGTATTGTGGGAACCTCCATACCTTGCTCTATACAAAATAAATTCGCCAGTTATAGTTAGCGGTGAAACAGTCGTGTGGTCAAGTTCACTGCTCTTAGCTGGTAAATATATAGATCCCTGGTTCAATTCCCCAAACTGATAAAACCTACATCTGGTGCACCTCAACTTGTGCTGGACATGCACACACCCTAGTGGTGCTTGGTGGAACTCACAACTTTCCTTCCTAACTTGAGTCACTGATAGATGGCTCCCTATTTAGTAGAAATAGAACCCATAAATGTAGTGTAAGCCTGTGTGTATAGGTATAAGAGACGTTTCTGGCTCCACCCAACCTCCCACAGCATCTAATGTTATTTAATTTGTGTTGAGTCTCTCTAGAGGGGAGTGTGTGGGAACTGCCATACCTTGCTCTATACAAAATACATACCCCAGTTATTGTTGGAGGTGAGATGGCCATGTGGTTAAGTTCACTACTTCTAGCTGGCAAACCCAGGTTTGATTCCCTAGACTGATAAAACCTACAGATATAAAAACATATTAATATTACAATTATAATTTAATAAAATTTTATTTATATATTTATATATATTACATATAAGTTTATATTATATATATGTACAGATATTTCTGATGCAATATAGGTCAAAATTTTTGTTCAATAGTCGCAAAATTTAGTACACATATTTGTACTGGAACAAGAACAAGATCTACTGATTCTGGGGTTGATTGGCTATATGATATGTACCATGGGTGCGATTATATTGTATTTTTTGCAGTTTAATGGCTCTAAAATGACCAATTTTGGGGGAAATAGTTACAAAATATGGAACAGATATTGATTCACTATTATTCTAACATACTTCCAAATTTGGTTGCAACTGGTTTTATGTTTCAAGCCCAAGAACTGTTGGTGTTTCTACTGCTGGATGTTTTTCCTATTGTCCTTTAAGGTTGGGGCAGAAGCTAAAATTTTATATTGGGTCAAAAGCCAACCTCTAAGGTTCAGGCCAAAGCTAATTTTCAAGGTTAGGACCATAAGCTGAGTTAAAAAAAAATTTTCAATAATCATTAATTATGCATCATTTATTTCAAAGCCTACCTTCGAAACCTACTCCTTTTATCGCAGTATAGCTACGCAAAAGTTTTTTCCCTCCACTCTACACCTTTTCTCTTCCATGTATAGAATTTTTAACTTTCCAACAAAATGTAAACGATGAACATATACTACACCAGGAATAACGATTTCTAGATTTACGCCCGAGTACATGCTGAGGTTTTTTTTTTTTTTTTTTTTTGGGTGGGGGTGGCATATTTTTCTTTATCTTTCTTCAAACTCCCCTACCCTAACACTTGTTTGAGGATCGCGAAAAAAAAAAAAAACTTTCCAATGTAAACGACTTCGATTCTTAATTTTGTTTACAACTCGTAGGATGCCATCGCGTACTATAAATATTTAAAGAACAAAAATTTCAATCCTCAAAAAATGTGTAACGTCTGTAGGGAGAAGAAAAAAAGTTGCCTTCGCAGTTGGTGGAGAGATTGAAAAGGAAAGTGAAATTGAAAAACTAGGTGTAGAAAATGAAAAAAAAAACAAAAAAAAACCTATTCGTCATCTGAAACGATAAATTTCATCTACGTATGGCCTACATTTTTCTTTTTTTTTTTTTAAGCTTAGTTCAGGTTATTTGTCGTATGCCAAAATAGTAAATGTGCTTGTATTTTTTCGTCAATAAATGTGCGTATGTGTACACGCCGAGTTCAAAAATTTAGTGGCAAGGGTTTTGGGGGGTGGGGGTTAAATAAATAGCGTCAATCGTAAAGGCATTAAAGTGTTTCGTCGTTTTCGTCGACATCGTCGTCGTCGTCGAACAAAAAATGAGGAAAATAAATTCGGTTCTTCCATTTTAAAGAAGAAGAAGCAGGAGAAGAAAAAGTAAAAAAAAATTTGTTCGGAAAATTTGCATATTGGTAAGAAGCCAAAATAAGCGTACACATATACATCGTTGTTAGAGGAGTTGTAGAATGGGGTTGAGGGGAGGCATGGTTACGAATTAGAGGGTGAATAATCGGGGGTAAAACAGTTTATATACATAATATTGAAGGTGGGTGGATGGGTATCTACCTCCATCTACCTATACAAACGTTTTTCTATTACGTAGGAAATTCACGTACCTACACTATTATACGACCTCTCGTTTGCTGCGCTTTAACGATTACAATCGCCGACGAAAGAAAATAAAATGAAAAAAATTTGCACAGACAAAATGTCCTGATCGTTGTCCTCCTTCCCTTCGACGAGCATCTTTCGCAACCCTTTTTTTGGTTAACTTTGGTGGAAGAAAATTAAATCGAGCTATTGTGCGGTAACGAAGACGAGACAGATGGGGCAATGGCAACTGATTGTATTGATTTCATGCGAGTAGTAGGTACCTATTTTGTGAAACGAGTGCTTGCGGTTAACGAATGAGGTATCTTTTCCTTCGAGATTTAAGTATATATCTGTATATATATACTTATATATGTTTTGTGGTTCGAATGCGGTTACCGCATCGGAATTGGCGAGACGTTGCGATTATGAGATGGTAATCGAAGCGTGAATGAATGTGGCACTTTTTAGCCAGTGTGCGTTCTCCAGGCATCCCAAGAAGAGGATCCAGTTGATCGTTCGACTCGAGCCATTTTTTTCGTTATTATCAATTCACTTTGCCAGAGCCAACGTCGCGCTTAGAACGATTTATAATTTATTATTTTTATTAACTGGACACATACCTACGCAGCTGGGCAGTGCGAGTTTGGAAAATGTTAAAATTTTCAGTCTTTCAGCGGTCACTTTACGGTGTGTGTGTGTAACGTATTTTCGCCAAATTTCACAATTGTTATTGTAATAATATATTACTACTCATTATCATTCACGTCATAAGCGTATAATCACACCCTGTATGTGATAAATCACCCTGTATGATTTCACGCGATTATCTATAGTTACCTACGCGTGAAACCATACATTCATCGTCTATCTCACTCTCACTTACGTTATTACACCTGCCTAACACTGTCTTTTTCTAATCAATATTATTAACTGTCATATATTGCATCAGCCTAATATTTTAATAATATTCTAGAAGGAACTACTTGAAGAGTCCGATTCCAAAACGTGCTTAGTCCACTCAAATAATTTTTGTTTTTATAATGCCATCTGGTGGAGAAAGGTGTACTACATCATATTAACCTTATTAAAATATCCATATCTAGCCTCGTATCATTGTTCTTTGCATTTGAAAATGGAATAAATTGATACCTGTGGAATACCTTGTCGTGAAAAGATATTCTCACCAGAAGGTAATCAACAGATTCTGCGTGTTCTGCCACTTTATATTTAATATATGGGTTGGCCAAAACCTGGGCAAACACTGACAATTTTAGAGCCAGTTGGATGATTCATATACGGGCTTAATTACATGTACATTAACACATACATAGCAAATACGTATGTTTGTGTGAGAGGCCCGGTTGTGTCATTTCTTATAATGATCAGAGATGATGGGCCAGTTTGTGTATGGATTGTGACATCATTGCATTGTTGAGATTAGTCACAATTTGGTACTCGTACATTACTTGCATTTACATACAAGTAATTACAATCAAACATACATCGTGCAATTGTTCATTTAATGTCATAGAGACAAATATTGGCCCCTTGCGGCGGGGACTGTCATCAGGGGTCCAAGCCCCTAAACCTCATATAAGAGAGTCCCCACAATACCCAATCTTGTTTTGTTCTTCTATGCATTTGAAAATGCATTATGTAGAATTACTAGATTTTGTAGCCCTGTATCAGATTTCAATGTGTTTAGTCCACTGTCATTTGATCTTAAAATCACAAAATTACTCAATTTTGTAGTGCAGTTCAAAATGTACTTCGTCCACTGTTTTTTCATCTTTGACTTATAATATTGTTCAAATGGTCTGATTTTGTTTTCTGAAAATTGAGGATAATATGTGTGAAGGTTCAATATAGCCATCCCCTTCAACAAAAAAATTTGTACTATCAATATTACAGGATATAAATAATTTTTTTTATCTTATGAAAAATTGGTTTTTTGGACAAAGAACTTTTTGGAATTGGACTTTTCATTTCATTAACGTATCATCCATAATGTCACTTTCAATTCCTTCATTAGTTCACATTAGATCACACCATCTTTGCAGTGTATTAATCCGAATAAGTAATTTAACATTTACTCGATATATATAAATAAGATGTAGCTAACTTAACTTTTTTAGTAATCAGCATATGTTAAGGGGCTCAATAGTCTAAGTGAACAATGTTATATTAATTTGTATTTCAAATTGTTACTTGAGGTCAATATATTGTACAGTGATTTGTGTCTTGAGTACATCAATCATTTGTAACCTTCAAGGTTTTCTCCTTTTCCCCGATATGTTAAACCTGAATTCTCCGTGTATTTTAGATATCTGAATATTCGTTTAATCTCCTGAATATTTTCAGATGTGGGGTTTGATTGATACCTACTCATTAAATTTACTCCTAGTGCTATATCAGGTCTTGTTCCTCCTACAAGATATAATAAGCACCCTATTGCTTCTCTGAATGGGTATTTTTCTCCTGTCTCCTTCACCTCTATGACTTGTTTGTAATTAAACTCATTTCTCCGTTTCACTTGTCAAGTAATAACTGGTATTTTACACTGGTTACAATTCTCCATATTAAATCTCTTCAACAATTTGTTGATGAACCGTGTTTGTTTTAGCACCATTATTTTAGAGCTCCGATCTCTTTCTATTTGTATTCCAAGGTATTCTTGGGGTGTTCCCATATCTGAGAACTCAAATATTCTCCGTAGGTTATCTTTTAACCAGTTGATCGATTCTAAACAATTACCTACTAGTAGTATGTCATCTACGTATGACAATAGTACAATGAATTTTTCTCCTTCTCTCCAGATAAATAAGCATGGATCTTTTACGTCACTTTTCATGCCTAAATTATTCAATGCTGTTGTGAACCTCCTGTTCCAGCATTTAGGCGCAGTTTGTAAACCGTACATAGCCTTGTTCAACCTACAAATTTTACGATTTCTCTCCGCAATATTTATCCCTACTCCTTCGGGAATCTCCATGTAAATTGGCTCTGGTAGTTCTCCATATAAAAATGCCGTTTTAACATCCAATTGGCTTATCTCCAGGTTGTATTTGTTAACTATTGCTAACAGATTTCATACGACAGCCAATGGTGTGACTGGTGCATATACTTCAGTCAAATCGTAATCGGATTTGTCCTTAAAGCCTCTGCTAACTAGTCGTGCTTTGTATCTGACTCCTCCGTTCGGTTCAGGCTTAATTTTAAATAGCCACCTTGAATCTACTATATTTGGTTTTCTCCCTTTCTCATCAATACTCGGTCTATCTACAATACTCCAGACCTTGTGTTCTTGCAATGATTTTATTTCTTCCTCAATAGCTTTCTCCCATTCTCCGCTATTGGGTGATCTCAATGCCTCCACATACGTTTTAGGATCATTATATATTGTTGCCAACATTAAGTAGACAAACTCATCTGTCAGGTTCTCCAGATTTTTGTTCTCCAGGCATTCTTCTTCGATATTGAATGCTTCTACCTTTTGTTTCTTCTCTATCAATAGTCTTTGGGACTTTCTCCATTTTGTCCTTTTAAACGCAGGATTTACTTTCTCCTCTTTCTGCACCATCTCCGATTTTTTGTACCTAAACCAGTTATCATTTTTCGATTCAATATTCTCCAGTGGTTTATATCTATCTTTATATACCACTTTTTCATTGAAACGAACATCTCTCGACTCCAGATAGGCTTTGATTTCAGGACAAAATAGTAAGTAGCCCGATTGAGTGTATCCAACCATAAAAGTTCGAATACCTCTTCCCGAAAATTTCGTCTCCGGTTTTCTTTTCACTTTCATGTATGCTATACATCCAAATCTCCATAATTGGTTAAATGTATATTTCGCATTTGGCGAAAATTTAATTAATGGGATTCCATAATTAATCGACTTGTGTGGTGTACGGTTATAAACAAATACCGTAGCTTTAACGGCTAAGTCCCACATACTCCGGGGTAAGCTTGAATCATACATTAGGGCTCTTACTCTCATTTGCAGTGTACGGTTGAACCTTTCAGCAACTTCGTTGTGCTGTGGAGTGTCTGGTGGTGCTAATTGCGGATCAATATTCTCCCTTTTTAACACCTCGTGTGTATAACCTCCAGTAAACTCCATTCCTTGATCCGAATGTAAATAGCACACCTTTTGATCACTCCCTAATAGATTTTGTGAACTCCTCAAAAAGGTCTCCAAACATTCTCCTACTCCAGATTTATGTGTCAATACGTAAGCTTGAGCATAGCGAGAATAATCATCGATAAATACGACTATAAATCTCCTCCCTCCTGGAAATGTGCTGGGAGATATTGGTCCCATCACATCCGAATGAATCAGTTGCAAAGGTTTCTGGGCTCTCCACCTTGCTTGTGTAAAAGGTAATTTTGTAAAGTTTGAGATTGCACAGATTTTGCAGTCTCGTATCGCTCCAGTAAATTGTACTCCTTTTAATTCTTTATGAATGAGTGCAAGTTTCTTTAAATATTTCTCCGAAACATGACCCAATTTATAATGCCATAATAACTCCAAAGGCATTGTTTTATTCACTCCGGTAAATTCTAAAATGGTAGGTTCGGACATATCATCTATACACACTATTCTCCGATCGCACTCCAAATTTTCACTTAGAATATTATTGTTTGTCTTGGCTTCCTCCTTTTCTCCGTTTAAATTTATTTTCTCCAAATTATTTCTCCCAGTCTCCGATTCTCCTATAAGTTTAGTTACTGAGTCATTTGTTTCTCCATCTCCATTTTTATTAATATTAGTCTCCGTTTTGTTATCTCCAATTAGTTGTTTAGGCGAGCAATTCTCCATTTTATTACTCCCTCCGATTTTGCTATTGCCTTCGCCTATACTCACTTCTGACATATTATTAATCTCCTCTCCTTCTCCATTTTCTCCATTTTCTCCTTCTTCTCCCTCCAAATTGTTTGCTGAAACAACAGATAACGCAACAGCGTTTGCATAAGTGAGATGACAAAACATATCGACATCTTCATCATTATAGTCTACAGGATCAGTTGTATGATCCATAGGAAATTCAATATGCCAGAAAGGTGAGCGATAAGTGCCGCAAAAATAAATGATATTATGAGAGACATCAGTAATTTTAACAGAGGTATTATCGAGAAGTATGGTGAAGCCAAGATCGACAAGTTTGCTTAAAGAAAAGAGATTCTCCGATAGTAGAGGACAGCACCATACTCCTTTAAATTCAACCTTATTGCCCAGCAAATCACGTGTAAATAAACTACCAGACTCCGTACATGGCAGTTGTGATGGAACATTGGCATTTAGTATATTCTCCGAATAAGGTTGAAGATTCGAGAGAGGGTCCGACTGCGACACAAGGTCTTGTGTGGCATCACTATCAGGTAAAAAGGAAATGATGTAATCAGTACCTGAAGATGGGGTGTCGGTAGTGGCAGCCTGAATCTCCATTGGCTCCGCATTAGGTGGCTCCTCTCCAGACACTAGCAACGCTTGCTCCGGTTGCTGGCCTTCGGGGGAATGGACAAACGACGGAGGATTTGACGGTAATGGGATATTTAGCAAGTCCGTGTCTAACTGCGTATCAACATTGCGAGACTCCACTGGTGCGTTACCAGGTTGTTCCACGAGAGGTTGAGGTTTGTGGGGGATCTCAACCTCCGCTCCAAGATCCACTTGCGTGTCCATTTGAAGGTGTACAGGCGATGCATGAGTCCGCATCGACTTGGAACTTGAGGAGCATGCATCTGTTTCAGACATCGCAAATTTCGCCGATGCTTGCGTGTCATTTGTGGACGGTCCAGGATGATGACGGATAGACACTCAACCACAAGGGGCAACACCTCTCCGGTTTGCACTGCCTCCTTGCGCTGGTGTCTGCGGAGCACCACTAATCCACTTCATCGGGTCTTTGATTAAGCTCTTTTGTGGTTTCACCCCACGAGTCACCGCTCGTACACGGGGTGAGATACCACAATTGCGTCCATGGATAAAACCATACTCAGTTCTCCAATTCTGAGTTTTATGGTCCGTTACTATAGCCTGCATCTTGCCACGTTTAGGGCACGTAGCAGAGATGTGTGTTGACATGATTTCTCCACACGTATAACACATGCGACCATCGACGGTGCAATATGTGCAGTCTTAGCCAAAGTGCCCATATCACTGGCAGTTGAAACATCTGACAGTGGGATACTGAACAGACAAGGATGAGATGCGCACCACTCCAGTCCTCGCACCAAATGGCTTTACTGGCATTTATTAAAAATCTCCGAACCATAAAGGCATTCTGAATATTTGGGGGAACCTTTAATTTTACGCTTCTCCTCTCCTTCTCCATCTCCTTCTCCATTGAGGGCTTATATCACAAGCAAGAATTTATCTTCAATTAATTAAGAAAATCGACGGCTCCCTATGTACCAATACTTTAAAACTTTTCGATCGAAAATATTAGACATTTTAAAATTTTCTTCGATTATTTAATTTAGAAAGCTTTTGTAAAAAAAAATATTTCTCCAATTGCGCATATTTCAATAAAGTTTTCTCCAGTTAAAAAAATATGTCTCCAATTAAATTTAGATTTATCTCCGATTAATTCTAACAGTATCTCCGATTGAATTCAATAAAGGTTTTTAGGGTGGATTGGAAATCGAACCAAACTAATATTAGTGAAACTCCGATAATGAAATATTACGACTTACCAACTCTTGTCCACAAATAAATCTCCTTAATTAAGTTTCTCCAACTATTGTTCCGTGCAGGAACAGACACGACGAGAACGAACAGAATACAAGATGGCGACGAATGTTAACAAACTTATTTTCAAACGATTATTTAATGGGCGAAAAACAACTAATTTCTATAGAATTTCAGAGTTAGCCCATAGATGACAGTTGTTAGAATCGTATCGAAAAATCGTCGAACCAAATACAACAAAATATTACATATGAGTGTAACATTCCACAACAGGAATATAAAAGTTAGAAATTGCGCCGACTGTTGGACGTTCATCGTCAGGATGTTACAATGTGAATGAGCTCATCACCAAATCTCTTGCTCGTTGTCGGACAGAGTTAGAATTTGCGTCGTAATTTAGCAACACCAATCAATTCCCACAAAAATGATTCGTTTCCAATCCTTCACCCTCATTGGCCAGTTCTCCTTATTTCAATTCTCCAAAAAAAATGCATTCAGCAAAGAACAAAAGACAGTATTGCTGTCTCCTTTTAATTTGTTTGACTCATATGTGACCTCGGTTTGTAACACATGCCTGGGCCTTGCCGTTTATTGCAGATTGTCTACATACAATCAAACCAGGCGAACCTTTACTCACACACACAACAGTAGAGTGTATATCGTACTCACGATGCGATACCTACTTGTGCGTGTGTGCAACATTGTTTCTCCTTATATGTATATGTGTATATGTATCTCCATTTTTCGAACATTTTATTCTCCGTTTTTTTTTGTCGCTACCTCCTTTAGCTATTTAGATAAGGTTGGCACCTGCCGACCACGTTCGGGCCGTTATCGACAATATTGCTGACGACTTTAAACTTCTCCTTGTAGCTGCTATTCTCCGTTTCTCCTTTATTCGTACGTACTTGCGTATGTAGTGGTGTGAATGTAAACGCGTAACAGAGAATGCTGCGTATTACATCATCCTACATTCGCTCTTTTGTTTTCTCAAACTTTCGATAGAAATAGTTCGATCACATCTCCAATTCTCCTTTAACTCCATACTCCAAATATTACGCAATTGATTTATCTATTTATTTATTTTTCCAATTTTCTCCATTAAACCTCCAAATCTCCGGTTTCATCACCTCTTACAGTATATTGTACGGCGTTTCTCCAATGACCACCGACAATGACAAACAAATATAACTCCATTCTCCACACTAATTATATACGTATATTATACTCTACTTTAAAAATAGCCATTCTCCAAGTGGTGTATTTCTCACCTATCAACAACCAGATGCACATCTCATAACCATGGTTTTTTAAACACTCCATAATATCATTAACTATTACTACCGTGCACGTAAATATATTTATATCTATATATATATATAAATATTCTCCATTTCTCCCGTTTATTTCTAGGCTAACAGCTAAAATATATTAAATAGTTAAGTTAAGCCTACAGATTCTGTCGACAGATATTATTTATTTATTTATATATATGGCCATTACAGTGATCACTGATTAATTTAATATATTTACCGACTTACGTATTTTCCTCCTTTCACTCCATAATTTTCAAATACCTGGCGGAATCTTCACCTCGGGAGATAATCCCGTTTTCCATTATTGTCAGGTACCCGGCGCCTCCACCATATTAGACATCAAGGGGGTTTTGATGTACTCGTAAGAAGTGACGAAATTATTAATTAGAAATAAAATATGTAAGACACATTTACCGCACCAAGAATATTTACTGTACTCATAGAGAACAACAACAGAAAAGCAAGTCGTATTAGTAATACGACTGAACAAAGAGTTCTTTTATCGATAGTGGTCGATATAACCAATAACATAGAGAATATATTCAGACGATATATCAGTGTAGCCAACTAGTTCATGTACAATAATCAAATAGTTCCAACAGTAATATATATGATTCTTCTTTCTAGTCAGCTGATGAAAACCTACTACAGTGGGTTTTCACTAGATTTCATATGTTTATTAAATGTTGATCAATTTCTCCTGTTTCTTAACTTAATAAAAAATAAGTCAGATTTATCAACCAGCTAATGTCCCCTACATTCAGATAAGTTTGAGCTTCCTCTAACTTACTTGATCACTGATGAAATTAATCTTTATTTTACTGTCTTCGATATATGTTTTTGCTTTCATAGTTTGTTCGATGTCTTGAGTTTTATTTAATATGTGGTTGTGAATTTTCAATACCATCTTTTAACAAAGAATTCGAATCTTCAGTGATATATTATTTTGCAATACTGGCATATTATAATTTTCATATATTATTTGCATATTACACTCCAGATTTTGAATTCATACATAGTGTTATCTATTTGCAGCATGTGCAGCTGTTAAGAAGGTACTGAGGGCAATCTTTGGGGAAAACATGATTCTTTTAGGACTGTAGTTTCAATGATTAGGTAAATCATTTCAGCAGGTAACCTGTTTTCAGTCTTAACTTTTAATTTCAAAAACAAGGTAAAAATATGGATGTTTTGGTGATACAATTCTAACCTCATGGCTGGATATCCATCACTGTTACATGATCAAAATTGGACTCCAGTATGTTATTTTGTCACTGTACGTTTTATTTGTTGGTAAGTTTTGAGTGTGATTTTGTGTTTGTCTTTTGGACTTGGTTGTGGTGACACAAAGTCACCCCATCTGGTATACCCCATGTTTTGTTTTGTTTTTGTTTTTTTTTTTGCCCTGATCTCGGAGCTTTAACTGGATCCTTATATGGATCAGTGGCTGCATTTATTGCTTGCTGAAATGTACAGGTCTAGTAAGTATATGCATGTATTTGTACACATGAATATACTTGCCTTTGAGAGAAGATAGGCTTAACATGGTCGGAAAAATCTACAGTGTTTCTTAAATGTGAAAAAAAAGCGAATTTTTAAAAGATAAGCTTTTATTTATTTATTGTGGCTTTAGCATCATGCGAAATAAACATTATTTTGTTGCGGAAGGTTGGCTGCAGTATTGGTATATTTTAAAATCGCAGTAGTGAGTAGAATAAAAGCTTATAATAATGTTTTGGTCAGTGGCGGCTTTAAGATAAAAGGCCAGATCAGAAAACCTCTAAAAGGACACGACATAAGACTAATCCTCCACTTGAACTCAACGTTGGCTCGGTACTGCTTACCGATAATGGTATTCCTATGTAGTGTTTTTTATAGGTCCTTATAACTTCAAAATTAAAAAAAAAAATAGCATCTATAGGAGGCTACAATTATAATATTTATTATTTATCTCTTCCATCAAGAGGTGTGGTCACCAATCTGTTTTTTTCCTTCTTTCGAGGCTAAAGCGTTGTGTTATGCCAGAGGAGGTGAGCACTTGCCACCACAACGCAATCCAACAACAACACAAAATCTAACCAAAATCCTTTACTTACAGGTTACTTCATTTTTTTGTAATTACAGCATTTCCAACACTGGTTTCACTTTGGACCGAACAAGTTTTCTGGATAGCGCAGTGCAGAATTCGGATGTATTCGCCACAACCCACATTATACACTTTTCTTTTAGCACAGACAAACTGAGGAGTCAAAATTAGTATTGCAGAATATTACACATCTCCAAACCCGTATCCTCACACAGAACCAACTTACTCTCCTCAACCAGAATACACCCACATCACCCCAAATAATTAGGGAAACATGGTGTGAATAAAATTAGCGCAGGAAAAGAATATCGATTATTATTAAGGAAATAGGTACATCACATACCAAATGATGTTCAATCCTAAGGAGAACCCAGCCAAATTTCGAATCTTATTAGTTTTCCAACTGCAACCTTACCGCAGAGTTTGGCTTCAACTCTCACCACAGTATAACAGTTTTGAAGCTACGAATGATAAATGTTTGTCCGAAATGCTATTTTAGGCTCTATATTGCAAACGGTATCAACTGACAAAAAGTGAAAATCAAAATCCCTAAGGCTTCTCGAGTCACAAACAAATCAACGTAGAGCACTCCTCGTCTTACGTTGCCCAATTCAATTTTCCTATGAAAAACAAACGAAAACAAAAACAAACAAACAAACAGTTGTAACGTTCATTGCCCCCTTTTAGTTTCGCCTGTGATCGGTAGAAGATGAGTACTCTCTCTTCCGCACTGCGCTTCGGGTACACAAATTTTATCTAGCTCCATTTTCAAAAATCTTCTCTCTTTAAGGCAGACAATTACATGAAAACCAGCAAATGAAAAAGTCGACTCTCTTTTCCTCCAACCCTTCCAGCTCAAAAAAAAAAAAAAAAAAAAAAAAAACAACAAACAAAAACACGTTTAAAATTAATTTTTCAACGAAGTTCTTTAATGTTTTGAGGTTCAGCTACATTTAACCTTCGAAAAAGTGTGGCTCCGGTTCCGTAATTTACGGTCAACGATTCGGTTACGGTTAATTAATCAGGCCTGGGAACGATAAATAGAGCAAAAAGGGAAAACTTTAGGGGCACATTTTTGTCGAGAGAGAAAAAAAAGTAAAAATATACACGTATAAACAAACAAAGCGTCGATGTGTTTTTCTTTCTTCGTCCCTTTTCACTCACCGTATCTCTTGTCGTCTTCCACACCAACGCGCCAAGATTTATAGTTTTTATATACGCGCGCGGCCCAAACTCTGCGCTCTTTTTCTGCTCGGCACCTCCAATTCGTCGCCTAAAGGTTGCCCAATACACGTGGCCTGTACGCAGACCTATACGTATGTGCGTAGGCAATCTTGTATTCGTTTTTCGGTAGGTACAGGTATAGGTAGGTAGGTAACCGTACTTTCTTCGAAAGAATGTACTTTTACACACGTAGACGGCATATAAAGGCCTATTGTCGAATATTTCCCGCCTTTTTTTCACCGAGAATGTTCACCAAGTTCGTCGCGTATCATTGGCCAAAAACGAAAGTGGAAACGACACAATGCGCTCTTCGCACTCACACCCGTCGTTGCTCGTCGTCTTAGCATCCGATAATTAATCACCGGTAATTATACGCTTTTTGTCTTCGAAACACTTACACATTAATGACTTCGGAACCGCACGATGACGCATCACAATCACAACCCACATATGCGCGCATTTACCATCCATCAAACCATAAAGCAAAATCTTGCGAAATTTGCCACAAGCTGGAATATGTGCCTAGCTTCAACGCACCACCCCCCCCCCGCTACCACATCGGTATTCTAATATTTTTCTTTACGTCGTGTTTTTATTCTCCTCCGCCTCCTCCTACACCTCGTCCGCAGCAACAAGAAAACACCCGACGAAGCCAACGCCCACCTGCCCCTCCACCCAACGTCATACGCTCTTTCGATCTTTTACAAATTCTAAGGTTTTTTTTTTTTTGGTTTTTTTTTGTTTTTTTTTTTTTCATCCGCAATTTTTTTTCACCCTCGACAACTTATCACTCACTCAAGCCGCCGAGTGCTGATATATTATCAGAAGTCGTGATATATTACCGAAAAACTCCAACAGACGACGTCAGCCCCCTTATCTACATGTCAACGTTGTTAATGCAACGCGCGTAATGATACGGGTTCCACCCTGTCTCCACACCCCGAACCCCCGCCATTCGTTTACGCCGTACTTTACCATTAATTCATTATCGACGGAAGCGCTGTACGACTGTATTACGCGGGTATAGTTTTAATCTACACGCTACACCCAGCACCATAGGCTGTAATAATAATATTATAATCGAACTTGTCGGCCGTAAATTTTAATCCCTAATTTTTTCAATATTCGTCGTCCCCTCCTTCTCAATTCCTCAATCTGAATTCCGATCGTCAAAATGCCGCGTTCCAATTCGAATTTTATCATCCTTCGTTTCTTCGTCTTCTTCATTGCTTTCTTTTCTCTCTTTTTACCCGGTTTGCTGGCAAACGGGGTACTAAAACTCACTTTGTGGAAGGTTCGGGGTGGAGATGAGGAAAATTATCCGTTTCATGAGAAAAGAAAACGATTGGTACGTTTTTTCATTTTAATCTAATTTTTTTATGTGTATACATATGTACCTGTGTATGTTTGTACGTATGTAGATATGTATGTGTGTATGTATGTATGAATGAATGTATGCATGTATGTACGTATGTGCGTATGTACGTATGTGCGTATGTGCGTATGTGCGTATATGCGTATGTGCGTATGTGCGTATGTGCGTATGTGCGTATGTATTTATGTATGTGCGTATGTATGTATGTATGTATGTATGTATGTATGTATGTATGTATGTATGTATGTATGTATGTATGTATGTATGTATGTATGTATGTATGTATGTGCGTATGTATGTATGTATGTATGTGCGTATGTATATATGTATTGCCCAAAACTTTGTGTTCACTGTTCTGAGAAAACTATTGGCAGGATAGGACTGAAATTTTTATGAGAGATAGGTAGTTTGAATATTAGAGCAGGTCTCAAAAAAATTTCTTTGTCTATCAGTTAATTAGTTTCTTAGAAAACTGGAAAACAAAAAATTCCAGGAAACGTCGTTTTTCCAGGATTCTGAGAAAATGACAAAACAGATCAGACTGAAATTTACACAATTATGGTATGCGATGGGGGTGCATAGAAAAATCCCCTTTTAGTCCCAACAACATTATTCAACCAACCTTTTCAAGTGTAGTTGGCTCTTCAGCTAAAATCATCTTACACAGGATGGTAACCGGGGCATAATTAATTACCACCCTGCCCTAAATAGCCTGCCAGGTAATCCGTGGACCAGAATTTATTCCATGCTCTAATTAATTTTTATATTAGATGAACCATTGCTATAAACCGCAGCATCTTCTTAAAAACCTTAGTATTTCACCTAAAAACCACAGCAAACACTTCCGCACAACCCATTACCTAATAAAATTTAACACATCTTGTAAAAAGTTCGATATATTATATTAAAACAGTCAGAAGAAACACTAAATCCCGTGGCATAATACTGCTTAGAAAAATATAGCACATTGAATGCATAGAGAGAAAAAGTAACACACACTATGAGTGGAAAATTGAGACTGACTGAATGTACAGAAAAAAGTAATACTACTGAAGGTACAGAGAATTTAGAATAGAATATGTTGCTGCAAAAAGGTTGAGATTAGGAAGTAAAACAGCGTGGTAGTTTTTAGAAATATGTAGTGGGAAAAAACCAATAGAAATAATAAAATAGAAATATTATAATACTGTGGCTACGTGTTTCAGAGAAGAAAAGAAAAGGCAAGAGATAATTTGAAAAATTGAAGAGCTGTGAGAAGAAAGGAAGAAGACAAAAAAAACAAGTACAGATGAAAAAATGAGAGGTAAGAAAAAGAATAAAGACTGAAAAGGAAGGAGACAGAAACACATAGCTGTAGAAGATAAGACAGAAAAAGGTGAGTATTTTAACGTATTATATTATATGATATAGGGAATTTTTTGGATGGATAGTGAAATAGAATGCTGTGGAAAAAGATCGAATTTGAAGGAGTTGAATTTATTGCTGGGGGATATATTTAATTATTGGGGCTGTTTAATTATTTTATTATTACGTATTTATATTTTTGTTTATTTTTATTAGGGCATAGCCACATGCATCACAATAGACTTTCCTTATATTGGTGTAAGTTTCTTACAAATTTGGGGCCTATTAATTCAGTAGTTTCCAAGAAAACCAGAGAAGAAAAATATCTGGAAAACATTTGGTGCTCACAATTTTGAAAAAACTATTAAATAGATAGGTAGGCTGAAATTTTTATGAAAAATAGCTATTGTATGGGAGCAGATCTAAAAGAAGTTTGGTGCTCATTGGTTCAGTAGCCCATGAGAAAACTGGAAACAAAAAATCTCTGGAAAAGCGGTTTTTAGTGATAAAACATTGATAGATCGGTATTTTTGTTAAAGATATCGATATTTGTCCATAGTTTTTTCGTAATTTCTTAACCTGAAACTATCAATGAAATATCGATGTAAACATCTATCAATATCGATATAAATATCGATCACTACTGATATAAATATCGAGAAAATTTGGTTTTCTAGCAAAGCATTGCTGCGTTGGAGTCTTATATTTTTTATTTTTTTGCTACCCCTCACCCATGCAAATTCAACTATTTGAGAATATGTTTTCTTCCGAGTCTGGCAAATGTATATTGGTAGGTACTTGAAAAACATTGTAAAAACATTTATATAATATACATGGTTAGATGGTCAGAAAGGCAATGTTTACGTTGATATTTTGCGAGTGAAAATTGGTTCATATCATTTATGAATATAATCTTAATCCAGAACATATATAGCTTTATTGCAAAGATGAAATCTACCCATTCTTGTGGTCTCTTATGACCCCAAACCCACAATAAAAAATCGCAAAACTGATAAAAATACACAATTTTTAGAGTTCAAACATCTTTCTTCTTAGCTAAAAGGGATCCGGACTTGCAGGATCACCTTATCTACACCCTTGATCTTGATATAAAGTGAACGCACCTCCATGTAAAAAGTGAATTGTCTTTTCACATGGAAGCATGTTCAGTTTACATTGAAGTAGAAAGTTACATTTTCTAAATGAAATGTTAAATCTGCCACAATGAGGAGGTTGATATTTTATTCCTTTTTATATAACTTTTAAGAAAGACTTGTTACAATGATAGAATTTTAACATTTCATTGCTTTCTGATCAATAATTATATAGAAAATCTTCCTCAACAAGATACAAAAGTGAGTTTACATGACTTGGGAATTGCTTACTTAGTGCGCACATTTCCTAAACTCCCTCACATGTAATCGACCTTTTTTGAACCTTGGTGTATAATAATTATACTATTTTTGAAGTAGAAACTTGTCTCTTCAGCAGAGTGTACAGGTGTACTCTTTTTCTAAAGAATTTATTTTCTTTTTGGATAGAAAAAAAGAGAACTCTTTTTGTGGTCCAGATGGGGACTTTTACTCTCTCTTAGTTTTTTGCATAATATTAGTGTTCAGGCGACACAGGGATTCGAACCCGTACCGGCTGAACACCTAAAACCTCCCTCGTTCACCGTCACAAAAGGCAGCACCGTACTTACTTGGCCACGGTGCCAGGTGACGGTGTTCGAGGAAGTAAGTACTATTATGTGCCGACGTAGTGTGGCAGCCGCCACACCACTCCCCCCAGTATAGTGGAGCGTAATACGCATTCCTATACGGAGACACCTTGGTAGGGGCGTACACAGGAATGTGGTGATGCCCTTCCCTCCATCACCACTCTGTGGCATATGCCCACCAGCGCCGTCACGCACAGAAACGGCGGTGTGACGCACCACAGTTACAGATGGTAGTTTGACTAGTGTCCGAGAGATGGCGTGAATATTCCATCTCCCAGATCACATCGGGGTCACTACTTTAGGTATTCAGGCGACATGGGGATTCAAACCCGTACCGGCTGAACACCTAAAACCTCCCTCGTTCACCGTCACAAAAGGCAGCACCGTACTCACTCGGCCACGGTGCCAGGTGACGGTGTTCGAGGAAGTAAGTACTATTATGTGCCGACATAGTGTGGCGGCCGCCACAATTAGTATCAAAACTTTCACCAAAAACTACGTTTTCACATCTTTTTTTTTTGCTTTTTCTCTTCTACAATCATTTTTCTTTCTCTTTTTGTAGCATTAAATGTCAATTTTATAATTTTTTTGTAATTATACTCTCCTCCTATAAAAAAAATTCTTTGCATTCTGTACTTTAGTGAATAGTGTGAGAAAACTGGAGATGAGTAAAAAATACAGGTAATGTTTTATCAGGTTACAAAAATCCAACAGCAATGATTTTACTCTCTTAGTAGATTTACTAAAAAAAAAAAAAACCTAAAAAAAAGGCTATTATCTTCAAATGGTAAAAACCATCGCTGAATTTCTCCTTCCCCACAACAAATTACCTTTGAAAGGTAGCACTCAACTTTTCCTTTCATATGTGATCGATTTTAAGTCATTGGCGTACCTACTTTTTTGGAGCCTCCAATGCCTACCTTCAAAAAAATAAAATAAAATTGTCAATTTTAATGAGAATGCTAGTAACAATTTTCTGTAATAAAAGGATCGTAGACTTAATTTCTTCAACAAATAAGTATAAGATACCTAATGAATTAATCTTTGATTTCAACTGTACGTATTGCATACCTATACCTACTCCAAAATTAAATAAGTGATTATCAGATATGAATGGATTATGGAAGAAATAAAAAATTATCAAACGTTTAAGATGTTTAAAAATTGGATTTTATTGTGAAAGAATAGAACCACTGCAGAACCAATTTTGTTAAAGATTTTTCGTGAATGTCAAAAAATAAAATTTCGCGCATGCGCATTATGTTTTATCCAACAATATGAAATTTCTACGCATCCTCAGTTTGTAAAAAACTGAATGTCACATTGCCACTTCAATTGAACACAACATTTCAGCTCTGAAATAAATTTCTTCTATTTCACCGAATGATTCCTCAACTTTTACTTAAGCTGGAGAGCTGAGGTTGGTGTTGCTCGAAAGAAAATAAAATTAAAAAAATTTCATCTTATTTTTTAATTATTTTTAGCTGTTTGAAAATAAACAAACAAAAAAAAAAAAGGTAATTAATACAAAATTGGCCGGTTTTTGGAATATAGGAACCTATCCTCATTCAATTAATGATTTCCTAGCCAGTATTTAGGGTACACAACTGGAGTTGGTATTTCTGGAAAGGAGAGAAAAGTTGTTGAAATTTTTTTTTACATAATTTTTCAATCATCTTCAACTGCAAGAAAATAAAGGAATGAAAACAATTCTAATTAATATAAAATTTTCAGTTTTTGGAATTCAGAAACCTCTTCTCTTTCAATCAATAACTCCTCAATCGCTGTTCAAGGTAAAAGTCTGGGATTAGTATTGCTGGAAAGAACAGAAAATTTACTTAAATATGCACTCCATCAAAAATTTTATTCATCTTTAAATACTGGAAAATATATGAACAAAAAAACGTAAATTAAAGGAAATTTAGCCGTTTTTTTATTGTTTAAATCCATTTTCAAAAAAAATTTTTCTTCATGAAATGTTTCTTTATGGTGGCTGTGACAAAAAATAGTACATGATACTCGTGCCTGGTAGGTGAATCTCCTTGTGTGATTTCCTTTGGCTCATCCTGCAAAGATCTCACTTGTATCAAAATCACCTACTTTATGCACTTAATTGTATCACACATATCTATTTTTCAAATTAAGTTATCCCAATTCATTGCATATGACACTTACGCAAATTAATGGAAAATTGGTTGTTTTTATGTAAAAATTAACCTATTGTTCAGATACATTTGCTAAACAATTTTTTGCGGGTTGTTGCAAAATAGTTATTTGCGATACAATTGTATAAATTAGGTGATGTTAATCCGAGTGTGATTTGTACAGCAGAAGCTGGAGGCGAGTGGTATAAATCACACAAGTATCAATGACTTACTACATACACGTGTGTCACACACTATTTTTTGCAACACCCAAATTCCCTTTAAAAAACAAACAAAAATGAAAAAAAAATTGAGTAATAAATATTTTTAAATTTAACCAATATATAAGCACAAACTATCATTAACCATTCACCCAGACCACATGGCGTAATCTGTACGGTGCTTGTTGGATATTGCAGATGTTAGTGGTTCAAATGTCCGAAGCAAAATAATTTTTGTGGAAAAAAATTAAAAAAAAAAAAAAAATGATGTAGGTTATGTGTTTCTTTAATAAGGACCAATGTATAAAATGATGTATGGGACCAAAACAATTCATAACGTGATGATCAACATGGTTCTAAATGGTTCGAAAATTGCCTGCTTCATATATTGTCAAGGTGGATATAAAAACGAAGTTTATCAACAAGTGGTACAAAATAGTTCTTCGTTATACAAGTGGATAAAGTAGGTGATTTTGATGTGAGTGTAATTTTTGCAGCATAAGCCGAAGGCGAGTGATGCAAATCACACGAGTATCAATTACTTACTACATATATACGTGTCATACATTATTTTTTGCAGCACCCCCCAAAAAAAAAAATTTTTTTTCAAATGGAAAACATATAAGCGCAAACTAATCCATCATTTCAACGAAACCTTGTAGCGTATAGTGGCTACTAAGGAGTATATACTACTTCATTACTAGGTACGCTCAATCATTTTGTTAGTGTTCTAGTGTGAGTAAAATGACGTCACACATAGGAAGCTAAATACATAAAATATTATTCTACTTCATGCTCAATTGGTCTTATGTGTGCTAGTGTGCGTGAAATACCTATGTCACAGATAGGAAAATAAAAATCCTTGTAATACACACGATCGAGGCTACCTAGTAAAAGTCCATATTCCTTGGTGGCATAACGCTGTAAGTCAGAGATTCAAATCCCATAGTGAAGAAACTTTTAAGAAAAAATTAAAAATTAAAAAAATTAAAAAATGAAAGAAAATGACGATGTAAGCTAGGTTCTCTAGTAAAACCAGTGTGTAAAATGACGCATATACCCAAGGTGACGTATAAAGTAAGTAATTTATACATAGGTTCTAAAGGATTGGAAATTTGCCTGTTTCATACATCGTCAATGTGCGTATAAAAATGAAGTTTATCAATAGGTGTTGCAAAAAATAATGTGTGACACTCTTCGAAATAATCACCCATACATTATGGACTTGTATCACAAAAAACTTTTTTTTCCCCATAATTTTCGTTAATTGCGAAGAAAAACCTTTTCTGATTATCCTCTCCACCTTATACTTATATTAAGGTAAAAAAATATCATTAAAAAACGTCGCATACAGATAAATTACCCACATTCAATAAAAAAACCGTTTGATCGAATTTTTGACATAGGCCTGAGCTGATAACTCATGTAATGATAGAGGCGGAAAAAGAGCAAATTTATGCGCTCCATAAATTTATAAATATCTTAAGAAAGAAATTTTTAAGAATTATTTGTCGTATCTCTTAGGAGAGTTTTTTCTTTCTTTCTTTCTTTCTTTCCACTTTTACTTTGTGAAAATATAAGTTTACATAAAATCCGCTTCAAAGTTTTCAATTCCCATACGTTTCGAGTCGAAAAGATGAAGCCTTCCAGAAAAAAAATGGCGGTATGCTACAATTTAACGTAAAGTCATTTTTAATTTTAAAACTTTCCCGTTGAGAGAAGAGGAAAAAAAATTGTTTTTAGTCTGTTGTAAAATTTTTAAACGTAATATTTTTTTTTATTGATAGGTACTTACGTCATATTTATGGATGTGTATGACTGTTTCAAACAAGACCCTTTGAGGTGAATTTTTTCAATTGATTTCCTGCCTTTACTATTGGTCGAGACTGCACTTATGTGGAATCCTATACTTGGAAATTTATTAGCACTAACAAGAACATTTATCTGAAGTCAGTGTCCTACGAAAATTCATTTACGGGTACAGAGTACTATTAAAATATTAGCAATTATTAGCCAAAAATTTCTACTTTCTGTCTGTGTATTAGCTCAGAAGAGGCATCATCTCGTATCCTGAATGATCTATGACCGCTGCCCGCACTTAGCCAGTTCACCTATAATTATAAATGTTGGCAAGTTATTAGTTAGTCAATGAATGCTCTGAAGTTTTATCCATTAGCGGATCTTCAGTGTCAAGTTCGCAACTTCCAGTAGTAGTTAGGTACCTACATTCAAAAGTTAGCAAGTGCCGAATCATAAATGAACAAAGGCACAGTAATATGATTGTTGTGAGTAGACTATACGAGTGAAGAACAGAAGTTTCTATCAATACGAAACTTGATTTAGGATAGAAAAATATAATCTAGGCTGAATAATATTCATTGACCCTTACTTTAATTTTTACACATTCAGATAACAGAATATCTTATGAAATATGTTCTTCATTTAAGCATGAAAATAGCTTTGTTATCCACATTACCTCTAATAATGTGAGTCTTTAAAGTTTATTTCGATACAAGAAAAAGGAAAAAATTCACAAAAGATTTTTTTTTATTACGTTTTCCCACAAAAACTCCCTTTCAATGGAGTCGACAAAATAATTTTTCGCTTCATCGCCTTTTATTTTGCGTTGTTCGCCTTCTCCCCTATAACAGCAACAACAATACGATTTTCTCTTCTGATTCTTTTATGTTTCCAAAATTTGTAGATTTTTTTTTTTTCCCCCCAAGGGTGCATGAAATAGAACCGAAAAGTACAAGGACTTGTGAAATAAATTCTAGCAGCACACATAAACACACAACAGAAAAAAAAAAAAAAAAGCTTTACATAGGATGCCGTCCGGCAAATGACGAAAAATGAATGAAAAAGTTTTTCTTTCTGCCAAGATCCGGTACATCCGATTATTTTCGAATTTCTTTTGTGCAAGTGTAATATGAAAATTTTCGTTGAATCCTTATACTTACTTTAGGTGTTCAGGCGGTACGGGGATTCGAACCCGTACCGGCCGAACACCTAAAACCTCCCTCGCTCACCGCCACCAAAAGCGACACCGTATACACTTGGCCACGATGCCGGGTGACGGTGATCAAGGGAGAATGGCAATCAGCCGAAGTAGTGCGGCAGTAGTCGCCACACCACTCCCCCCCAGTATAGCGGAGCGTGATACGACAACCAGTATGGAGGCGCCTTGCGGGTAGGGATGTACGCCGGCGCGTGGTGATGCCCCACCTCATCACCACACTGTGGCGCACACCCTACAGCGCCGTCACATACCGGTATCGGTGGTGTGACGTACCACCACGGCTATTGGTTTTGTACGTGTCCGAGAGATGGCGTGCATTACCATCCCCCGGATCACGTCGAGGTCACCACTTTAGGTGTTCAGGCGGTACGGGGATTCGAACCCGTACCGGCCGAACACCTAAAACCTCCCTCGCTCACCGCCACCAAAAGCCGACACCATATACACTCGGCCACGATGCCGGGTGACGGTGATCAAGGGAGAATGGCAATCAGCCAAAGTAGTGTGGCAGTAGTCGCCACACTTACCATTGGCTTTCTTCTAGAATTTGGACAAGTTAATTCTTTTCTTTCAGTCGATTACGGTCAGATATTTGAAGTTTGTTGACATCGGTTAATCGATAAGTACCAAAGGAAGATCCTTACATAAACGAAAGGCGAGGCAGAAATCAAAATTTAGTTTATTTGAAAGGAATTTTTCTTTTTCTCGCACAAAGACGAGTACCTACTTGTGATTTTGTCATACAACAGAAAGAGCGTGTTAATTCAATTATGATTCCTTTAACTGAACAGAGAATCTGAATAAGTATTTTATTAATCCATTATGATTATCTAGGACAATATATGTATATTTCCAATAGTCAAAAAAAAAAGAAAGAAAAAAGAAAAAGATCAACAGGCATGATTTTCCAATAAATACATACAACTGCCAATTTTTCCAACTTCAAAATCTCCAACTGCTACAAAATTGTGAAATTTCCGAGAAAAAAAAACAAAATCAAAAATGTCAACAAAATTCACGATTTTCCAAACATACATATAGATATTCGGTTTTTCAAACTTTAAAAATATTGTTTGGAAGAGCCACCCTCCATTTTCCCTTAGCAATGTCCCTGTCTCCTAAATACATGTTTTAGTGTCGAAATTATCCGTAGCAAACCCATTTTTTCTAGTCAGACTATCAGTTAGGGTTAAGAATTCGAAATAATGATCTTTGGACACCTCGAGCACTGAAACGTTGATAAAGTTTTTCAGATGTAATTCTGAATTTAAAAAAAAAAAGTTCATTAACACGTGTGTGCAAAAAATGCTGTATTTTCGAGGCATGTATGGTGCGACGAAAGTGGCCCATTCCCAGAACTTTGACTTGCCACCCACTTTTTTCACCCCTTCATTTCTTTTTATTACTTGTTAACTACTTTTTCTCTCTCCTTAAATTTCACAACGCAATATTTTCTCTGGCCTAATTAGTTCTTCAGTTTCCCCCACCCTCACCTTTCGATGATGTCCTCTCTTTCTTTTAAATAATTTAATTTTTTTTTTTTTACTTTAAAAATTGTCCATCTTAATAAGGATTTAAAAATTTAATCCGCTAGTTTTCAAAATGGCACTCTACCAATTGGGCTATGGGGGAGTTAATAATACAATATGTGACAGTTTTCTTTATTTATTTGCATCAATTGATTGTTTTTTTCAGTTTTATTGACAATAATCCTGCACATAATGTAAACTTATAAATAAAATGCCACTTCTGCAACGCTATCACGTGACCATAGTTACAGTTATAGTATTTGACTAGGGGTATATTTGTTTCAGTTTAAGTGTAAACCATTTTTTTTTTTTTTTACATCTGATTAATTGATGATTTAAAAATTTGGACACATTTATGGTGCATGTAAATCTGTGAATTATTGTTGCGTATGCAACATTTGGTACTCACTAATAGTGCCTTTATAATTTCCAACAAAAATTTTCTTTCAGTGACCGTGGGTAGGGGTTGAGGTTTTGGATTTTATTTTTCCATTTTTCTTTTTAATTTATTCTTAAAAAATCCTTTTGATGTAAATAGTACTTACATACAACCCATAGTGCTGTGACAGTTATGTATCGTTACAGAACAATCAAATACACAAGTTGGTTAAATGAGTGTATTAGATAGTAACTTTATAAAACATTAACAGTAATAAACATCAAGAATTAAAAGAATTAGTTAGATGGTAAAAGACTTAATCAGAATGAAACAGAGTTAGAATTAGATTGAATGTAAGAGTACAAAACATGAGGTTATATAGTATTTTGTTTATAAGTAAAAAGAGGAGGTTCAAGCGAATTTACAGAGTGTTGGAGAAGGGTTTTAATCTTATTGGTTAATAGAAATATATTTACATGAAGTACGACCAATAGTCTCGTTAGAATATGACATAAAGTGGGTGTTCACAAATAATTTAGTAGAAATTAGTATATATGCAAAATTGCAAAAGTAGTGTAAACAAGAAACGAGTTCATAGATTATAAGTAAACACAGTAACTGTTTACTTAGGAAATGATGTCATCAAGCAAGTCTTGACTTGTAGAAATGACGTGAGAATTTATGAATGGAATAATAAGAGAAAATAGATTGAAAGTAATGATGATGATGATAAAATTTAGGAAGTATTATGAACAATACGAAAATATCGTTACAAGTGCCTCAAATTAGATAAATTTAAAATATGACTATTGGAATTTTAAGGTAATGAAAGAAAAAAGTTAATATACGAGAGATTCGAGGAAAATATAGGAGACTTGGCCGAGTTTAAAAATATTCTTTCTACATATTATAGTATTCCAAAAAAAAATTTGGTAGGCCTAAGAAAAAATGTTGTTAAGCAGAAAAGAACAAGAAGGTAAATAAAAGAAAATAATTAACCATAATAGGTAAAAATAATAATAATAGTGAGTGAGAGAGAAGAAGTGAGTTAGAAAAATTTTGTCCTGGAAGAGATTTAATTACCACACGAACAAGGCGACTGTAATGACATCTTTAATTTTGGCCTGAATTCAGAATTAGTAAAATAAATAGATTCCTTTTAATTTCGTCCCCCAACGACCTGTCGTAGTGCCATACCCAGAATCACATAAAATACAGACCGCGGCTTTATGATCGTAGTCGTATTAATTTTCGCACTTGTTCACACTTTCACAGTAACCATTGGAGCCTATCACCAATTAATTGAATAAACTGACATAAGCTAATATTGAAATTGTTTTATTAAGTGTTTCTTCACAATTCAGGTATAATTTATGATAACATTAGTAATTGCAGGTATAAAATAATACAAACATGTGTCGCTAGAATGTGGTTTCTCCGATTAATGCTGCAAGAAAATTTGGTCCATATACAGCGGTATTTTAAATATTAATAATATACGTAAACTAAAAATTAGGTTCCATAGGATATCGATAATGATATCAAAAATATAACATTCTGACAGTTTGAAAACTGAATGGATCGTTTGTTATTATCGCTATTAAACTGTCTACCGAATTGCATTTAAAATCAATACAGATATTATATCTTTATGTGGAATTAGGGATGCGCAATAGAGCTGGGTATAGATGAAGATAATTTTGTTGATTTGAACTTCCGTACTATTTTAGCGGACTTGGGTTTAGACTTTAGTATATACTTTTGATGCGTTTGATTGGATGCCCTCGAAACATTACTCACCCAGACGACTTCAGAAAGTGGATTAGAATCAGAATCCTTGAAATCGTCTCGAGGTGCACTCGAAATAATATTTACCACGAATATAACGCAAAAAGCCACACCACTAATATTTTCACGTGCATTTTTAAAATAATTTACAGATGAAAAACGTACGTTTCGATTCGATTTCCACGCAATTTATACTTCGTAGGTCTCTGATCGCTGCTGAAGTCGGCTTGAATTATAATATTAGGTATAATTTATCACCAATAACTCGCTCGGCTATTTCATTCGACGACTATTCTGCGCACAACGATTCGTTTTTATTTCAAACGCAGTACTGGGTGACCAAATTAGGTATACCTTTTAATTTTTTGCACACGGCGCAACATGCGAGAATAATCTAATCTTCGTACTTATAAAAGAAGAAGGTATTGTTAAATACTTTGGAGGGCAGTCAAAAGTTATCGGCAAAATTAATGGCCGCAAATGTGAAAAACATTAGGTAATTGGGCTCGGGTATTTGGCGTATCATTTTGCGCTCTGGTATTTTGTTACGAACTGAAGACTTTTTTCTAACTTTTGTACCTGTACGTATTTCAAGGTGTATAAATATAGGTAAGCGGATATGGAGTATAATTATTACGAATAATATGTAGGCTCGATAGAATAATGTTAGTGTCCAGGTCCTGACGCCACACGCGGAAACCGCTTTCCTTTGCCATAGGTGCCAATATTATATTCCAAAATAAGACGAACGTGATGTCGTAGGGACAATCATATTTCACACCTTCGTAAAGCCAAAAATATTGCTGTAAACAAAACAATTTTTGATGCAGCCGTCGTTGAATAAGGTGAATATCTACCTTTACCTGCCCTTTGCTCCTTCAGCATCAACTCATATGATGTCACTTCTTTCTTATTTGGAATACAGTACAGTCAACTGCAAGTGATTAAGCAACGCCACCGTCAAGAAAAAATTATAAAAATTATAATAATAATAATAATAATTAAATTTATGAATTTTATAATATTTTATTTATTTATTTGATTAAAATTCAAATTTAATTTTTGTTCTGTACCTAAATATTTTATTTATTTTTTGTCTATCCACTGATGAAAAATGATCCTAACTCTTAGTGCTTTTTAGGGTTTTTGTGCAAAGTTCCACAAAAGCCTATTACAATCACTAAGTTCGTTATTTTGTTTCTTCAGACAATTTTATGTTTTTTTTTTTTTTTTTTTGCAATTACTACGAAAATAAAAATTATTCATTATTACTGTGGGGACTCACATCGTATGAGGTAAAGGGGCTTAGACCCTCGATGACAGTCGCCGCCACAAGGCAGGCTAATATTTGTCTCAATCATGTTAAACCAAATGCACAAATTACATTTGATTGTAATTACTTGTACATACATTCAAGAAATGTACGAGTGCAGAATCGTGACAAATCTCATCAATGTGATAATGTCACAATTCCATACACAAACTGGCCCATCATTTCTTATCTATAAGAAATGATGCACCAGGCCAGTCACACAAACATACGTAATCACTACATATGTGTGTTGGTGTGCGTGTAAATAAGCCCATATATAAACCGTCCAAACTGGCTCTAAAATTGTCAGTGTTTGTCCAGGTTTTGGCTTACTCGTATGTTTATATATGAAGTGATTGAACACAAAAAATCTGTAGATTAGCTTCTGGTGAGAATATCTTTTCACAACAAGGTATTCCACAATTACGTTATTATTATCCCGACCAATTTTTGGAGGAAGGGGGTTTTTCCCCAAAATGCTAACCTATTTTGTTTTCTCTATTATTCTTATGAGCCAATGTAAGATTCGTTGATGTGATAAATGATAATGAACAAATAATGAATTAATGATTGATATAATTATTATTAATAGATTAATTAATTATTATTTCTTTATTCAGTCTTTAATAATTGGATGTATGATTTGTCAAAACATGTTTTATGAAATTATCAGTACAGATTGATATTTGGGCGCATTGCTATAAATTTGACTGTGCAAAAACCCTGTTGCACCATCTTTGAAGGATGTAATTGTTAATAATACAAAGCTGCTCAATTTGAAAAGAAAAAAGAAAAAAAAGGAAAAAAAAGAAAAAAAAAAGAAAAAAAGAAAAAAAAGAAAAAAAAGAAAAAAAGAATAACGAGTTCTCTGATGGGGTTATAATATTATGATTTTCCGGGTTTGAACTAAAAAAACAACAACAACAACAACAACAATGCCAATTTCTTTGAAAAGTGGAGAATATCCTGACCGCAGGCTCATTGCATAATTTCTTAAGAAAACTATAGTTCTTGTTATATTTATATCATGTCTTGTCGTCTTCTATTATAGGTGAAGGAAGATGAGTTAAAGAAGCGAATACCATATATAAAAAAACAGGTCTGAGTACGGCCCATACTCATGAAGGATTGATGTGCAAACACAACCAAACCCCTATGCATCATATTATGTAATACACAAAAACGAGAGTTACAATTGCAATAGTTACAGTTACGCAAATTTGACAATCGTAATTCTCGTTTAGTCCCTACCATAGACCAAGCACTTAAATGTTTACATATCAAAAGGAATTTTATAGTAATGTTATGCAACAAAGAAAAAATTAAATATTAAACAAGTATCTAATGATCATGATCAGAAAAAAACAGACTAATTTGATTTCATCATTGATGTGAGAATGATCTAATGAAAAAAAAAGAACTTCCGCATTTTAATACGGTAGAAAAAGGGTTACTATTTTTATCCCAGTTCGACTTAAGAGCTACCAACACCTCCTATATCGAGCATTCCTTCAGATTCATTCTATTGCAACGATAATAATTTTACTGATAAATAATCAAGTTCTTTTCTCTGAATAGACTCATTAATAATAATATAGCTTTAAAATTTACCATGGTTTCTTAATGAAAAGCGAATTTGAAATCTTGAAAATAGTTAATAATAATCTAAATATACGTGTAATGATCACGTTCGCAGTTTCATATAATTTATTTCATTAAGCTAAATATTAGGAAAAACATAAAATAAACAAATAAATTTGACCATCTCTCATTGCCCAATCAGGTCCAACTTTAATTTTTTTTTACTATCCTATTTATCCATTCCAACGGAAGGTAGTCTGGAGCAACCTCAACTCTTTTTCTTTCACTCTGACACTCCATGACCTTCATAAAATGGTAATTAGTTTAATCAGTGTGTTATCACATGAATTTATTCTATGTTAGAAAATTGAATATTTTAAGCAGTGTTTTCAATATTAAGTTTCAGCATGAAAATGCACTTTTTTGAGGTCTCAGTGTGATCATAGGTTTGGCAAAAAATTTCCTACAAGTTTTGATCATAAAATTTATGTGGGGATATGAACCTCCCTACACACACACTCTCTCAAACATGAACATATCTACATACCCAAACTCTCTTGCCTATCCATTGACAGAGACATAACCATACAGAAAGCATTATCGCTTTGCAATCTGTAGGTTGCCGGCAACCTACAGAAGTGGTGACTCTCAATAGGAGTAAACACAAAGCACTCCTTCACTGGTTCACACACCCTCTTCAGAGAGAAACTTCAGGGCATGATGGCATAAGCCTTTATTGCGGGCTAGGTTATTTACCACTACAGATTAGCTATGCCCACTGTTGTGTTATTATGCTGCAGCCATGGCCGCAGCACTAGAGGAGTAGTTGTGGCAATGTAAACCTATCTAGGTACATACACATATTCTCTTGTCTATCTATTGGCACTGGCGTGGTTATGTGGATAGCATGATTACATCTGAATCTGTAGGTCAACAGTTTAATTCCCCATGTGGGCAACCTGCAAATTGATTTTAATTTTTTTGGATTTACACCATTTTTAAAAAAGGTGCTTTAATTGTTTAATTCTGTAGAACCTGATATTTTGTTTAACAAATTTTACAATCAAAATTCAAAACACCATGTACACAACATTCAGCAAAAAGGATATAAGGTGTAAAGTAATCATTGAAATAAGACTGAAAAGGGCCACCAATTTCACAGGCTAAAGCTAAACAAAAGACTCCAATCAAAATTAAATAATAAAACTAACAACGCTTAGTATTATAAAAAATCAAAACAAAATACATTCCAAGATAAGGTACCCGATAAAAATATCTAAATAAATTGCCTAATGACGTAAACTTTAAAAATCAAAATTTTGGTAAGAAATATTTGATAAATTTTGAGGGGAAGTAAGAAGAAATCAACCTATGATGAGGAATTCTTTCTTCTGCTGCTGCTTATTTAATAAATAGCAAAAAACACTGCAAAAACAAAAAATTTATAAAAAATTAATAAACTTATCCTGATTATTTGAAATTTGATAGACCTCCTTTATAATCTAAAGTAGTCAGTTGCAATACACGTTAGGGAATAGACTTTTCTGTTCCTAAAACATTAAAAAAAAATAATAAGAGAAAATTATTCTCTAAAACATAAGAATTTTACTGTTCTTGAAAGTAATATTTACTTTGTGAAAATATTGTTGTTGGTATTGGCTAATACCCACCCAAAGGTAGCTGAGACCTATTTTAATGGCGTTGGCTGAGTTGTGTGTTTTCTCTCGACTTACAAATGGTAAGAGGGTGCCAACCCTCTGAATGGATAGAATCGTACATTGGTAATTTGTGATATGGTGTGTGTGGTTATATACAGGTGTACTTGCACACAGCATTAGCGAGTGGCAAGGAACAAATGTCTCGCCACTTCAAACGGTTTGCCAAATGCCATGTCATTAGCTGCATCTTTGTAATATGCATTGGCTAAACGGAGAACGAATCTACACTTAGTATAATATGTAGTTTGTCTGTTTAACCAATGTAACAGCACTAGGTTAGCTGCTAAACATAGTACAGATACATGTAGCTCTGTTTAACCACACCTACGTATTTATTTAGAGTCCATGGACTATTAGTGGCCACCGGTAATGAAATGGGGCGAACATCTATCGACGGAGGCCGAGTCTTAGATCTCTATGGGGCTGAATCCTCACAACTGTGATATGAAATATTTTTTCCTAGAGAACTTATAGTCATACTGTTGGACTCTGGGGGCCTGAAGTCCGTTGAAGTATGAGGTAGACAAATATTAATTATATCACCGGAGAATAAATAAATGAAAAAAACACAAGTACCGCACTAATAAATGAATTTAATGAAGAGAGAGATATTCACATGAACAGACACAACTCACAAACTGAACAAATTGACGACGCAACTGAATAGGAACTGGGGAATGACGATACAGCGTTACCAACTAGTGATTGAACAATAATTAATGTACCGACACTCCCTCCTTGTTCAATTACGACGTTGAAAATATGAAATACATATGAAATGCATATTATATGATATACAAGATATAGTGATTGAACAATATATAGTTATTAAAAAGTGTACATAGTGCGATAAAAAATAAAAATAGGAGAAAACATTTTTCATGAAAAACTCCTTATAGATCAAAAAATTTAAGATCCAAAAATCAAATAACAATAAAATTGTTATACAATATAAATGTTAATTAAAGAGGAAAATTTTATA
Organism: Ericerus pela; assembly: GCA_011428145.1. Taxonomy (NCBI): domain Eukaryota; kingdom Metazoa; phylum Arthropoda; class Insecta; order Hemiptera; family Coccidae; genus Ericerus; species Ericerus pela. The sequence continues at coordinate 4,333,608 of WOFM01000005.1, forward strand.
TTACATAAATAAAAACCTCTTTTGCCAAAAGAATTATATATATAAAAATATATTTAAAGAAAATTAAGAGGAAAAGGTTTATCCTTTTTATCTATGAATTCACAGTATATTTGTATTAAAAGGATAAACTAAAAACCTCTTGGTCCACCAGTTGTGTAGAGGAAAATCTACAGGAGTAGATGAAAAACCTCTACGTTTTAATTTGTATTTATTAAAAAGATATATCCAAAAGTATAGAAAATATAATGGACATTTCATTAAATTGCCTTAAGCCACCATAAGACTTCTTAATGAAACATAATCCAAAATATGTAAATATGTATATATATAGTATTCTATTATATTCTTTCTAAAATTTTATCATATTCTCCATTCGTGTTTCAAGTAAAGTTATTGCGGGTTAGTGAGCTCAACAAATATTAGAAAGAATGAAAAATATAATATAAACAACTCACAAAAGACATAATTAGGAACATGAATGCAGACAAAATTAAAGAAAGTATATACGACATCACAGGAATAGACATAATAAGAAAATCATAATAAATCTTAGAAAAATAATAGTCAGGGGTTCTGGATCATACTAAAGATCACCGTTTTTGTATTGTTTTAATCTGAAACAATATACTAGGAATTACTATCTAAGAAACTATGTGTGGGTATATATATATATGTTTATTTATATATGTGTTTTATTTTATTTGTTTTTATGATATAAGTTATTTATTTCTCCGTTATTGAATGATAGATGTTGTCCTCACAGTTTAGTATTAATCTAGTAAATTTTTCAAAACTCCATGTAGGTAGTGGTTTAGTAAAAATATCAGCCTCCTGTTCTTCTGAAGAAATTTTTACCAAAACAATTTCACCAAGTTGTTGACTTTCACGAACATAAAGATACTGTGTATGTAAGTACTTTGAACCTGGTGCTCCTACCATCTGAGCTCTGTCTATTGCTGACTGACTGTCATAATAAATTTTTGCAGGTAGAAATGAGATACCTATAATTTTCTCCATTATTTCGGCTTGATTAGCTAACTCTATAGCTAACTCACTCATCGCTACATACTCTGCTGCACACGTAGAAGTTGCTACTCTCCGTTGTTTATAATTGTGGCGACGGGTGGTCGTTGACGAACGAGTGTGTATTACACACTTGTCAACCACCTAGCGGGCCAGTGGAGTAAAATCCACAAACTATGTTTTTGCACTCACGGCTGTATATTTTGTCTGTACAGCTAAACTTGTATACTGGACTCGGCCCTCACAATCTTCAACGAACACGCAACCGACTCGCATTGGTGTTTGTGTGGTGTCGTGTATGTACATATACACACACCCACAAGTGGTGACCTCCGACGTGGTAAGTATTTTATTTTTGTTGTTGACATTTCACCACTGACAGGGGAAGGAACCATCACCTCCTTCCCCACCTCTTCCAACTAGCTTGGAAACAACCACCAATCGGCTTTCAACAGCTGATTAACCAAATCACACCCCCTTCTTCAAACATTGGCATACCCATCAACAAACAAAGAAGTTAATCAGTCGGCTCTCGTTAGCCAAAGGAGAAGGTTCTCCTTTTCCTCCCTTTCCCACATTGCTTGTCGGTACTTAAGTACCGACCAACGACCACAAAAATTAGTCAGCCTTCGACAGCCGACAGAGAAGGTTCTTCTTCTCCTTCCCTTTCCATCTCCCTATTTTTTCACTTTTCCCTCTCCTCTTCCCAGGCTCGAAGTCAGTACGCAAGTACCAACCAGCAATCCAATAGAAATTCAAATAGTTGGCAATCAGCTGCTGACGAGGAAAGTGTAAACCTCACCTCTTGTCTCAACTGCCATCACAGCCTTCAAACTAGGTATGTTGTCCCTTGACAACTTGGTTCTTCCGCTGATGCCTGCAATGGCCCCAGTCAGCAATCCTCCCAGGAGGATGGAGAACCAGACCAACCTTCCGACTGCCATCCACTCAATGCCGCATACATTTATGCGTTTGTCAAATGTACCGACAAACCCAGCAATCCCGCAGTCCTCTACGCTTGTCAACTTAGGCCCATTCCTCGACAGCTACCTCCCAGGCAAAGAGCTTCTAGTCAACCCGCACCAGCCGATTGACAGCTCTGCGCTGAGGCTATTACCTATCTTTGATAGGCAATCGCACCAGCAGGAAGCAAATACTGCCCCGATTGGCTGTACCACTGCGCCTTCCTTACAAGCCCATCCTCCATGGTTACTATTTGGCCTCCCTCCCTTCAATGCCGAGAATGTGCGCCTCTGAATGCCAGCAAGTCTCAGCTCTACTTGGCAATCTCTGGCCACTTGCCAACCCAAGTACCAAATGCTGTATCAGAATTACTGTACAGTTCCGATAATTTGCTGCACACTTGGTCGAACCTCCGTATCCAAATTCAGCAGGAATTTTCCCCTTTCTCCTACATCAGTATCAGAACCCTGATGGAAAACACACATCATCTACCTTCCAAGAGGCCTTTGACGTACCATCGCCGCCTCGTCACGATAAACGAAGGAAGAGTCAATGATGATGTCCTCCACAACCTTCTGTTCCAATCCCTCCCAATCAATATTTGGCAAACATTGGCCATGACAATGCCCACAACCTCTTGCCAGGCAGTGCTCGAAGCTGACAATGCAATAGCTCTCGAGCAAACCTTTCTGTCAACAACCCCTGCCACTAGCACTATTTCTGCTATTGCAACTCCCGCGGCATCCTCATCAACAGCACCAATGGCTAATTCCTCGGAGTTAGCCACCATTACCCAGCTGCTTCAACAGCTCTTGGCTGGAAAACAGGTGAATTCTGTCAACCCCCCTAAAAATCCTGCCCCATTCCCCGAACATAGATGATTGCGTTCTTGCAAAGGCAGGTCCAGAGACAGATTGCACTCTTGTGACTCTAGCTCCAGTCGTTTGAAACCACGGACGACGCTACGAGTCATCAATGGAAAGAGACCTGTAAATACCCACTCACCTTCTCGTTCACGCGACGGCTACAGTTGGTATCACCAACAGTTTGGGAGGAAATTGCACAACTACTCTGACTCCCCATGTTTGTGGTGGGACAAACCCAAAAATCACAACCACCGCAATTCCAAATCCCCTACCCATTTGGGAAACGAGTAAACGAGTCAGTCAAGATGGCACTCCCACTCGTTTTCAACTCAGCCCGTCTATTTGTAGAAGATCTGCTTAGTGAGCATCACTTCCTGGTCGACACTGGCGGGGAGATATCAGTCATACCTCCAACCACTGAAGACCAGAAATGCAGCACTAAGCTCCAAATCTATGCTGCAAACAAAACTCCAATTAGTACTTACAAAGTTAAGCTGGTGCAGGTAGATTTCGGCCTTCGACGCGAATTTAAGTGGGCCTTTATCATCGCTGATATCGCTGATCCCATCATCGGAGCAGACTTCCTTAGCCACTACCAACTGCTTCCCAATATCAGCAAAGAGCACCTCCTTGATAAGACCACTGGACTAGCCATAGTAGGTAAACCTTGCCCTATTGACTATCACCTAGAAATTCGCCTAACCATTGCCCACTTAAATAGTCGATTCCAAAAAATCTTCGACAAATTTCCTGGCATAACCAGTAAAGAAGGCTTATGCCCGAGGATTTCCCCTACCAAAGTCACCCACAATATTGAAACAGTAGGTCCACCAGTGTTTTACCTTGCCCGTCGTCTACATCCTGAGAAGTTAAAGGCAGCCCGCCTTTCCCTCCAAACCATGCTCAAATGTGGTGACTGCCAACCCTCCAAAAGTGCCTGGTCATCCCCCTTGAACATGCACATGAAGCCCGACAAAACATGGCGCATGCTTGGCAACTACAGAGCACTCAACGCACAAACTATCTCCAACAAGTACCCTGTCCCAAATATTATGGATTTCCACACCAGACTAGCTGGTGCCAAATTATTCACAATATTAGATCTCGTGCGGGAGTTTAACCAAGTCCCAATGACCAAAGAACATATCCCCAAAACAGCTGTGATAACCTCCTTTGGTCTCTAAAAATTTCCCTACATCCCTTTCAGACTTCTAAACACCACCTAAACCTTCCAATGGTACATTGATGGATTATTGCGAGACATCGATTACACTTACACATACATCAAATACACCCTCATTACCGCCTCCATCCCTGATGAGCTCGAAGAGCATGTTACCGAGGTCATTTGGTGTATTTACAATGCTGGCCTCAAAACAATGGTAACAAATCCAAACATGAACATGAAGAGCTCACCTTCTTTGGCCATCGAGTCAACAGCGCAGGTATCAAACCTACCCCCAAACATTTCCAAGCTGTACTCGATTTTCCACTTCCCAAAACCATTCATGACCTTAGGCGCTTTCTTAAAATGGTGAATTTTTACTGGCATACAATTAAACATTGCGCTCACATGCAGAGTAAACTCTTTGCGCTTATCCACTCCAATAAAAAACGCGACAAAACCCCGATAATTTGGACTGACACTGCCAAAACTGCCTTTTGCAAACTCAAGCAGGCGTTAGAAAATACTGCTCTTTTGGCACATCCTGACAAGTCCAAACAACTTGTCTTGGTGACCAATGTGTCTAACCATGCGATAGGGGCAACACTCTATCAATAGGGTACCGGATTGCTAGAGCATTTAACATTTTTCTCCCGCAAATTATCAGACACCGAACGCCAATATCCGACATACGACCGTTAATTACTCTCTGTTTTTGCAGCAGTGAAGCACTTCTGTAACCTGGTCAAAGGGCGTGTTTTCTCCATCTATATGCACCACAAGCCCCTCACGACTGCCCTGTTTCAGGGGTGCGAGAAAGCTTCACCACGCCAGCAAAATCAACTTGAGTATATCTCGCAGTTCACCACGGATATTCACTACATCAAAGGAGAGGACAACATAGCCACTAAATGTTTGTCGTGAATCTCAATCTCCACCATTACCTCTCCCTGTGTTGTGCCCTACAATGAAATGGCTTTTTGCCAACAACACGACCCTCAACTCACTCAATACCTCGCAGAACCCAACTCTGCCCTTATCCTCGAATCATTCAGAGTACCTGGACACACGTTACTCTTTATGTGCAACACGTCCACGGGGAAAAAATGACCCTTCATACCTGCCAAATATCGGAGAACAATCTTCAATTTGATTCAAGGGCTCTCGGACCCGAGTGGTCGGACAACTGCCCATCTGTTTGCTAATCAATTCATTTGGCCTAGCCTATGATCTGACTGCCTACGTTGGTCGAAAGAGTGCAATGAATGCCAACAAGCCAAAATTGGTAGACACATCAAAGCCCCTCTCCAAGATTTCCACCCCACCAATCGGTTAAACATGTGCTCATCGATATCGTGGGTTGGTTGCCAACGGTTAGCGGTCCACATCATTGTCTGATAATGATTGACCACGCCACACGATGGCCTCATGCCATCATGATGACGGATATTTCTGCGGATCAAATGGCAACACTCTTCGTCCAACACTGGGTGTCCACCTTCGGCATCCCCAAAACCATAACGACAGACCAGGGACTCCAGTTTGAAAGTGCTCTATTCAACTCGGTTGCACGCCAGTTAGGAATTCACAAAATTTCAACTACGGCGTATCACCCCCAATTGAATGGGAAAATATAGTGCTGGTATCGAACTCTCAAAGCCACCATTATGGCCCGCAAGAATTCAAAAGACTCGCGTGGAGAATGGGCAGCTGATTTTCCTCTCATTCTTCTCAGCCTAAGCTCGATGGTCATCTCCAACCTTGGCGTATTCCCAGCCCAACTCCTCTATTGTGAAGAGCTCTGTCTCCTGGCTGACTTCTTTGAAGATAGCCCACCAAGTGTTGTCACTCCCATCGACGGCACCAACCTATCACAACGCATTTGTGAAAGTGCAAATGCGTTCACCCAACTCACCCACAACCACAGCGATTCTCCCTCATATATCCCAGCTGATTTAGCTGATTTGAATAGAGCTCAAAACGTATGGCTACGTGTTGATACACCTCATAAGGCACTCGATCCACAGTACTCCAGCCCATACAAAGTCCTCAATCGTACGGATAAATGGTTCAAGATTGATATACAAGGATGAGATAAGCACGTATCAATCAATCGCCTAAAGTCAGGCTATGTCTACACAAATGTAGAAGCCGACTCAGATGACTCAACCTCCATCGATGATCCTTTGGGACCAACAGTTGACTTGTCATCTGATGTTGTTTTACTTAAAAACAACAACTCACCCTCAAATGCCTCACCACAACCTTCGATGTTGTCTTCAAACACAGAGGACACGTTTGATTCTTCCCCAATTGTAATTACACACGATAAAAATAAAGAATCGCATCCCGAAGCGTTATTGAAGGAAACAACACAATCGCACCCAATCGGACAGTCTCCTAGTCAAACAGCTGATTCTACTCTCGACGACCAACCAATTGCAATTTCCCTTCCCCTCCCACACACGTCCGAGTCAGCTCACGCTACTGACGACAAGTTAAGCGTTGTAGACGACGACGTATTATGAAAATTGTTTCGTGGCACCACCCAGTCGCATAAATACGACGCATCTTCCTCCTCGGAAGACAAACTGGCCCCGCCTACAAAACAAACTCGTAATATTAATGTGCAACAACAGCTGATGCAACTACGCCTTTATTCGTGTTTACGAGACAAAAATAAAAGGCGGTTACGGTCAAGAAAACGAATAAAATTCATGTTTTAAAAACTCACTCACTTTTAACTATATTTCACGCAGCGTAATAGACTGGTGAAATGTTCTAAGAGCGTCTTTCCCCCAGCATGTTTGAGATTTCAGACGATGAAGAAAGAGCCCTTTTAAGGGCTACTCCACCACCAACAGAGGGTGGTAATGGCGATGCCTTGTTGTTTCCTCGTGCAGACAGCCATTGCTCCCACTCTCCCTCCTTCTCTCCCACAATGTCACCTGCTGACATTGTCCCATCTCTCTCCTCCATGACTACTGCCACCTCTCCACCAGTGAAGCAGACATCGCATATATCCTCTACATCCGATCAAGTATTGGCATCATCCGTGACACCTACCGCTGACAGACCTGCACAAGAGAGTGCAAGCTGTACTTTAGGAGTACTGCAACGGCAATTGACGCTGAGGTAGAAGGTGGAAGCTGCTGCCAGGGGTCGAGGTGCACCCCTCTGACAGTACCAGCCTACTCCTGGAGTGGAGGCTCGGGGCTCTGAAATTGTACAGCGCAGACTTGTCCGTGGCCTTTGGTCTCGGGTGGAAGACTGCGTACTTGTTGGAGATGCCACCTCACACTTGGACTGCTGTACAACTAAGCAATGCGCTGATTGACACCCGCACATTTGCTGAAGTCGTACAACGCATTCAATCAAAGGTACCTTTGCCCAGCCTTCAACCGTCTTCCTCAGCCGGCCTCCCCTCTGGGGAATTCCTGCCAGTCAAGACAGTTAAACAGATTGAACCACTTCCTCTTCAGAAGTTCCAAGCAAAAGCAACTGCCATGTTGCGTACCAGCAGTTTCAAACATCTGTCTGCAGCAACTAAGCAGTCCCTCCAACCGTCGACTTCCAAAGTTGCAGAGGCACCAGTAGCCACGCAAAAAGCATTGTCAGTCCCAAAAGGCAAGTCGCCTCTACTTCGCCCTTTGGTCAAACCGACTGCTGAGGTAGAGACAACAATGGATGCTGACCCTACTCCATCCCCAACCGTCCATCTCCCCCAACCCCTACATCAGTCCCTCAATGTGTACTTTCACCAGTATGCAAAGAGGTCGAACTGACAGAACGTGCTGCTGTTGATAATTCAACCGTTATCAACTTAACGGAAACACCTTTGCCATAAAATGTCCCCACACCTCACAAAGCGTCCCCATTTGGGCTGTAAAGCAGGTGACCCTGCTTGGCACGTAGCATGCGCTCGCGGTCTCTCCTAAATGGAGCTCAAATGGGACAAAAGATGCAACAAGACCCGGACCCAAACTCCCACTCCATCTCAGGCTTCCACACAGGAGTCTGCCCCATCTGTGGTACAACCCACTGTACTGCAACTGGTGGTTCCTCCTGTGTCACAGAATCAAACACTGCAGCCTTGAGAACAATTTACCGCCGTCGTGCTTGCAGCACATAACGCCCTGTTGCTCACCCTAGCAACAACACCAATGCCACTTCCCCAAGTTGTGATGCCTCCTCCAGGAATCCCAATTCCCCCGCATCTGCAACTCTCGGCACTGGTTTACCCTCAGGCACTGGTTATGCCATCTTTATTGGCACCGCCTATAACCTACCCACCACTCCTCATGAGCATTCCCATGTCTCAACCCCACACTCCGCTCATGAGACCCCAAACTCGAGTGCATCCTACTCCACAGCCTCGAGCACCCTGTACACGCCCTTTCCATCCTACTCTCCCAGCCAACTTCAGTAAGCCCAAACCAAAAGGACCTGGCAATCCTACTCTGTGAACGACATCTGTGAGTGAAATAGTGAATGCCATGCCACACATGACTGGCGTCAAAGGTCACCGTAAGTTTCTTTGGAAACTTACTAGGAGGAGAGTGGTGTGGCGACGGGTGGTTGTTGATGAACAAGTGTGTATTACACACTCGTTGACCACCTAGTGGGCCAGTGAAGTAAAATCCACAAATATGTTTTTGCGCTCACGACTGTATATTTTGTCTGTACAGCTAAACTTGTATACTGGGCTTGGCCCGCACACTCTTCAACAAACGCGCAACCGACTCTCATTGGTGTTTGTGTGGTGTCGTGTATGTACATATACACACACCCACAATAACATTTCCTCATTAAAGTGTCTCCAAATAATTTTATTAAATGTCCTGCTGTAGATGCTCCTGTTTCAGGACAATCACCCCAGCTAGCATCAGAATACCCTACAATATAATCGTGTTTTCCATTATAAGTTAGACCTAGATTTTCAGTGTATTTTAGGTATCTGAAGATTCTTTTTAGCTCCTGTATATTCTCTTCAGTTGGATTACCTTGACACCTATTCATTAGGTTAACAGCTAAGGCTATATCGGGTCTTGTTCTACTGGTTAAGTATAACAAGCAATGCTTCTCTAAATGGATATTTTTCTCCTGTTTTATTTAAGTTTTTAGGTTTATAATTATTCTCATTCCTCCGTTTTACTTTTCTAGTTACCATAGGCGTTTTACAAGGTTTACAATCTTCCATTTTAAATCCCCTTAATAATTTATTAATAAATCGTGTTTGTTTTAGCTCCATTTTATTTTGACTCCTGTTTCTATTAATTTCAATACTTAAGTAATCCCAGGGAGTTCCCATATCGGAAAACTTAAATATTTTCCTAAATTTTTCCTTTAATTTTTCAATCAAAATTGAACAGTTTCCAGCTATAAGTATGTCATCTACATAAGCTAGAAGGATTGTAAGTTTATCTCCGTTTTTCTAAGTAAATAAACATGGGTCTTTCACATCACTATTTAAGCCTAACTTTTTCATCTCCGCTGTGAAAAGTATGTTCCAGCTTTTAGGACTGGTTTTTAACCCATAAATTGATTTATTTAATTTACACACCTTATTTACTCTTTCAGAAGAATCAATACCTACTCCTTCTGGTATTTCCATGTATATAGGTCCAGTTATTTCACCGTGTAGAAATGCAGTTTTAACATCCAATTAGCAAATCTCCAAACTGTACTTATTTACTATTGCTAATAAATTACGTACAGTTGACAATGGCGTTACTGGAGCATATATTTCCAGTAGACTGTATTCTACCTTATCCTTAAAGCCTCTTCCCACCAGTCTCACTTTATATCTCACATCTCCTGTTGGATCCGGTTTAACTTTAAATAACCACCTCGAATTTATTATGTTTAGTTTCTCTCCATTCTCATAAACCAATGGTCTATCAACTATAGTCCATACATCGTGTTCTTGGAGCGAGTTAATTTTGTCTTGAATAGCTTTTCTCCATTGTAGGCTAGTGGATGAGTTAATTGCCTCCAAATATGTTTCGGGGTCCTCATTCACTTCAGCCATAGCCGTATAGATAAACTCGTCCAGAACTTCATCAAGGTTTTCAGCTTCGATCCATTTAGGATCTTTAGTATTAAAAGCTTCAACCTTTTGTCTCTTTTCTCCTGTTAATCGCTTTGACTTTATCTTTTTCACTCCTTTACTTTCCTCCTGTTTATCCTCCGTTTCATTCTCCGTTTCATTCTTATTAATAAAATCATTAAATCCATTAATATCTCCTTTTTCAATTCTCTCCTGTTGTTTATATTTATTCCTATACACCAGTTTCTCATTAAATCTTACATCTCTCAATTCAATTAAGGACTTAGTTTCTGGACACCATAATAAATAACCAGATCGGGTATATCCAACCATTACAGTACAGATTCCCCATCCTGAGAATTTAGTCTCCAGTTTTCTTTTGACCTTTGAGTATGCCAAACAACCAAATATCTGTAATTGATTAAAATGGCATGGTGCACTTGGTGCAAATTTAGTCAAAAGTATATCATAATTTATAGATTTTTGTGGGGTACGATTGTACACATAAACTGCTGCTTTAACAGCTAAATCCCACATATTCCTAGGTAACCCTGAATCTGCCATTAAAGTTCTCATTCTGCTTTGAATGGTGTTATTGAACCTTTCAGCCACACCATTTTGTTGGGGGGGTGTATTAGGTGGTGCTAATTGGAGATCGATATTTTCCTTTTCTAACACCTGTTTTTTATATCTTCCTGTAAACTCCGTTCCTTGATCAGATCTCAAATAACACACCTTAACATCTTTCCCTAATAGATTTCTGGTGCTCCGTATAAATGTTTCTAAACATTCACCAACTTTAGACTTTTGTGTCATAATATATGCTTGTGCATACCTAGAATAGTCATCAATAAAAACTACTATGAATCTCCGTGAAAGGTTATTAAAATAATGATCTGTGAACATTCCAAATTGTATGACACTGACACATAATTATTACAGTCATGTTAGTTTAGAAAAGAAAAGAAAATAAGATTAGGTGTGAAATACAATTGGCTGAAATAAGCTAAATTTTTCAACTTGAAGGAGTTTATTTTAAGTTTAACTTAGGTTTAGGCACAATTCATAATAAATTGTTACTACACAGACAGGTAAAAAACCACCTTTCTCTTTGGCAAGATGAACACCGGATATTTTATAGGCTTAGACTTACACAAAAAAATCGCAAGCTCAAATAAAAAAATAAAACATAAAAAAAAAGTGAAATTTCATGGAGAAAATATTGACTTAATTTTATGAAAAGAATTCTAATGATGGTGTTGATGTATTGTCTTTTTGTTTTCCCATTAAATTTTTAAGTATCTCTGATTAACTTTAAATTTGCACTCAATTTAAATACACTATGTAAGTACCACATAATCATAGGTAGGTACATGACTTGAGAACGTACTGAGAACGAAATTTATGGTTCTTGCTTGGCATCTTCTTTTATAATTGTATGGCAAATTTTAGATAAAAAACTTCGATTTTAACAATATTGCACACAATTCTGCGTTCATTGAAAGGAAAATTTGAAAATTGAAAAATTTAGACCATTAGGCAGAAAAATCTGCACAGCTTCATAAGGCTACTCTAACACAGACCACGTTTCAGATTTTTGGGACCACTTATGAATAATTTTGCATATAATACAAAAATAAGGTGAAGGTAAAAATAAGAAACAGTTCAAATAGCTCCAAAAGTTATGTCACTGGCATCAAAATATTATTGATTATTTGTTGACTGGTGCACGTTCTTCGTGAGAATTCTCTTCCCCATTCGATAACTCTTAAGTGACTTTATTAGTTACATTTTTTTCAAAGGAACATATTCGTTAATACTAATTGTGTCGGAGAGATCTATTACCTCAGACTTAAACTAAATTGAAATGTTCGTGTGCCAAATACACGTTTATTATTTATCCGATCTGAATGTAATTTTGAATGGATAAAATTATTTTTCAACAAAACTCTTACTCGTTTGTTACACACAAATATTACAAAAATAAAAACTCCTTGCAAAGTGGTTACGAAATCTATAACAATCCACAGGCCATCTTCGCCTTTGGTGTAATAAGATGTTACTTCCATAATCCAGTTGAGGCCCATTAATAGGAATAAATTTAAATACCGGAAAAATCTGAAGAAATTTGGAAATTAAGTTAGGTACAAATTTGCGTCCATTGGGGAAACAGAATCAAAAATACGCAGAATGAGAATGGTATTTGACCTTATTTTTTGTCCACCATGTCGTCGGCTATCTTGGTTTTCTCTTGATTGCCAGCGTTTGTCTCGAGCGAACAATAGGAAAGCGGCATTAACAAATACATACAGATTACTAAGTAAGGTAATCGAAATGAATCCGTAAAAATATAGGAAATTCGGATCCAACCAGAAATCACCTGAAAATCAGACATAGACTTCGCATATTATTCAAGGAACATTAACAGTTTCGTATTAGGGCTATAGATGTTTGACAGGTCAAGGTTTTCTGTTTCATGGAAAATGTCTTATACATGGGTTAGGTTTTTGAAGAAAATTATGAGAGTTGATGTTACAATTTTGTTACAATTTTGCGTAGGTACATTTATATGAGCACTAGCATACACAGACCTTCGAAGTCATGGGTGCCTGAAAGAGTGCGAAAAATTTTTTGTCACCATAATTTTTTTCTCATCCAAATGTTACCTTTCGGCTCTTCTCCAATTTTTTGGCCCCTTAATTTTTCCTTTGACGTAATTATTTTTTTTTCTTTTTTTTTGCTTATCCTCTTGATGTCAAACAGCGTATGTGGGAACTGTATATATCTTGTACGCACGACGTAATTTCTTATCAAGTGCATTACATCCAAAATCGTACATGCACTTTGTTTGTTCGTATGTTCTTACTTGCACATACAGGCAATTAAGATACAATGTTTGGCCAAGGACAATGTAATAGATAAAGATCTCGGCGATCTCTCGGACTGGTACACAAATGTATTATGTTATTTCTTATCAATTGCCATAGCAATGAATAAGAAATTACGTACTTCCTATAATACATATACATAGGTAAATATAAATATGTGTCTGTGTGCGTGTGCCAAAAACACAATATAAACTCTCAAAACAGGCTACAAAATTGCCATTGTTTGCCTTGGATTTGACTCTCCCATACTTTGATGTATGAAACGGCAGAACATGTAAAGCTGTAGATTACCTTCTACTTGTGAATATCTCTCACGACCAGGTATTCCCCAGCATATTACACATAATTATTTAATTACTATTCAATATGAAATGAAATGAAGCTTATTTAAAAAATGATGGTATTATTTGATTGTTATTAAGAAAAAACAAAGTCATCAAGGGTGCACTTACGTGTGCACACCTATGTCTATGAGACAAATTAATAGAATATGTTTTTAAAATATAAAATGTAGGGAAGTAAGTAGACCTAATATAAGGTTCAAAAGAGCAAGGATGGAGAAATATCACTTGATGTCAGACTTGAGTGCATAACAGCACACGTTGTTATAAGATTATATGACCAAGTTTGAGTAAAATCATTCCTTAATTGAGATGTTTTCTGCGTCAAATCTCAGTAGCAATCAAGTTACTTAAACACATTATTCTGTATTAAGTATTTATGGGGACAATACTCGTATGAGGTAATAGGGGCTTGCACCCCTCGATGACAGTTGCCGCCCAAAGGCTGGCAATAATCGTCTTTATGACGTTAAACGAATTTACACTGGTGCGTTTGTATGTTCGTACCTGTACGTACGTAGAGGTAAGATACATTGCACAGGCTGAAATCAATTACCTGATAACGATCTCGGTGATGTCATGGCCCAGTACCAAACGCGCTGCATCGTTTCTTATCACCTCGACAGAGGCAAGAAATGATGTAACGCATGACATAATTACGTATATGTACGTATGCATGTGTGTCTGCGTGTGTGTGCCAAATTCTGTATATAAACTCTCAGAACTGGCTCAAAATTGCCAGTGTTTGCCGAGGATTTGGCTCTCCCATACTTAACCGTATAAAGTGGCAGAACACGCAAAATACTGTTGATGACCTTCTAGTGTGAATATCTCTCACAAGGTATTCCACAGTATTTTTTCTCTTTTTTTTTCTGAAAACTTGGTATTTAATTATATAGATACCTATATATTATCTGCAACTCTGTGTAAATAATGTGATATTCTTCAGGAAAAAGTGCAACTTTGCCCCAAGGGTCAACTTTGTTCTTGATAGAGTGCAACAGAAGGTTGTAGAGTCTAATTTTAGTCACCAATCGTATAATAGAAAATTCATCATATTATAATAATTACAATATGTTGAGTTCCGTCACCGTCATTTAAAATTCGATTCCTTGAAAATACTCCCATGTTCTCCTATGTCAACAATGTTCGCTAAATAAAATTACAGAAAATAAAATGTAATAGACGGAACTCAACGATGAACATTAAACAAAAATGAAGACGTGGAAGTAAATTAGATTTAGAAGACAAGAAACTGGTAGTGTGATGAGAATCGATACACTACATATAAGTACTCCATTATTACATCGCTAAGTAATAGGTACGTTTTTTCTATCACGTTACAGACAATAATGAAATAATACAAAACAATTAAAAGTTCCTCTTAATTCGGAAATTCGTTTTACTTCTTGTTTTTATTAATATCGCTCATAATGATCGCGCTATAAAACCTAAATGATAAAATGGTGAGACATCTTTCATTAATAACTTCGATTCACCATGGAACCCAGAATCACACAGTCGACGGATAATCAACATCAAAGATAAAAACCTTCAGATACTTAGTTATAATAACCGCTAACTATGGTGTTCAATATAATTAATACTCGGAATGTAAGAAATGATCGTTTCTTCTGAATTAGGAACCTTTGATGATAAATTATGAGGAGTTGTGTGAGGTACCATGAGGCAAGACCTCATGGTTTTATGTAGTATGTAGTCTAGCTCGTTTCACGTCATTTTCCCTTTCTGATCTAGGATATTGGTATTTCTTGCGATCTGCGATCTTGGGCTGTCTCTTCAAAATTTCACCCTTTTTATCATTTCTAATTTTAAACCAATTTCATGCAAACATGTGACTGTCATTTTGGGACGTCACAAGGTACTTGATCATGAATAAGGATCAGTGCTCTTGCTTCTTTAGAATAAATGGTCCAATCAAAAGCATTTCAGAGCTAAATTAAAAATAGTAGGTTTATATATTACACACGAAGGTTCAAAAGTATGCATTTACATGTGAGGGAGTTTGTGAAACAAGCACAGCAAGGTAGTTTCTGAAATGAGCACAGTGAGTGAACAATTTCCAAGTAATGTATATTCACTTTCGATTCTTGTTGAGAAAGATATTTTACATAATTAATGATCAGAAGGCAATAAAACGTTAAAATTCTATTAAATTATGAGTCTTACATAAAAATTATAAAAAATGGAACAATATATCAACCTCCTCATGGTGACAGATTCAACATTTCATTCAGAAAGTGTAACCTCTACCCTGATGTAAAGTGAATGTGCCTCCATGTAAAAAGATGCTTCACACTTTTACCTGGAGGCGCATTCACTTTAAATTGAGATTACATTCATCAATGATAAATGAGCGACTTTTAACTCGTAAAATACTAGCATAAACATTGCTTTTTGATCAAACATTATATGAATTAATGTTTGCAACATGTGTAAGAATTTCTAAATTTTTGAGGCATCTAAGGCTTGATTGAAATGGCCAATTCCACAACACTTACTTGCCCCATTCACTTTGCTCACTCCTTCATTTCTTTTTCTTACTATTTCATTTCTTTTTATCACTCCCTAGTGATCTCACACCTCAATCAATTTTCTTACAGCTAACTGGTTTCTTAGTTTCCCCACACTTTCCAATGACTTATTCCAGCCATTTAATTTAGAAATTATTATTTCTTCTGTTTTTTTTCCTTAAAAATTCACTTTGTCATGATGAGAATTTGATCCCTCAACACTCAAGCCAGAAGTAAAACACTATCAACTAGGCTACATAAGAACAAGTTAATAAAGTGGTGAGAGCTTTCTTTTATTTGTTTCCATCAGTCAATCTATGAAGTTGTTTGAAATTTAGAATTTTACAAGTCTTGCCCCGTGCAAAAAATCTCTAGTTACCATGAAAATTTAATTCATATTTCTTCAGCAGTTTTCACAGAATCCTGGAAAAACCAACTTTTTGCAACACCCTACTAGAAATAAGTTTTCTCAACTCATATACTAAAAAGAGGTTAATTATTGAATCAATTTTTTTTAGCAAAGTTGAAGATTTTCAAATTGATTTAGAAAACTAAAAAAAAAAAAAATCATTTCTTCATTAGTGCAGAAATGAGTTTTTTTTATGTTTTCCCACTTATTTCTTTACAGTGCTGTTTACAAATTGTGGTATCTCAATGGAAGTGGCTTTATTTCAAAATACATTTGCTCCCCATATCACCAATAACCATCACACGTGTGTTCAAAGTTTAAACAAAAACTACTATAAAAAGAAAAAAACAAAGGTTTTTGGATCCAGATAAGGTGAGTGTATGGAACTCAGGATAGAACACTCACAATTAAATCTACCAATTATCATATACAAAATCAATATTCAAATTATATTTATACCAACTCATTCTCATACATATTTTCACCCCATGTCAACGTTTACTCACTTTACTTCACAACTCAACTAATGATATTTACTACATCAGTACACTTTGAAAAGAAACTTCATATGTAGAACCAAAAGCCATTAATTTAATACCAAAAATATGCTTCATTACTCAGTAACAGCTTAAGAAGTTAAAAACCTAAAAGTATAAAATATTTATTATTTATTGTTATTGGAACCGATTTTGTACATACCCATAGAATCACGCCCAAAATATCCAGAATTTATTGAGATGGAACTCCTTTTGCAGGAAATCACTCAAAATTTTATAGCAACTTTTGGTTTTTTGAAAACTCAAATTCGGATGTCTTGGAACTGATCTGCCACACACTGGTCCCAGCAATAATAACTTTTTTTAGAATATTTATATTTTCCTATTTTTAGTCCGAAAATTATTTTAAGGATTTTTAAAACTTTTCCTCTTTTAAAATAAGTAATTTTAATCCGAAAATTTTGGATGATCAAAAATTTTCTGTACCCACTAAATAGAAATTATTAATTTCCAACTTTAATAAAATTTTTCATCATGAATGATTTTTCCTTTTGACAAAGGAAAGTCTGATAATTATTTAACTCTAATGCGCCTTTAAAAAATTTTTAATCACTGAAAAATAACCAAAATATTTACGAAATTCAAAAGCAAACTACCTCATGCCTTTTTTTTATGGTAGGTACCAAACAAAAGCTAACTAATAGGCAACCTTTTACTATTGTCCGACAGAATATTCTTTGTATAACATTACTAAAAGAGATACTGTCCTTATAACTCCAACCGAAGAACAGCAAAAAAGTGAGAAAAAGAGCTAATATGTGGGGATTATATAGCTACCAAAACACCTATTATATGCCTCAAGTCTCAAGTAGCAGAAGGAAAAACACCGATTGGTCTCGATCATTCTAGTTGAAAACCAAATTTTGTAACTGTGGAATACCTTGTCGTGAGAGATATTCTCACCAGAAGGAAATTCAACAGAATTTAAGCATGTTCAGCTACTTCATACAAGCGTATGGGTAAGCCAGAACCAAACCGAACACTGGCGATTTTAGAGCTGGTTCTGAGAGTTTTTATACGGGTTCTGGCGCACACACACAGACACACATACGTAATATATTACGTACGTTGATAAGGGCGGCCAGGTCACATCATCCCCTACTATCGTAGGTAACAACTGGCCGGTTCGTGTACGAGTCGTGACATTGATTGATGGATGACGTCACGATTCGTACTCGTACATTACCTGCATGTATTCGCCAGTAATTACGATCGAACGTAATTGTGTGTTTGTTTAACGTCACAAGGATGATAAGTTGGCCTGCCCTTTGGGGCGGCGACTGTCGTCGAGGAGTCCAAGCCCTTAATCTCATACCGTAGAGTCCCCACAGCTACTCCCCCCAGTTTTTGCGCCGCAAAAATGACCAAAAATGCGCAAGGCCTGGGGGACGTGCGGGTTTTACTTACGTCTCTGGTTGGCTTCCCACTTAGCCAGGGCGCTTCCTACTGCGGCCCCGACGCACTCGTAGGATTCCCTACGGGCGTGCATTCGGGCCAGATAGGCAGCCCCGCTGTCCTCTCCCCTACGCCTCGGTTGGACAGATTTTGTTCTGGCGTAGGGATGATGATGGGAGTGAGGGGGCAGCGGACGTTTGAATACTGGCCTTCTGAGCATCGGGGAGTTTGAGCTCTCCGATGTCCAGGTGGCCATCTTCGCCTTTTCGTTTGCGGCCCTCTCTGCCATGAACAGGAACTTCATCGTCTCCTCAGGTTTTGGGTCCGGCTTCGGTGGTTCCGGAGTCGGAACCGATTCCTTGGGTGACCGAGGAGGGGAAATGATGGGAGGAAGCGGAGTGGTCATCTCCGCTAGGACTTTGTCTACCGGAGTAGCCGTGTCCATAAGCTGCTCCTCCTCTATCCGGTCCAGCTCCGACTTCTGCTCGGTCTTCCACTGAGTCTGTGAAGGCTCAGCAGTTTTCCGGGCGAGTTGGGAGGTGGCGGATTTCAGGAAAGGTCGTGGAAGCGACATAGAGTTATTACAGGGAAAGAGGAAGCAAAAAATATCAGAAGACACGTTTAAGTATTCTGGCGGTTCTGAAATGGGTGATTTTACATCATTTTTCGATTTACCATTACAGTTACTTTTCTTTATTTCCGTATCTTCTTATCGACATGTAGAGGGGATAGCACTTAAAATTCTCGGCCGTATACAAGTTTTCCGGTTAAGTTCTGATCGGTTTAAGCAGAGCTATGCCTGAAATAAGCTCAGTGAATATAATTTTTGAATTTTCTACTACAAAGGAATCTCCGTTTGTGACGTCACGTCGTAGAGATAAACTTTGTGTTTAACGGTAAACGCACGTTGCAATATTTTGTTTCCGTATTGCACGTGGATTTGTTTATTCCTGTCTTCTTCTTTTTGTTGGCATTCCTCGTTCGCTTATCTCCGGAGTTTCTTTTGTCTCACGGAGTTCCGATATTCCTCGCATATTTTTAGGCGGGTTTTAACTTCGTAGCGGATATTACTTTTTCGGGAGTAAATTTTATTTATTTTTGCATTAACCTCTCAGACGTGCGAGAAGGTCGGGAATTTTTGCATTTTTTACTGCCAGGGGGCCTGCCTCTTTTACGTGGGCATAAGGGGGTCTCGGGATCAAATGTTTTAGTTGTAACATTGTCCGCAAATCTTACTGACTTTTTCGATATCTTCTTTAGTGAGGTATTTTTCTCACTTTTCTCGACGGATTCTTCTGTGTTTATTGGTGAATCCGTCTGTATATTTTCTGTGCCTTCCTTATGTAACCTTTTAATTCTTTTGTCGACACTTACCACATAAGCAGGCTTCAATCTGTCGATTGAAATTGTTCGAGGTTCGCCTGCTATGAGTATCACAAAGTTTTTCTCATCTCGCAATACTACTTTATAAGGACCGGCGTATGGTTTCTCCAGCGCAGATATCATTTTTTCGTCTCTAACAAATACGTGTGACTTATTGGCCAAGTGTTTTGAGACGTAAATCCTGGGCTGGCCATGGCGAGCTGCCTGTTTTAGAAAGTTGTTGGCATCATTTCGTATATTTTGTACCATTATTTCGGGGCTAACTTCTTTCGATTCTGTGAAGAAGTCCCCTGGGAGGCGTAGCTCTTTGCCGAACGCTAATTGCGCTGCAGAGTGACCTGTATCGGTTTGTAGGGCAGATCAAAGGCCTAAGAGGATGGTAGGAAGTATTTCTACCCATCTCTTGGTATCATGGGACATGATGGAGGCTTTGAGAGCTCTATGCCATATCTCGATTTTGCCATTGGCTTGAGGATGGTAAGCTGTGGTATGACTGTGTTGAACACCAAGCTTATTTGCCAGCTCTTTAAAGAGCGAGCTCTCGAATTGGCAACCTTGGTCTGTGACTATGACTTCTGGTACGCCATACCTCGCAATCCAGGTATCGTATAACCTTGCAGCTACTGTGGGAGCTGACATCTCGTGTAGAGGGATTACTTCCGGCCATCGTGTTGCCCTGTCTATTATCGTCAACAGGTATCTGTGTCCTTGGGATGGTGGCAATGGGCCTACCAGATCCATGTGAACCGTTTTAAACTGCTCTGTTTGTTTAAAGGATTTGAGGGGTGAACGAGTGTGTCTTCCTACTTTGGATTCTTGACAGTTCAGGCAACTGCGAGCCCATTTGTTGCAGTCAGACTTCATTCGTTGCCATACAAATCTTTCCGAAATTAGTTTAGCACTACATTTTGGCCCAGCATGTGACAGGTTATGTACACTGTTGAAAGCCAACCTGCGATATTTTACCGGTAGAAATGGCCTATTCTTACCTGTACTGATGTCACATGTTAATAAAACATCAGTACCGGGAATTTTTCGCTGTCTCAATTTGAGAGTAGTATCATCGTTCGATAACAACTCCTGCAGTTCTGCATCCTTAAGCTGTGCTTTAGCTATTTCAGCATAAGGCAATTGGACAGGAACCGAGATAGCTTCGATTCTACTCAGAGCATCAGCTGGAGTGTTAAGTTCTCCACTTATATACTGAATTTCGGTAGTCAATTGACCAATATAGTCTAATTGTCGTGCTCTTCTCGGGGATGCCGGTTCTGCTTTTTGTGTGAAGGCATATGTTAGGGGTTTATGGTCAGTATACACAGAAAAACATCTACCCTCTAACTGGTGCCTGAAATGCTTCAACGCAGCAAAAATTCCGAGCAATTCCCTATCATATGTGCTGTAATTCTTTTCTGTTTTTAAGAGCTTCCTCGAGAAGAAAGCTAGCGGTAGTTTGATGTTGTTTGTGTCCAATTGGTACAAAGTTGCACCAATAGCAAAATCGGATGCATCGGTACTTACGCGTAACAACAGACTTTCGTCTGGATGAGCCAATAGAGTTGCATTTGTCAGTGTTTCTTTGATATTCTCAAAGGCCTATTCGGCTTCTTTGTTTTATTCGAGTGGAGTTTTATCTTTCTTTTTGCTTGTTTTTATTAGTACAAACAGCTTACTTTGTTCAGCTGCTGCATTCTTCATGCAACGTCTATAGAAATTCACCATCCCCAAGAAACGCCTGAGTTCTGAGACATTTGAGGGCTTCGGGAAGTTCAATATTGGCTCCACCTTGGTCTTCAAGGGGGAAATGCCTTCGGTCGAGACTTTGTAGCCGAGGAAGTCAATTTCGGTCTGTGCGTATAAGCTTTTGCCTACGTTGATAGTGAGTCCGGCTGCGTGTATACGCTGTACCACGGCTCTCACATTCTCCTCGTTCTGATGCTCACCGCCTTCTGAGCAAATGCAAATATCATCCAGGTATGCATATGCAAACGGCAATTCCCTAAACAGTCCATTGATAAATCGTTGGAAAGTTTGTGCTGAGTTGCGGAGTCCAAACGGCATTCGAAGGTATTCGAATAGTCCAAAGGGGGTTATAACCGCTGTCTTTGGAATGTCCTGGTTGGCTATAGGAATTTGGTGGAATGCCCAGTTGATGTCGATTTTTGTGAACATCGTTTTACCCTTCATATTCGCGTTGAAGTCCATTATGTTGGGGACTGGGTAGCGATCAGGAACTGTTATGGCATTTAAGGCCCTGTAGTCTCCAACAATTCGCCACTCTCCACTTGCTTTTTTCGTCATGTGGATAGGAGAGCTCCATGAGCTTTTTGAGGGGCGACATACGCCCTCCTCAATGATGCGATGGAAGTACTCTCGTGCCGCTTTGAGTTTGTCGGGTAATAACCTCCGTGCTCTAGCGTGGCAAGGCTGTCCTTTGGTTTCGATGTAATGAACCGTGTCGTGTTTGTACGTAGGATGCCTGCGAATTGAGGGTTGAGTGACTCCAGGATAGTCAGACAGGATCCGTAAGAGTTGTCCGTCGACTTTAGTACAGCTGGATATGTTTGTGTCCAGTCTGTAAGCTAGCGTTTTGCCATCCACACAATGTTTAGATTCACTATCAATCAATTTGCCGTGTTTGAGGTCAATGATCAGGCCATAATGTGCAAGGAAATCTGCACCCAGGATCGGGTTTGGAACGTCTACAACCGTGAAGGACCACGTCATATTTTTGCTGAGTCCGATGTCGACTTTGCTGGTCTCTAGTCCGTAAGCTGGAAGGTTTTGACCATTCACGGTACGGAGATAGTATTTTGGAGGAAGTACTTTTTGGGTTCTATTTACTGGCAATATGCTCAGGTCTGCTCCCAAGTCAATTAAGTAACGTCTCCTGTTTGTCCTGTCCTTTATGAACAGGCGGCATGAGTATTTTTCCGAGGGGTCTTCAGCCGCATAAATGGCCCCTTGTTCTAGTTTGACGCCTCCTTGTTGAAAGTTTTACCCCACCATCTGCATCTGTTGTTGCATTTGGTGGCCTCCGCTCCAAACCGGTTATGAAAGAAGCAACTCTTATCATCCCAATTTTGAGACTGGGTTTTGGGAGATGATGTTCTAGGGGGAGTTGAACTCTGACCCCTGTTACCGGAACTAGATCTTCGGTCTCTTGACCGGGACTGTTGTCCTCTGCTACTGCTGTTGTTGTTGTTGCTTCTGCTTTTCGATCTTTGTCGCCAGATACTATTGGGTTTCGTCGAGCTTTGGCTTTTGTTCCGTTTTACTTCTTCAGTCAACTGAGCTATTTGGGCTCGAAGTTGAGCGAGCTCTCCAGTCTCTGCAGATACTGCACTGACCACCGGCTTTGACCTGGTGTACTCGAGCGCATTATCTGCTGATTTTGCAAGGAAGTCTAGATCCGCGGATGTATTGATTACCGTTGAACCAACGGCGGCTAGGCATTGCACAACACTTTGTGGTAGTTGCTTGCAAAACTGATTGCCTATGGCAGAAGGGGCTACGATATTGTCCGCCTTCTGTCTTAACTTCGCCATGAAGATCGAGGATTTGTCATCTCCCATCTTCATACCACCCATCACATCATCGATAATTTTGTTTTTTGTTTTTCCGAAAACGTTCTTGATTTTCTTGACGAACCAGGCATATTTGTCATCTTCTGTCGAAGGGCATTCCATAATGTCCGGAATGTGGCGGATTATCTGCGGGGGCATGCCTCCACAGATGTGGGTATACTGCTGCTTCAGAGTTATGTTTTCTGTCTTGAACCTGCCTTCCAATAGTGTCAACCATAATTCTACCTCGTTCGGCAGAAATTCCGGGATATCTATCCTTCGTCTGTAGAAGTAGGGGTTCTGTCCTGGCTGCAATTGCAAAAGTTGCAAGATCTGCGCCAGAACTTTGGGTGTCAGCTGCGGCTGACTACTACCTCCCTGCGATGGTTGTGGGTTTTCAGTTGGTGGTGGAACCATTGCTGTGTCTTTCTGGTGACAAGCGTATTCCACAGTACTACTTCCTTCCTTGCTGGTGGAAAACACTGGCTCCTGTGTTTGTAGGGCAGGTGTTTTCGGGTCAGAACTTTGGCTTAAAGTTCGACCACTTCTCAACATTTTAACTGCTAGTTCTTCTTTATTTATTGCAGTTCCCAGTCGTGCTATTTCTGGGTGTTGAGGGCCTTCTTCTATATTTGCTAAATCTGTAGAGTGTCGAGTCGAAGTTGGGGGAGTTGGGGGATGAGTCCAACCTTCTTCCTCCAGGTCTACTGTCTTGTTTCTCTTTGTTTGTATATTTTAAAGAGATGGGTATAAATTCCCACTTCAGCAGACTCTACTTCGACGACCAAAAAGGTGTCTTAGTCTGCAAAAAAATATTTTTAATTTGGCGAGCAAGCGAGTATCTCGCCAGCGCACCACGCCACTTTTTGAAATAGCGCCTAAGCGCCTAAGACACCTCACGACGTAGCCAAAAATCACGTCGGGGTCACCACTGTGGAATACCTTGTCGTGAGAGATATTCTCACCAGAAGGAAATTCAACAGAATTTAAGCGTGTTCAGCTACTTCATACAAGCGTATGGGTAAGCCAGAACCAAACCGAACACTGGCGATTTTAGAGCTGGTTCTGAGAGTTTTTATACGGGTTCTGGTGCACACACACAGACACACATACGTAATATATTACGTACGTTGATAAGGGCGGCCAGGTCACATCATCCCCTACTATCGTAGGTAACAACTGGCCGGTTCGTGTACGAGTCGTGACATTGATTGATGGATGACGTCACGATTCGTACTCGTACATTACCTGCATGTATTCGCCGGTAATTACGATCGAACGTAATTGTGTGTTTGTTTAATGTCACAAGGACGATGAGTTAGCCTGCCCTTTGGGGCGGCGACTGTCGTCGAGGGGTCCGAGCCCCTAACCTCATACCGTAGAGTCCCCACAGTAACCTTCTTTCGAAAAAGTGAACCATAAACCGAAATTAATTGAAACAGGATGGAAATAGCCAAAGAGAATTCTCGAGAAAGAATTTTTATTTTATTACCGACGACTTCATTTTTAGACTGAGAAAAGATCTAAGACTTATAATGATTGGAAAAAGGTGAAAAATAAAAAGGGAACTTAGAGGCCAATTGATACTACGAAAGTTCAAAAAGACGTAGAATTTTCTTTTCTCAACTTATCAAAAATTATTTATAAAACATTTAGCCTGTAATGTATGAGCTAACCCACGATGTCCAAATCAAATGGATGTAGGATAATTTTTCTGTTTTAAATTTATCTTTTATTCTTTCCACAGATTTCCATACCAGAATTCTGAGAAACTTTTAAAATTTAATTTCAACGAAGAATTTATTCAAAATTTTGGGCCGAAAATAAAGAAAAATTTTGATTTGTGAGAAAGGGGTAAAAATTATGAAAATTTTCAGACTTACGAAGGTTTAATTACACAACATACGCAACTGGTGAAATGTCACTATTGGACATTGGGGGCAATATGTCCATATAAATATTTAGTAGATAAGTGATGAAGTAAATATATATTGAATAATATAAAACACTCCAATATCACACCAAGTAGGTATTTTATTATTGAGAATAACAAAGAATATGTTAACTCTAAGAACACCAGAAAGTGGAATGAAAATCAAATATACATCGAGAGAATTAGTAGTCACAATATACTAAATCAATGCAGTCAATAAGTGCTCAAACAATCAGTGTAACTCCAAAATTCTCTCTTTCGTTGAGTGACGCCATTGGCTTCGAAGACTCCAGATACTTATTGTTGATGTGGTAAAAGAAAACTTGGAGAAAACCACTCTGTGGAAAAACTCCAATTTTGTTAAAATATTTTACTCCTGTTGGAGGAAAAATCATGTAGACAGTAAAAAAACCTCAAATTGGATTTCTCTGATATCTATACTCCAAACTCCTGACTCCGTTTATATCTCCTTAGAAGAAAACTTGCATAACACGAAAAACATCTATTTCTCTGATTAATACTGGTGTTGGTGTTTGAAGAAACCCTTCTACTCCACAAGGTAAAACTTCAATAATGGCCAAAAGCTTACTTCACAATAGAATTTAAAATCATTGCTTAATTAGCCTTAAGCCACCATAAGACTTATTAAACAATGTACAGAAAAATAACTCCATTACTCCAGTATTGATTTTTGCTCCAAAATAAATTATTCAATTTTACAGATTAATAAACAAATATAATTAAAAAAATACAAAAATTAATAAAACAAGAAAATTCAAACGAACAAATAATGATTACGCCTCCCTAAACAAATACATTTAAAAGTGGGTAGGTAGTACTGAAATAATAATGACTTTATTTTGACAAGATTGTTTTAGATATTAAAGTATACTCCGGTTCATCTCCAATTAGTGAGGCACGTATCTACTGTTTATCTGTAGATAAATTA
Source organism: Ericerus pela (assembly GCA_011428145.1). NCBI lineage: Eukaryota > Metazoa > Arthropoda > Insecta > Hemiptera > Coccidae > Ericerus > Ericerus pela. The sequence goes on from WOFM01000005.1 coordinate 4,359,626, forward strand.
ATTTCTGTTACTAATACTCCAGTAACACATTTTATTTAAAGTGCGTACATATTTTACTTCAATATTAATTGGTTGGTGTTGTCCTTAGTCTTTAAAATTCTCCGTACTAGTTTTTCAAATACTCTTATAGGTAAAGGTTTAGTGAAGACGTCAGCCTCCTGCTCCTCTGATGTCTTTACTAAATTTACTTTACCATCCTGTTGTGCTTGTCTCACATAATGATATCTAGTGTGTGAATATTTTAAGCCTGGTGCACCTACCATGTGAGCTCCTTCAATTGCTGATTTACTGTCTCAGTGAATGTTTGCCTGTAAGTATGATACTCTTAATATTTTCTCCAATATTTCAGCTTGAGTTCCCAGCTCCTTAGCCAACTCACTTATGGCTATGAACTCAGCTGTGTAAGTGTAAGTTGTTACACACTGTTGCTTTTAACACTTCCATGCAATTGTGTCTTCAAATAGTTTAACTACATAAACAGCAGTAGAGGCTCCAATTACTGGGCAATCTCCCCACCTAGCATCTGAGTAACCCTACAGAAATTCACTTTCTTCAAGGTAATTTAGGCCCATATTCTCCGTATATTTAAGGTACGTAAATATTATTTTTATCTTCTGAATATTCTCTAGAATTGGATTTGATTGGCATCTACTCATTAGGTTCACCACTAGCACCATATCAGGTCATGTACCTCTGGATCCAACAGCTTCTCTGAATGGATATTTTTCTCCAGTTTGTTGTTCCTCTGCCTATTCGTAATTGTTCTCATTTCTCCATTTAACTTACCTTATCACCATTGTTGTTTTACAGTGTCTCATAATTCACTGATTTGTGGGATGTACGATTATACACATGAACTGCAGCTTTAACTGCTAGATCCCACATACTCCAGGGCAAACCTGAGTCCTGAATTAATGCTCTTACTTTGCTCTGCAATGTTTGGTTAAATTTCTCTGCTACTCCGTTATGTTGTAGTGTATCAGGTGGTGCTGGTTGCAGATCAATTTTCTCACATTTTAATATCTCCTTTGTATAACCTCCTGTAAATTCTGTACCTTGATCTGAATGCAAATAGCACACCTTCACATCACCTCTGATTAAATTGTAAGCACTTTGTAAGAACAACTCCAAACATTCTCTGACCTCCGACTTATGGGTCATGATGTGTGCCTGAGCATAGCATGAGTAGTTGTTGATAAATACCTCTATAAATCTCCGTCCTCCAGGGAATGTTACTGGTAAGATAGGTCCCATTACATCTGAGTGAATCATTTGTAAGTAAGGGTTTCCCCTCTCTTTCTCAAATGTTTAAATGGCTACTGCACATATTTCACAGTCCCTTATTGATCCTGTAAATTGAACTCCTTTTAATTTAGGATGTGTCACTGCTAATTTCTTTAAGTACTTCTCCAATAAGTGACCTATTTATAACACCAGTGTGGTTCGAACAGTATTTGTTTATTTGTTATCTCCATAATGGTAGGAACAGGCATATCTTCTCCATTTAAAATATTTCTATCATACTTTATATTTTTGTTATCTGCAACAGGTTTTTCATTTTTCTCCTCAACTCCATCTGTCTTTTTCTCCTTGGGACTTTTTCCACTTTCCTTTATTTTCTCTGGTTTCTCCTCATTTTCATTATCACTATCTCGGTTCTCCAATAATGTACTATCTCCATTCTTCGATAGCATAGGTGAACAATTCTCCTTTCTGACATTTTCTCCATTTTTGATTTCATACTCTTAGCTTACATTTTCTACTCCCAATATGTTTCAATTGTTTCCTACTCCCTCCATATTGTTTGTCAAAGCTATATCTCCGATATGAGCTTGGCTAACAGATAGACGATGAGCTAACTCTGGGTTCTCATCATCATACATAGGTGAACCAAAAGTATGATCAGTATAAAATTGTGTATGCCAGAAGGGTCTATTGTATGGTCCTTGAAAATATGTTACATTTTGCTTCAAATTTGTAACACAGACTGATTTATTATCAAGGATTATTGTAAAACCTAGGTCTACTAATTTTCACAAAGAAAATAAATTTTCACAAAGAAAATAAATTTTCACAAAGAAAATAAATTTTCAAAAAGGTTTTTACAACACTGTACACCTTTAAAAGTTAATTTATGGCCTAGTAAGTCACGAGTTACTAATGTATCTAACTCTGTACAAGGTAAATGTGAGCTTACATCAGCACTTAATATTTCCTCCATATAAACCTTTTGAAACCATAATGGGTATACAGTAGACATTAAGTGCTTAGTGGCTCCACTATCAATGCTAAAAATGAAACTTTGTAAATACTACCTGATGATTCCATATCATGTCTCTTCTCCAGTTGACCAGTCTCCATAGGGGTATCCTCTGAATTTGTGGCTACGAAAGTCAAATCAGGGTGAGTGTTCTTCAATTTGCTGATAAAAGGGATGGGGGTTGGCGGTAGAGGGATGTTCAAATACTCCAGGACATTAAGATCCTCCATTCTAATGCCAATCACTGCAGTAATTGTTAATGGAAATGGTTTAACTCCACAACCAGCTCCACAGCCATTCGAGAAGACTCCTTTTTCACCTAAATATGTTGCTCCATATCCAGTTCTCCGATTCTGGCTTCTGGTATCCGATACTACCAGTTGCATTTTCCCTTTCTTGGGACATGTTGTCAAAAAGGGTCACTAAGAAAAATGACTATTTTTCATGGAAGAAGTTGCCAATTTGAATCCCGACTGGTTCTTTATTTTAAATTATTTCTTTTATTCTTGTTATAAAAAATAGTCAATGGTGATCATGAACGTATTTAATCAGGGAACAATTCTGGAAAAAAATAGTTGATTCCACCAATTATCTCGAATGAAAAAAAAAAAAAAAGAGAATTAAATTCTCCTTTTTAAAATCAAAAAATAATATTACGCTCCTTAAAGAGATTTTGTCTGCGCACAATATGGAAATGAATACTCAAAACAATTAGGTCTCAAATTAATGCAACAATAAATTCAACTTTTTTTGTCATAAAAAAAATTTATTTGCCTAATCGAGTGAAAAAATTTAGCACATTTTGTGCAGAAAAGTTTTCTTCTTAGTTTTACACTAGTAAGTGCAGCACTTTTCTGAATCGAATGACCAGTTCTTTTGTTATTTTTTTGAAGACTTTTGAGAAGGAAAGTTTCTTTTTTCAGTTTAACTCGGGTAAATAGAAATATTTTTTCGATGTTCAAGTGCTGCAATTTCTAAGTTTAAAACTTTTCATGAACAGTTTCAGTTCTGGACCAGTTGTCACGAAAATTAATCTCAATTCTACTTAGTGGTATTATTAATTCAGTGTCAGCTCTTAGAAGTGAAAACTCAAAAAATTTAAAATTGTTTGTCATTAATTTCGATAGTTTTCGCTAAGAGTTTAAATTCCTGACCAGCTTTTGAAAGTTAATTCGTAGTTCTACCTTTGGGTTTTTGTTCGGTGTCATTTCTGAGAAGCGGAAACTAAAAAATTGCTGTTTCAAATACAGAAATTTTAACAAATTGTGTTTGTAAAAAAAGAATGTGACACATCTTTTTCTTTCACAAAGTTCAAGCGGCCTACCTTTTCAGTTTGAATTGCCACTGTTTCAACTCTTTAATGTGACGTTCTTTTGAAAAGAAAAGTTTCTTTTCAAGTTCTACACAGGTAAATAGAACAGCTTCTTCAGTGTTGTTGCGTCACAAGAAGCAAGATAAGAATAAATAATAAGTATCTACCTTCTTAATAAATTTGGTGTTCATTCTTCACATTTCTACTCATTTTCATAATCTATTAAATAATTGTTTGTGACAAAAAAGTTTGAAAGGTGAATTCTGAAGCCAAAATTAAGTTTTCAAGTTTCGATGACATCACGAACTGGATGGATATGTTTCCAGAAAAATAACTGGAAGCATAGTTGGATGTTGGGAAATTTGATTACGATTAGGTTTTTCTTAAGGGGCTGAGTTCAAATTTATTCTCAGTTTTTTTTTGTTCCAAACCACTCCTTAAAAAGTCAATGTAACTCAGACATGGATTTCGTTACTAACTTTTTGTATACTTACTACGTATTAACTAATGGTTTGTGACAAAAAGAAGTTCAGGTAGTTCGATCCTCAAGTCAAAATTAATATTTTGAATTTCGATTACGTTAGGAGACTCAATGGGTGTTTCTGGCCGGGTATTCTTCAATCCAAAATCAAATTTTTTAAGTTTCAATGATGTAAAGGCACTCGATGGGTATAACCTGCATTGTAACTGGTTGCTTAACTGGAGATCTTAGAAGATTTGAAATATCGAATTAAAATATCTACTGGGGCCTTCTGATTCCAGAAAAGGATTTGAGACCACGTTTTCGTATCCTACCTATTATTGAATAATGCATAGACACATACATTTTTGAAAAGTCCGAATTCTATATTTGGTCCATGTTTGGATTGAATGAACTCCTTTTTGTACCCCCTGTAATCTCAAAAATTGGTGTAGGAACAACGTATTTTCATAATTATAATAAATTATTGAAATATATATATAACAAGAGAGAACCCATGCTGCTGCGCAGCAATAATTCACACAGATCTACATTAATATATCGGAATTATCAATTAACCGCCTGTATTGATATGATATTAGGAAGAAAAAAATGATTTTAAGTTAGACTCGAATATACAAATTAGCCAACTATATCTATGAAATTGATTACTTGATAAGCATTACAGACGGGTGACTTTTATATATATATATATATATATATATATAAAATAAATGAAAAGCGCAATGGTCCAATTTGTTTTTTAAATTTATTTCTTTATAGTAACTGCTGTCTGGCTTGTTTAGAAAATTATTTTTTATTTCTTTGTTTGCCCCTTCTATCTTTCAAGACATTTTATCCAATATACTCCTTACTCAAAAAATTTAAAATTCAAGCTCAGTTTGATCCTAACTTAACTTCCGTGGTTTCGATGTTAAAATATGTGAGAATATAACACTATTTCAATCGTGTCGTGGTGGTCACCCCAGGGTGCGATTTTGCGTCGATCGTGGTGATGGCATATGGTGTGTTGATTACAGCTCTCGCCACAATTGAGCTCTTACTCGCAACCTCGGTTGCTGGTGTCTGAGATGCCATCACAGGTACGGCAAATGGTGTTACCTGTGATGGATTGTCTGCTTCAACACTGTCGTCTGTTGTTTCCACAATATTTGTGGTAACAAGAGTGTTTTGAACGAAGTCGGCGCATCTGTGAATAATGGATCCACAGATGATAGCGTTTTGTTGAGGCTGGAGAGGAGCAGGACCTGTCCACTTTCCCCGACATCAGGTTGGGCGCAGCCACCCTCGGTACCACTGTCTGAGAAGGAATTCATCGGCAAGGAGAGGGCACTCTCAAATTCCTCAATCATCCTCAAGGGTGCTGTGTATTTCGAGAGTATGCCCTCCATGCCCACGTTGGTTGTCGATGAGACCAGGTCAATGACCGGATCTAGTGTGTGGCTCCACGTTGCAACTTCGGTTTCGGTTGTATCCAGAGCACGCGTCGGTGTTGATGAAATTTTGTCAATGCTGATGAACGACATAGGTGGGGTGGCGACAATGTCGATTACGTCTGCCAGCGGCAGTGTGTCATACACCGCCAAAAGTGACTCAACTGTGTCTTCGGACTGCCAGGTCATGCTGTCGAGTATAGCACCAAGGTGTTTGTGGGCCTTCAGGATGCTGAAAAATGAGCGCAACCACATGCTCGTGTGCATTGACACAGCAACCCTTGTCTCAGCCAAGTGACGCAGCTCAACAAGAAAATGATCAGCGACTTCTTTGATACCGTTTATATACTGTTTGACGGACATGACTAACTAAATCGCGAAATAAAAAATACGTGAGATGCGATTCAAAAAGAAAAAATTTTACCAATATAATATTATGTTTCGATTTTTTGTACTTACGTAGTGCTGGACGAATATGAAGACCAAAACCAAAAAAATAAAACAAGGGGAGGATCAAAACATTTTAAGGAGAAGACACAAAAAGGAATTTGACCACGAGGTCAGGGAATAAAATTGGCTGAAAAATACGAAAAAATACGAGAAATTTAAATGATAAAGTTTTAGGCCAACAAAATAAATAAATTTATTTGTTGGTCTACGAGAAAAAACGGAAAAACGAGGAAAAGGAAACGTAAAAAAGAAGCAAAGTTCAAGAATTCAGCCTAAGTTGAAATATTCTGTAGCAAAACACACGAAAATGAAATGGAACAGAACAATACAAAGTATTGAAATCGAGTGAAGTGCAGCCTAGGTTGCTTATCATTTTTATGTTCAGCATTTTTGTGTATAATCTTTAAGATGCGCTTGTCATGAGATGAGAAAGTGAGTGTGGTGATCTGTATTAATTTATTATCACGCACACTAACACCATCGAACTCAATAACATACTGGAACGAACACACGACGTAAAACGTCCAACGTGTTTGACAGAGACAGAAATAGACTGGCGATGTTTCTCTCTTTGTTTATAAGCTTCTATGCATATGTTTGTATGATTGTATCTCGTTTTTGGTTTTTTTGACCCTTATAACCACATTTTTGTATTTTTTTTTGAGGACAGAAATTGAAGAAAACGCAAATAAATATACAATCGAACATTTATCTTTTTTCATTTTCATAAATTCGAGAGGAATGCATAATTTTGGATATGAATCCCAACTAAATTCTATAAAATCTGACTTATCGAACGTAATTACGAGACAACCGTTATTCACAGAGAGCTGAAATTTTTATGACATATTTTAGTATGTTTGTTGAAGATTGTGTGAAAATTTCAGCTCAGTTGTACGTTTCAAAGTCGAGATATTGCTGAAATTACGCAAATCCCCAACTAGATTTAATCCTTATCACATGAATCCCTCAATCTGGAATTTTAGCGATATCTTGTTAATAAAATGTAAAATTTCAGCCAAATCTTCTCAGAATATTGACAACTTCTTGTACGTTCCATTCTCCAGGTTTTCCAGGGTGTAAAAATTTTTGCCACTTTCAACAATCATGTAGGGTCCTCGGTACAATAGAGCGAACTTTTTAGCAACGCAATTTTCTTTGCTGGAGAGATGGTGTTCTTTAATGTGAACTATATCGCCATATCTCAGTTTTACAGGATGAGGGTGTGAGTTTGCAAAGTATTTTCTGCATTGGATCAGCTATTCAGTGACTCACTCCTGGACTATTTTTAGTACTTTGGAGTATTATTCATCAGTTAGCTTTTCCAATTTGGCACTCCCTCAGACTGTTGTATGTTGTTTCAGATGCAGTAGGACTGGGGGCACACCAGTAACAATGTGCTCCATGATGTTAATCTTGCATTCCACATTTTTTATGTGGTTGGGCCTCTTTGAATGCCTTGGGACTGTTTCAAGTTGCATTTGCAGGCATTCAGCAAGGGTCTGCATAACACGTTCTGCGGGGTTTGACACAGAGCAATAAATTGAGGTGAAGCGGACATTGACCCCTCAGTCTTTAAAATGGTTGGTCCAGTTACCCGAGGAGAATTGGGGGCCGTTGTCAGATAGAATCATTTTGGGCAACCCATATTCTTTGATGTAGCGCTCTATCTTGTTAATGGTTAAGACCGTATTCACGGTCTTTACCGGATATAATCGTACATATTTTGTAAAAACATCTAGTATGACCAGGATTTTTTGAACTGAGCCACAACCTCAAGGTAAGGGACCAAAATAGTTGACTGCTACAAGTTCATTTTTTTCTTTAGCAACCACGTTGCGCATTTCCTTATAGGGGATGAAACCACTTCTTTTGCATGTCATGCACTTCTTGCATTTCTCGATGTAATCAAAGACATCTCCCTTACATCCTGGCCAGTCTAGGAAAAGATGTATTATAGTGACTGTCTTGTTACCTCGAGTTGTTAGGCATCCGAGTGATAGTACTGGATGCACTGTTGTCATTTTTTCACAGGTAGGTATACCCTGCATTTTTTTCACAGCCCTCGATATAGTATAGGACGTCTTCAAAATTTACCCGATGTTGTTGCTGATGCTAGAATGCAAGTGCGATTTCCAGGTCATCTTTCTCAATATCTGCAATTTCTTTGTACCACCTTGTAAAATTTTGGGAAGACAATAGGCTGGACTGTGCTGACAATAATCTCGGGGGCTTGGCGTACCATTGTAGGAACCACAAAATTGTCATCAGTGCAAGTGTGCACTTTGTGATACCAATATGGGGCATCAGCAATCTCATTTTTTGTGCCTGCTACGTGGTTAATGCCCTTGATGTTGAATTCTTCCAAGGTTGTTATCCATTGAGCCACCCAAGGTGAGCAGTAACATTTCTCATTTCTCAGTATTGTAAAACTCTGGTGGTGAGTAAAAACTACTAATTCATACCCAAGGAGCATGAAATAATATTTTTTGAGCGTGTATGTTATGGCTAAAAGCTCTTGCTCGTAGGTCATATAATTTATTTGAGCTTTTGATAAAAGCCTACTGACCATGCTTATGATAAGGGATTGTTCTTTTTCACCTAGTTGATAGATAAAACCACTGATACCATATCCCGAGGCATCAGCCATGATGAAGAATGGCTTCTTGAAATTTGGATGAGCCTCAAGTATACAACGCAACATTTCATTTTTCAATTTATCAAATTCAGCCTGGGTCTGCTTGTATCATTCAAATGGAACTCTTCCACAGAGTCTATACAGGGGCTGACTGATTTTGGCCCAGCAAGGTATAGATCCACAGTAGAAATTGACAATCTCGAGGAATGACTATACTACTTTTTGATTTTTTGGAATAGGGAAGTCTCTTATAACCCTTGTTCATTCCTCTAGCAGTTGTATACCATCATGATCTATTCTATGGCCTACAAACTTGACCGAGTCAAGGAAGAAGTCACATTTGTCTTCATTCAACGTCATATATGCGTCTCAGATGTGTTGGAAGACCACCTTCAAATGGTGAAGATATTCTTTTATAGTCTTGGAGTGGACTAGGATGTCGTACACATAAGCTGTGACAAATTCCTCAGTGTTTTTAAATACCTCACGTATTACTGAGAGGAATACCTGCATGCTGTCTTTTGTGCCAAAGGGGATCTTTATAAACTCATACAGTACTCCTTCAAACACAAATGGGCAATACTGTCCGGATTCCTCATCGAGTAGAATCTACAGAAATCCTTCATAAAAATGTAGGGAGGAGGTGTATTTTGAGCCCTCAAACACAGTTTTCAGTTGATCAATGTGCAGAACCTCATCTCCTTGTACCTCCGAATATTTATTTAGCTGGTGGAAATTTCCAGAAGGTCGATATGAACCATCCTTTTTCAGGACTGCAACTAGGGGTATTCTGTAAGAGGATTTTGATTTCTTTATAATCCCCTTTTAGAGATATTCTTCAATCTTTGTTAAAATTTTTTCTCTTTTGTGCCTAGGCACAGGGTAAGTCTTGCACATCGTAGGCTTATAATCTGGACTTACTTTCAGATGATGTCTATATAAATTGCAAGCCCCTGGTTCGAGATGAAAAATGTCATCAAACTCATCTCGGAGTTTTTAGAATTTAGGATCATAATTTCTATTCACTCTTTTTCAATTTGAACTGTGACAATTGCCAGGATGGGAGAAATATCGTGTATTCCAACAGCGTTGGGATCTATAGTATTTAAAATCTCTTTGGATTCATTTGTTTTGTCTAGAGCTGCCAACATTGTTCTGATGCAGTTAGTGTTAGTTTCACTGGATTCTGCCGGACTAGGGTATGTAATGCTTAGAGCTGAAATCTCATGGTCCCAATGATCTTGTTCAAAATCCACCACATTTAGACAGGTGACCAGAGCTTCGACATGGTCAGTTTTTTAAACCAAGGCTGAGTCTTTTTCAACTGGAAGTGAATGCACGATCTGCTCAACAATATCTGAATTTGGAGCAAATTTGGTCTATATCATCTCCACCGAGGGTAATGGAAGAACTAAAGGATTAGGATTAGAGAAGGCTGTTAGTAATACATGAACATCCACTGGAATCTCATCCTCATTGATGTGATTGTATTCATCGTCTGTGTCTATCTCAAAGACATCAAAGGAAGGAGATGCTAAATCTGCTGCTGATAGCTGTGTGGGATGATCTGCACTGATGTGTCATCCCACAGAGTAGAATGGTGTAAGATGCTCCTTTTCAAGTCCCAACACTATCTCATCCTGCAATAGTGCTATTGGACAGTCTCGGAGATAGTTCATTGGATCCATTACCTTGTTTTTGACGACCATGTTGTGGATAATATCATAGGTATAAATGGAAATATGCCAGTTTTTTTCATCCAGGGTGGTGAAATCTAAGCCATCTTGCTTACCAAAGCCTATTGCTGCATGGTAGCCTACAAAGAATTCACATCCCAGAAGCATAGGAGTGTTAAAGTTTTCAACTATGCATATGGCAATTTTGATAGGACCTTTAATTTAGTCCTATGATCATATAGGTGCAAGTGGCAATGATGGATTTTGTTACCTTGATAACATTGTTGCCTATCACAGCCTTGACTCTAAGTCCCAAACTTGGAATCTCTTTGTAATCTAAATCAGGACATAATTTGAGAATTGATGCAAAGAAATCACGGTTTGCGAAGGTCCACAATGACCCAGTATCACCAAGTTATGGGAACAGGTATTTGTTAACCTTGTCCAAAACGTACAGAGCTTTAATGTAATTTGGGATGGCAGTGCACAATACCACTTCACCACCCTCAATTTCTCCATTGAGTAAGTTTTTGAACCCAGCGCATACTAAAGGGTCAAAAGTTTCCTGCACAACTTGTGAGACCAATGGGACTATGCCCGCATTGTTGCTGTCCAATATTGGAGAGAAGTTACCAACACTGGGTTCAGAAACTGAGGTAGGATTCCCTGTGCCGGACTTTATTGGACTCAAAGCCAGTCTTCCTGACAGATGGCACCTTCCAGAGTGGAACTTGCCTGGGCAGTAGTGATGAGTAGTTTGTTCACAAGTTAGTTCTTTTGAACAAATTCTAGAAGTGAACTAATCAATCATTTAGTTCACTTCTAAATGAACTAGTTCATTAGTTCTTTTATTTTTGATAGTTCTCAGTTCTTATCAGTCTACTTTACTCAATCCGTTGATCAAACTGAAGTTGAAGTAACTAGCAGTCGATAAGTGAGTCAAACAATTAACCAATAGTTCTAGCATGAATTTATGAATACGAGTCGATCATAATATCATATAATAAATCAGTTGATTTAAATGATATGAGCCAATCATGAATCAGCTGATTGAAGTGATCGAGTTAAAAAATTTACTGAACTACTGAACTAATTGAACTAGTTCAGTGAACTAATTCACTTTGGTAAAGCAGACTCAATGGACTAAATCCACAAAATGAACTAAAATTCCCATCTCTACTGAGCAGGGGTCTTAACTCTTCCCCACTTTTACAAACCCAATCCATCCTCTCCACCATTGTGTTCAGCACCTCAGTACTAAAAAGATAATCGACATGGAACATGTTTTCTTTTACTATTAAACACAACTTGGCATCATTATCAAAGTAATAGTTATTGACCAATTATGTCTTATTATGGTAAAAGGTCAACACTACATGGTTGAGAATTACAAATTTAAGATTATTTATCTGAGTCATGTTATGTATATTCAAATTTATGTTATTGAAGATAATCCAATACATTTTATGATTCAAATCAGTAGAACTGGGTGGGACCTTAGTGACTATTATGTCCCTAACTGCGAATTCTTTGAACTTTTTTATAAGTCTTTGATATTGCTCATCGAACACCTCAATATGGAAGCCAGACGGTTGGTGCTCTTCAGCTCCCATGATAATCACAGCCTTTTTCACATTTTTTGGAAACCTATGTATGTTACCTAGGACTGACTTGAGAAAATTGCCCTTCTGACAGAAAAGATCGTCGGTCTTGGAGCATTTTACAACTTTATGTTTGCTAAGACTGTTCCAAAAAATCAACAGAGCCAGTTTATCCCCAATAATGAGGTAGTTGTACTACATCAAATACAAGGGTTTGTAATCATTGGCTGTGAGCAACCTTTGTTTTTTTCTCTCCATCCCCCGGTTGCTATGTAAGGACAGAGTTATTAGTTTACCGCCAGCTCTTCCAGGAGTGTCAAGTCAGGTGGTGGATTCTCCAGTAAACAATCAGATTCCTCATCACTAAGTCGAGTATCCAGACCATGTGGATTTTTTCAGAGTTGCAAGTGTGCAGTGTGTGGCATATAACAATTGTATTCTGTTTTTGGTTTAGCAGTGTTAAATTTATCATTACTCTTGGCAGCAGTAACTGCTGATGTTGATGGTTTGTAAGGTGCCCTCCTCCAGACAAAAGCTTTAGGAGGTAACGTTTTGAGATATTCACCAAACTCATCCAACGTTGTAATGTTATGACATAAGACCCCAAATCCACAGCCACTAGGCATGTTCTTCTGGAATACATCGATTATGTCTACATTGTGGTAATTGCAACCTCGGAGTCAACGTACGTAAAAACAGTAATAATCTCAAAAGTTATCTAAACCACAATTATATCAGTCAATTTTGGAAAACTCCTCAACTACAGCTCTTTTTGTTTCTGTCATCCATTCCCTAGCAAGAAATTTGGCTTTGAGAGGTTCATATCCTATCTCAGGATCTTCACTCTCCACCAAGGTGCAGTATTTTTTAATTGCGTTTCACAATTATGCAGCCTTACATACATCCTCTAAGGGATGATCACGAAACATTTTTCAAAGCGTTTGGTAATTATAGCTGGTGTACGCCTATCAGATGGTCCGGCCCAAGTTTCTGTCTCATAGTGTTGTTTTTTGGAATCTTGTACATATTTTTACATTCCAGAACGATGGCCATTACTACTACTAAAGGTCATTTGTTGTAAAGATTGTGGAGCAGCTGCAATTTGTTGAGTGCTCAACACTGGAGGAGTAAAAGTGGAATTTGGAATACTCCCTAGGCTCGGTGCTACACTAACTGCATCAGAAAATGGAGAGGCCAAAGGAGGTTCTACAAGGTTTATATTCCCAGGTGGTAATACAGGTTGTACCACTGGAGGTTGAGGCATAGGCGGCTGTATTTTAGCATGAAGGGAAACCATTATTGCTTTTAGATCAATCAAATCCTTGGTGGCTATGCATAGCTGTGATACATCTCCAGCAATAGCTGAGACTTGTCCTCCTATCATCTTGACTGTGGCATCTAGGGTTCCCACATGCTGATCCATATTTGTGGACATTGCATCTAATTGTTTTTGTAGATCGTGTAGGGCTTGGTCTTGTTGCTCTAATTTTTGTTGAAGGATATTTGTGTCCAACCTAGGTTGTACTTCTCCTTCCCCAGGTGGAATAAAGATGTTAAACCCATCATGGTCCTGTTGTTGCTGTTGATTTTCTTCGTCCATCTTCAAATTGCTTCCACCCTCAGTTGGCAAAGATTGATGATTTCTTCTACCCCTACAAGTTTTCTTATAGAGATGTAATGAAACAGAAACTACTTGGTTACGTAGTCTAATTGATGATACGGTTGAAACACGAGAAACACACTCTCCCATACTCACACTCTGACTCTCAAGAAATTTGGTAAGTCTACTGTCTTTTCATTCACAAATCCTTATACAGAGTGAAAACGAGGGGTTATAGGTTGTCAAAATGAGGCTACAGAAAAAATAAGTTTTTGTACCGAGGTTCTTGCCAAAGTCTCTCCCATATGGGAGAGGGATACGATTAGTCGAAGAAAACCAGCGTTTGTTTTTTTATTATTAAGTCAAAGTAAGGTACGTGTATTTCTAATTAAGAAAACACAGAGTCAAAAATTGGGTACATGTTTGTAAATAGCCTAAGTGTCGGTGAGCGGCGGATCAAAAGTAGTGTTAGCCTAAGGGGACAAATCCAAATAACCAATGTTTGTTGTGTGCTGTTCAACCTCCGAGGTTTATTTGAAAAATTTTTCTTTTTTCTTTTTATTTTACTTTATTACTTAAATTACGTTAAATGACTAGAAAGTCACGCACAAAGACAACTACAAATAATGCCCTTTAATTACAATAAATATTCACAACACAAAAATACACTATAAAGTTTTTTGGGGTTCCTCTCAGAGGGGAGTAGGATACCACTAAACACTAATAATTTGTCTCAGAAGAGAACTCGTAATAAATTCACTAATTAACAGCAATAAAAATTGTCAAAAATGTTAATAAATTGCTGTTGTCAATAAAAATGATGGGCTTTAACTCAGCAGTTATACAAGGCTTAGCTGGAAATTTTATTTTAAGTAACCATCCTCGCAGTGGCATTTAATTTATTTTACTGTAGGAATTGCCTACGCATATATTTAAAAGACGTAGCCTCGGAAATTAGGATTTTCCCCTATTTTAAAAAAAGTCCAATATTTAAGATATACTTACCTATATATATATATATTTTTTTTTATTTCCGAGGTAGTTTGAATTTTTTGAATCCCAAACATAGAATGGTGGCTAGGATACACGTAGAGTTGTTCATTATTTTTAATAAAAAAAACAGTTAGCCTAAACTCACCTAGGTGTCCATTTCCTGCACGTCACTTGGCCAAAAAGACAGCAAGAAAAAACAAGGTGATATGGCTTTGTATTTTCATACATTCTGCGTTAAAACTTTACATGAAAAATTCTAGATAATTTTAATATTTGGAGCCATTCTTATGAAAGAACGTGATTCATAAATTACAAAAGGTTGGTGGATAAAAACACTTTAATACAACCAAGGTTGTTTGGATACACAGCCAAATTTGGTTTACATGGACGGTCCCTGTTCGGGCGCCAGTTTTTTGAAAGTTGATGAGATACAGTCAGGTAAATTTGCAACCAGCTGAACAGAACAAGACCACAATATGTCTTACCAAAAAATTGGCTTAGGCTAAGTCCAAAAGGCTACAAACTGAGATGTTAAAAATAAATACAATTTAGGAGACAAAGAGTTTAATAATTTGTTCCATCTCGGCCAAGACTATGATGAAAAATGTTAGGATTAAACCTTGGTGAAAAACATCATCATGAGTGGGAGAAAATATGTGGTATGCGACCCCAGTAGGCTAAATCCCCACCAATACATACTCATACCTCCCAAACCCATTCCTTTAAATTACCAAGGTGGTAAACTGACAGCAAAATCTGACAGTCACTGAAATCCTTACAAGCCCACACAGCTATCCAGGCATTTGTATCTTACCCATTTTATACCATGTAAATTAATTTTAAAATGTACCAAAAGGTAGTCATGCACCCGAGGTGGTGCTTAAATATAAATTAGATCTTACTTTGCCGAGGTTTTTGCCGAGGTCTGGCCATGCCAGGTAAAAAAAATTAAACCATTATGAAAAAACACATCATCTAATGGTAAATATTAAAAACATGAAAAAACACAGAGAAAAAATAACAATATGTGTTCGTATATCGAATGTCAAACGCTGGTTGATCGGCTATAGGCTAACGAAAGATTTAACATTAGGTATGGATTAAAAACAGCCGATCGAAAAAAAGGAAGAAGGGGGATATGTACCGAGGTACAAACTCTTTAACTATTATATTATACGACCGAGGTGGTTTTATGGAGGGAAAAATGCAGAAATATATTTAAAGATGGAGGGAAAATATTCGTTCATCGTGAATAAATCTAGGCTAAGATAGTTAGCCTAACTTAGGTGCTCACGATGAATTTTATTATTTTGGAATTTTATTTTAATTAAGTATTTTTAATATTATTACGATTTTTTCGTATTATTTTTAAAATAAATAATGCATTCGAGGGCGCGCAAAAATTTACTAAGGTTAATTTTTAGTTAAGGGATTTTTTATTATTTATTTTGTCAGGCCGTATCCGTCAATCACTATTTTAGTCTACCTTAATAAAACTCCGTGTAAGTATGTGTGTTCACTCATAACTCTATAACGGCTTGGCGGATCGAAATGAAATTTTTAATGTTTATTTGTGCTATTCCGAGGCGTGTTTGAAGCCATCGTCAAAGTCTCAAGTCCCTCTGGCGACAAAGTTGTCCACATTTGACAAAATTCGTAATTTGCGATACAAAAACGAACAGAAAGGAATATGAAAGAGAAACAAGAAAATGTCGAAGGCAATTCGTGAGCTTGTCGCAGGCAAACGTTGCGGGTAGCATCTAGTTTGATATAAATTTGGAACCGTACCTGTGTAAGTTTTGAACCAACAAGAATTGTCTCCAATATTCGGATTCAAGGGATTGTCCTTGGATAGGAAAAACTGGGCTCCAAGTGTGACAGCTGATACCAGAAGCGGACATCCCCAACCATACAAACAATAGATGATTAACGTGCAGGTCGACGAATACACTCGCGATTTAACAGCAAATAGAGAGCGCCACGTATGGATGCACATTACATTCAGCCAACAAAAACTGGATAACAACCAAAACTGGGTCATGTAGGCTGCAACAAATGCCAATTCATATTAGAGAGTTTAACTTCTTGTAAAAGAATATACACGTTTTAAAAATTCTGACCGGTATAGCCGATCATCACTAATAATAATAAAATCTTGAAAATTAAAAAACAATAAAAACAAACAAAAAACAGTTTATTCCCGCGTTGAGGACGAATATTAAAAATAAAATAAAACTAAATTAAATTCAAAATTAACTCCCACATAATAAATCTGCCTTGAGCGTCTTGGTTAGGCTAACCATCTAGCCTAGGTTCGTTCACATTAAACACTTTTCAACTTATTTTTCGATTGATTTTTTCTTTCCCCTTACACCACTGTTCATTTATCTCTTTGGCGCGGCTGTATTTCCCACATTCGTGTACCTAGGTACTATCTTTCACTATTATTTATCTCCCTCTCTGTACTTTTTTCACGGCGCTGCCATTTTTAATACACTTGACGTAACTTTTTTCTACCGCTCAGTTCATATGCATTTGCTATTTGTGTAGGCAACATAATTTATATTTTGTCTTCATTTTTGTTACCATTTTTGTTATTTTCAAATTTTTTTTCAATCATACGTTAAATTTTTCACTGGTAATGAGCCACGTTGGATCAAGCCTAGGTAAAACAAATTGATTTCTTATTTTTTGTGCATCACCTCGGTATATGGTCATTTTGGTAAATTTTTATTCGATGCATAGTATAAAGTGGTAAAACAAAAATATGGCTGACTGTGCAGGTTTAGGCTAGGTTATTTTACAATCATCAGACGTAGTTGATAGTTTGCAGATATTGTGTTGTGGGTGAATTTGTGTGTATGTATTGAGTTGATCTTTATCAATCCAGGGTCGCATACCACAATTTGAAGGACAAAGTCCAAAGAATGGAATGTATATTTTTTTATGGGATTTCAAAAAATAGACGTAATTAGAAGCTTCTTGTATTTTCCTGTTTCAAACTTGTGGCCTCGCAAAGTGATCGTGTCAGTGGGGGGCATAACCAGTTAATTCATACAAAACAGAATGGAAAAATGCAATTTTGACAAAAAAAAATTGAAAATGTCATCATTTGGTATTTTTTTATGAGCGTAAAAAAGAAGCATGATTTTTTTCATTTTTACAACCGCATGTAAATGTTATAAACAACATAATATGGCGGGCTTGACAATTTCATATCCCTTCATTTGGTCCTAAATTAATCTCCAACTGTTTATTGGTTCCTTCCAAATTTGGGCTGGAAATTCGAATATAAGGTCGCAAAAAATGTAACATACTCTATTTTTTCGTGTTAATGAAAAAGACTTATCCACAATGGGAGTGATTTTTCAGGAGAACCAAAAAACGTTGACTTAATGGTAGAACTACAGTTCTGATTTGATATGTTTCAAATAAAGTTTTTTTTGCGTTTCAGTATGATAGAATTTTTATAAGAATGTTGGCCAAATTGTATTTCATTAATTTGATCATTTTCCATCGGAAATTGTTAATAAGGCGTTATTGCTGAACAACTGTGTAGAATATTTGCAGTTGAAGCGTTTCAACCTGAAAGATGAATTGTTCTTAATTAACATGTAGGTTTTGTCGGCTCGGGGAATCAAACCTGGGACCTACATATTTGCCAGCTAAAAGCGGTGAACTTAACCGCACGGCCATCTCACCGCCGACTATAACTGGCAAATGTATTTTATATTAGACAGGGGTATGGTGGTTCCCACACACTCCCCCCCCTAGAGAGACTCAACACGAGTTGAACGACATTAGATGCTGTGGGAGGTTGGGCTGAATTAGAAACGCCTCTTATACCTATACACACAGGCTTATACTACCTATACGGGTTCTATTTCCACTATATAGGGCGCCATCTATCGGCGACTCAAGTTAGGAAGGAGAGTTGTGAGTTCCACCATGCACCACTAGGGTGCGTGCGTGTCCAGCACACGTCAAGGGTCACCAGATGTAGGTTTTGTCGGCTCGGGGAATCGAACCTGGGACCTACATATTCGCCAGCTAAAAGCGGTGAACTTAACCGCACGGCCATCTCACCGCCGACTATAACTGGCGAATGTATTTTATATTAGACAGGGGTATGGTGGTTCCCACATAACATTTGGCTCGTTTTTTTTTAGTTGAGGAAAAAATATTATTACAATAATAACAATGAGGCAATTTTGCTTAACAAAACAATGTTACCATATCAAATGAGGTGGTTTTTCCCCTTTTTTTCCAAATAAGGTTTTTTTGTTCAATAAAGTGTAGTAAAATCACCAAATGAGATTATTGGTAAAACTTTTACTTGATAAAATTTTGTATTTTTTATTAAAAGTGAGGTGTTTTTGCTTCATATTTAGGTTTAGAATTGCCTCCTCTTTTATTTGATACTAAATAGTCAATTTATTTAAAAATGACAGATAAATCTTTTTTCATTAACCGGCAGTATTTATCACTCGAGAATCTATGCGATAGTTATCTTCCCCAATATTAGTGGGTTCAGATGATTGTCCAATTATTGGTTTAATCCGAAATGGAGGAAAACTCGAATCCAGCGCTTCAAAAAACATCTTGACCCCCTTTTGACGTCCCGAAAAATACAACAATTAATTTAATCCGAAATTAGACCGAAACGGGAATTCAGCAACTAAAAAATACACTGCACGATGTGTCAGTGGGAAACATGAAAATTTATCCTGACCCCTTTTTTGTGGTTCCGAAGAAACCAACAACAATTATTTAATCCAAAATTGGACGCAACATATGAATTTGCAAACCAAAATAACATGCCCTAGACGATGAATAACTCAGTAAGAAAATTTTTTTGACCCCTTTCTTGAGCCAACAACTGCTTCAATTAAAAATTTGACCTAAAATTTGCCTTCTGTGCCCCAAAAAATCTATCCTACAATGTAACATTCAATAACATCTGATAATATTTTTTAGCCTCCCCTTTCGTGGCTCCAGAGGGTCAAATAATTTATTTAATCTAAAATTATACCTAAAATTCCAGTTTATGGCCCCAAAAAACATATCCCACGATGTAAGTATCACTTGATAATATTAGAAAACGTTTAGAAATTTCATGTAAAATTAAAAAATCAACTTATAAAGTCATAAATTAAAGATTCTGGTGGGAACATCGAGTGATTTATAGTTTTTTTTTTTCTCATCGATTCTTAGTAAGCCTATTATATTCATCTCAATCCAGTTTTTTTTTTTTTTGTTTTCACTATTTTTTGAAATATAGTTTCAATATTAGAAAAATTATAATTCATAACGAGTAATTACTAATTTGTATGTGTGTCTTAAAGAGATTAAAGAAATAGAGTATGGTACATTGTTGAGACAGAAGAAGAGAAAGAGCTAGAGAAAGAAAAATATCTATTCTTTTGAAAACAGACTGATTTTTAGCCTAAGCTAAGCCTAGTCTTACTGCAGTCCGCTCTCAATGTGACCTGTAAGCATATTTTGGGAAAATAAAAGGATCCTAAAATTAAAAAAAAAAAAGATACAAAAAATTAATATGTAGATACCCCAACCATTCGAGGAAATAAAAAAACAGCACGCATAATTGTGCATCTTCGTAGCTACAAATAGATGCTTTATTAGGGGTGTTTGCAACGGAGGTTTGGGGAACTAACATATATTCCTTAAACACCCAAAAAACGGGGGAAAAGAGTGAAAA
This sequence comes from Ericerus pela, assembly GCA_011428145.1. Taxonomy (NCBI): domain Eukaryota; kingdom Metazoa; phylum Arthropoda; class Insecta; order Hemiptera; family Coccidae; genus Ericerus; species Ericerus pela. Next base: position 4,379,789 of record WOFM01000005.1, read on the forward strand.
GATCGGAAGAAACTTTATATATAAAAGTTCTTGAACAAAGAAAATCTCCTGAAAAATCGACATGTGGTACATATATCTATGGGGGTAAAATTAATATTGCTTTGTGTGACCGTTTGTCGTATTATACTTCTCCCTTTTTCCCTTTTCTGTCGTTTTTTCCCCTACTTTTCCATTTTTAAAACAAGAATTTATTTCAAAACTATGACGTCATCCACCTCTTATAATTTTCTTAAAATTTTTAAGTTAGAACTATCACGTTATTTTTATTTTTGTATACGTATAACGAGAATTAAAAAGCTATTTTTCATCCCTTTTATTTTTTTCCCCTCTCTTTCTTTTTTATCTTATGATCATATAGTGTCTTGCCTGTATTTCCCGATTAGTCCCGAAATCTTCGCAGACTGCCCTCTAAGTAAATGTATAACCTAAATAAATAAATAAATGGTAAATAAATAGTACATAAAAATAATCATAAGTACCTATACCTAATTAAATTAAAAAAGATAAATATATAAATAAATAAATAATTAGATATACTTAATTTCTAGGCAATCATTTAATAATTCCGTACTTGCCATTCTCTGCAAGTCTAAAATAAGTTCAGTACAATGACGTCATCGGCTTCTCATAATGCCCCTAAAGTTTCCAAGTCCAAAATTATAACGTCATTTTTCCATTTATTTTTCTTTCCATTTAATTATATTTATTTCATTATTTTATTTTTTATTTTTTATTTTTTTATCTTTTACATCTTACAACCAGTGACTGTAGCCATTTCAATATAGAATAAATTTTCAGATAGTTTTTAGCGAGCGTCTCACAAAAGGAAATTTTTTCAACAGGTTACATATATGAAACCATATTTGAGGTTCAATTGGAGTGGGAGCGTCAAAGATTAGTCTATTTTTTGTTGAATATATTAAATTATGGCGGTATTTGTCATATTAGGTTGTGGGCCAGTGGATAAGGATGTGTGCTAACGTGCTATGGTCATGGGTTGGAACCTTACGTATTCTTTTGAATTTTTTTATTTTATTTATTTCAGTTTTTTTATATCATTTTTCATCGCTTACTTAACAAATATTAAAAAAAAAAACAACGGGTGCACTTCGTGCGCACCAGCTTCACCACATGGCCAAATAGTGATAAAAAAAAACTAAAATAAAAAAATTAAAAAGAATACGTAAGATTCGAACCTACAACCTGCAGCATACTAGTACGCATCCTTATCCACTGTACCACCATCCAATTTGAAAACCCGAATTCTAATTTTATGTGTTCAACCAAACAAAGACGAACTTCAAACATGACGTCATAATATGTAAACCTGCTGGAAAAGCTTCCTTCCACGAGACGCTCGTTAATTTTTGCTATTCGAGAAAATTTCTTCGGATAATCTGCAACGTGATTCGTCGTTAAATTAATTAAACAACTTAAGAAGAGAAGTAACTTCCGGACACGTACATGATTCGAAAGTAATTTTCTTGAAAAACAAAAACTATGTGTATTTTTTTCGTTTGTGGCTGGGTAAATTTGTAAAACTCCCTCCTCTGGAGGCGAATTCAGGCGATGTATACCTACATTACATTCGACAACATTACTAAACCGGTTTACACTATATATGTTGAGCCTATTGAAAAGCGAATGAGGCACACCGCTTAAAAATGGTCGCCCAGCCTTGGCTGAAGTTCCACGTCTGTCGAGGGGAAAAAATCCTTTTTTTCGTGATGGACAGATTTTTTTCGCAAAAGCCGGCGATCCTCTACCATACGCACAGCTTAGCCTATCCGCTGAATCCAAGTACTCGTAAAAAGTATAGTCGGATCAGATACCTATAGGTACACCTATGTAGGTATATATATATATATATATATATATACAGGTACTTACCTAAGAAGATGCAGTAATCGTTTGGGGGCCCAATACATTGAATGCCAATCAACGAACTGAATCCAACAATGAGCGTGGCCACGTGGCACAAAAAGCATTTATCGTGCATTTTGCGGCGTAATTTTGGTGTGCCCAAATACAGGGCCAAGGTGACGATTAGAAATAAATTTGACGTCGCCAAGCCGCACCAATGATACTGCGCCACTATTTGCGCCACCGATTGCGGGGGAGGATACTCTGTTTTCGCATTCGCATCCGCATCCGTATCCGCATCCGTGACGTTCACGCATATCACGGGCATAAATTTACGGTCTTCGATGAAGTACTCGAAGCAATAATCGTCGTAATTATACGACGTATTGTACGTCAAATCTTCGATGGTTCCATTTTCGAGAAGTTGGTACACGAAATTCTCGTTCAACGCCATCATTAGAAACTCCTTGTTGACCGAACACGACAAATGTTGGACGACATCGAATTGCGAATAATTACGTGAAATCGTGTCGTCGTGTAGTTCTACGCACTGCAAAGAACCGTTGAAATAAGCTTTATGCGGTTGACAGCATTTTCGGCGACCTCGATGGGGGGACGCGTCGTCGATACCATTGAGCATCGCGCCTGTTGAGCAAAATTCGACGTTTCATTGCTAATGAAAATTATAATTTCTTTAAAATAATCCTTTCAAAACGGAGGTTAGTATAGGTACTCGTACCGGAATTATCCTGCGGAGGCGAGTCCGAGTCTGCGCGAGGCAACTGAGCGTGCAGCAAGACGAACAATAATCCAACGTATTTGCACATGACGAGTGAACGCGAACCAACATTCTGTAAGTCACTTGAATTACTTACACGAAAACTTAATCGACTGATATAACGCGAATTTCCATGGATTAATTAGACATATCGACTGACTAATATTACGAAGATAATGACTCAAAAATAGATATAAAATAAATTTCCGATTCGAAAAAAAAAAAAAAAAAAGAAAAAGAAAAGAGGAAATAAGAAATGATGTGGATGGGCTGAATGCGATGGATGAAGGTCAAAACTTATCAAGCGATTGTAATATGTTTGCTTGAAAAACAAAAATATGAACCGATAATCTTTAAAATAATGGTGATGCAATTTGACTACAGGACGTGTTGATTTTATATGTAGGATGAGTTGTCCATATTAATATGTGAAATCCAGGCCGGTATCCCAGTGGTGGTGATTTCATTTATAAGGAATTTACTCACACCAAGACAACCATATCTTTTAAGAAACTGAAAGTCAAACTAGAATTTAATAAAACAAAAAAAAAAAATTTTTTTTGAGTCTAAATTCCTCCACACCGCTTTCGAATACCAAAAATGCAGGTATTCATCAATAATGAAAACGTCCTATAACTCTTTGTAAACAACTACTAAATTACCCGTATTTGATTTTATAAATATAGATATAATGTCTGTATATTCATGACCTCATTTTGCCTGTCCCTTGATTATATTGCGAGTCAGCACAACCCTATAATAACAAGCCCCTACCTCACTTGGCCAATTCAGCACGTACACTTACATACCCAAAACGGGTATATAAGCTCTCAATTCGAAGGAATCATTACACAGTATCTAGAGCTTTTCTGATAGAGCTACTAGTTAGTAGACAGTTTTGTCTAAGGATTCTAATCCCAAATGTTAAACCTAGTTTATAGTGTTTGAAATATTACGTAATGTACTGGGGTTGTAAAAATTATTATTTTATTAAAAGTGTTAAATCAACCTTGTGTTTTTAAATATCATTGAGTCTCTCAAATACGTTAAGGTCCACAATAGTTGTGGATAATAAACTAATTATTTAAATTATTATAAAGGTATTAATGCTTGTCCAATGTTAATTATCTCGTGTATGGTGTAACACTGAAAGTTGTTCTAACTTGGTACATTACCACCTCTTTTGGCCGTTACAAATTCAATTAATATTTCTGACACACATCACACATAAAAAACCCTATATTATTGTAGGTTGTACACTCCTGATGCACCCAAAATTCACGAGCATTATACTGGATCCAAATTTCTTTTGATCTGGAATTTGAATATGGTATCCCGCTAATTTGACAGTATTCCTCTACAGAAGGTGTGGTCTGTTTAGGTCACTCAGGGAAGATCAACTGCTTTTTTCAGGTTATCTGTAACTTTCTCGGCAGAGTTTTTGTTTTCTGTTTTTCCCTTGCAATATTCTACTTATTTTCCCTTAATATTTTCTGGTTATTCACTTTTGCATGTTTATTCTCGCAAACTTTTTTTTTTCAATCTTGAAATTTCCACATTTGAGCTAACAGTAACTACTGTAGATTTTTTTCCTTTAGGGTGTTGTTTACTCTGTGTTTGAAAATGACAATAAAATTATGAAAAAACTATGCCTATATTTATAAAAATTAATTAGTAAAAAACTTAACCTTTTTTTGGTAGTGTAAGGATATCACTCAGAGAAATTATTTTGTCACCCACAGAGAAACTATACGTAATAAGTTCATTTTCTTGTTCCTCGGAGAAAACACTTTCAAAACATCCTAATTTTCCAACAGTGTTGCCTGCAGAAATTATAAACAAGCAGTTTTTTCCATTTCAAGGTTGTAAAATGGATTTTTAGGGCTGTTATCTGATGAGTAAAATAGAAAAAATCACACTGAATGACTTATAACTTGGGAATAAATTGACCAATTTAAACCAAAATTGGTAGGGCTTTCCCTTATGTCAGATGTGCTGTTTGTACTGAGTTTTGAGACTATTAGATAAAAATTGTGTGTTTTTGTGAGTCAGCATTGAAAATTAACCCCTCCAACAGCCCCAGGGCATGAACTATTGAACCAATCGCAACCAAACCTGACAGAGTATTAGAATAGATTTGAATCAATGTCTGTATCAAATTTTGTGACTATTGCTTTGAAATTACATTTTTTAGAGCCATAAAACTGCCAAAACTGCAGCATAATTGCCCATCCTTGACCTACCATAAAACAAATTTTTCCCAAGTTTTAATGGTCTCATTGTCGACTTAATACAAATATTTGGTCCAAATTTGGTGACCAACGAACAAAAATCAAACCCGGTATCATGTTAACAATAATTAGACATACATACATACGTACATACATACTTATATAAATACTGAGAGAAGTCCAAGATCTTGGACTCAAAATAAAAATAATTTTGAACTTTCTAATGATGTCACAATTTGAAGACAGCTTTTCAGAAACAAAATTTGAATTCGGACATCATAATATCCGAATTCGAACTCATACGCAGATGAAAATATAACGACAGTAAGAAAATTCGATTCTCTTTTAGGCAATCTTAATACATTTTATTTCAGTATTGACTCATTCACATTTAGGAAATTTTCGACAAATAATTTGGTTCGATCCGACAGACTGGTGCCATGAAATATATGAAGATGAACACATATTCAATAGAAAGTAAAAACCCATCGACGGACATGAATGCAGCCAAATTTATTTGCTTTCTCTCTTGCTTCTCCACACTTTGCTTATGGTTTGCAGTCATATTATATTTTATTTTATTTTATTTTATCATTCATACACGTGCGCTTTGCCTATTATATGTCGACATTTATATTTGCTATCTGTAATTTTATTGGTTGCATATATATTAATTCCTCTTGCTTTCTATGCATTATCGACATCGCATGTTTGAAGGCAATTAAGCAGACAATAAGTGGGGAAATCTTGCCAACAAGAAGTAACTTGCAAAATATACAAATTCTAATTTTTATTCACTCTTGTTCTGACAATACCTGGTACTAGGTTCGTCTTTACAATGTAGTCCTTTTTGTGTAGGCAGATAGTAGCAGGTCCAAGTCTCAATTTGTACGTTAAAGTCCTCGCATAGGCAATTAAATAAGTGTACCATCTGTGGATGTAGATTCACTTCAACTTGATCTACCTTGAAGACAAACTAGGATGGTAGTTTGAATTCTGGTCAGGTTCAGTTGAAGACAAAAGGCAGGTTAGAAATGTTCTTTCGTCATGAAGGATTAGTAGTGACAATATATAAGTCATTTCTAGTATGGTCAGTTTCCATATTGCATTTCAAGGCAATCTTTTAAAAGCACCTGCGAGGTGAAGTTTTCAAGTCAACAATATGATCAGATGGAGTTCCTGGCATCTGTTAGGAGGGAAATTTGGTTCATTGAAGACAAATTTAAGACGAGCTTAGTCCAAGATAACTGCTTTGCTTGGTCATTTGAAGGCTGTGTTGAGCCTTCTTTTGCGCATAGTGAATTTGATTTCATCTATGTTTGTTTATTTTCTCACCTCACTCTCACATAAACCAAAAGCTCTGAAGCCTAAAGTTTCATGATAGGAGTTTTCTTTTACACCACAACAACCATCACTTGTGAAGACAAACAATTAGGTGAAGACAAAGGTATTTTTTGATGGTTACCCCTACTTGTTGTCTGCAATAGCTTTTTTTTTATCTTTTTATTTTTCCTCTGTACGCTTTTCATTATCCGCTTTGTTGACACTATGATTCTTCTGTAATTATAGTCTTTGACAAAATAATTCTACTGTTCGTTTTTGTAAGTTTCCAACCTCTTATGGATTGAAACTTCATTAGGCTTTTTTGTCCACACTACCCAGCTTATTGCTGATTCATCATATTAATTTGCTGAGATATGAAGACAATTGTAAGCTACGTTCCATCGTGTCTGAAGAAGTTTAATTCAAGTGAAGAAGAATTCAGCCATAGGATATCGACAAAGTTAAAAAAAAAATGTCTTGAAGTCACACTATCAAGACTCCACGATTCAGTGTTTTGGCTGCATGATGTCGTAGTTTTAGGACATTGTGACATCATTTGTATTTAAACACCACTATACATTAAAGGTTGACTTTATGAGCTAATCAATTTCAAATTGCCTCGTTAAATAAGGCGATTGATTTGGGACACCTCAATATATATGAATTTTCAAAAATGGTGCCAAAATGTTCCTTGGGTTATGAAACGAAAAATGAACTTACTCCCACCCCTTGGTCCTTCCATGAGCACAAGATTGATAAGTAGATTTTCGTAGAAAACCTACTCAAAAATTAACTGGTCATAGAGTGAGACTGTTTGTGTTGTATATACATAAAGACAAATTCCAATTTCCACGTGGAGGGAAAAAAAATTGGAAATGGGGAAAATTTTCTCAGAAAAATAAAATACTTCAATGTGTAATACCTACTTTTAAAAACTTTAAAGAAATAATATTTTTCACACATGACGCAAATCATTCGAATGGCCATTAAAATAATGTAGATAGCAAATAAACCGCACAAGGTGGTAGTGGTGGGCTATCTGCATCAGTCATGTTGCAAGCCCTGTTGAATCAAATTAGCTGATTTTTTTCCCCTCAGTGGTTGCTTTCTGAATAAGTTCAATCTTGCCACATATCGTACGTGTCAACTTCAAAATGTTCGTTTTCACTTACTAAATCGTTATTATTTTGTCATTCCAGTGTGGAAAATAGCAACCCTAATTACGTACTTTGCCCAATTACTCGCATTGGCCTAATCAATTAAGTATATGTATCTCCAAAAACTGCGAAAATTATTTAAGCAAATTTTTTTCAAACTCATTAGTTAGTGTTAGGGAAATATCTCTGACTCATGAATACTTTTTGTGTTGTCCCAAAAATGGAAAATTGCGTAAGGTAGACATGCCAGAAGTGAGCGCTCGAGTCTTAAATTACTATTATTAAGGTTGAATAACATATTTGGTAACACTAATTGCAAGGAATGAATGTTGGTTAATATACCTAATGTTTCTACAGTTGCAAAAGGCGGTACGTTATCAGTGATGTTTTTTTAATAGAAATTGAAGTTCCTTTGTGCTACGTAATTCCAGATTTTCCTCTTTCCCTATGAATATCAATAAGGTAATTATTGTTTTTAAATTTCTGTAGAATACGTATTTTTCAATATTCTGTGATGGGATATGAATGTATAATGTTACGTATTCTTAATATTTTAAAATCATATTAGTTACAATTCTGCTTCTTTTTATCAAAATCTCTCATTAGTAATAAATGTGCCTACTATTGCTTTCAATTATTATAGCATTTCCAGTAGTGGGCAACCTGTGCTCCTTATTGTATGATACTGATTTTTTTTTAACAAAACCAGCAGTGGGCATTCTATTTTCTATTACCTATATTATACACGGGTTAATTTAATTCAATCTTTTATTTGTTTCCTAATTCATAGAAGGCAAAAACTGATACCAGTATAATCAATCAGTTGAAAAAAATTACAATGATAAGAATATATAGAGGGCAATGCAGAATTTTAAAAGGGCATGAACATAAATACAGCTGCAAGATTGTTTGATGTTCCAATATCAACCCTGTTTTACAAAATTGAAGGGAAACACCTATCATTTAGAAAAGGGCCAGAGGGTGTTTTGATTAATGGGATCAAAGAATTTCTAGTCAAATGGTTGTTGGAAATGAAAACCAGATAAAAGAAGAAAATATAGAAAGACTACTCCCATCGCTAATGTTTCGTTTCACAAAATGTGAACTAAACATAATTCGTTTTAACTTTGATTTTTCATCTCTATGTAAACTTAATTTATAGTAACTGAAGTTACAATGTTAGCTTACGATGTAAATTATCTCACCAAGGTAATTTGTATGATAAATTGACCGTTTAATGATATGACTAGCAACTTCCTTTTTGTCAAAAAAATTCAACTTTTGTTTTCTATGACTTAAAATAAATGAAAAAAGAGTGACCACCACTGAGGTGATTACAACTGGAATTTTCACATTTGAAGAGTTCTCACTACTAGCAGAAAAAAAATTAAAAATATTCTTAAAATTGATATTTACAATTTTAAATATTTCAGATGCACCAAAATTGTGGACTAATTTGTAAAATTAAATTTTAAAATTAAAAAAAAAAACCTTAAAGTGCTTACTACTGGCATATTTATCTTATCTCTTTCAGTTTATTTTTGAAGAATGGTTTGTACTCATTGATTTAATCTTACCAAAGAAAACACTAATTATGGTTTATACTGTTTACGTTAATTTATTCTTTAAATGTTGAAATTTTTCAACTTTACACAATACAGATCAGATATTAGAGAATAGAGAAGTGACTTTAAATTCTGCTTAAAGGAATGCTTATCTTCCAAATTTAAGAAATAAATACTTCTGCGTATTTCTCAGGAATCTCCCAAACTGAAAAAGGAAAAATCATATCTTCAACAATTAACTGATACTGGTTTATTATGGTTTGGAGAGTGCTTAACTCCATTTATTTCTCACTTCTTATTTTACCAGGATTTACTATTTATTTATGAGCAGAATTACAAAAATTTTTTATAATACATGATCAGAAAGGCGATATGTTTTCATTCGTAATTTGTGAACAAAAAGTAATGCATATCATCGATGAATGATGTGTAACCTCGATGAAAAGTAATTTTCCATTAACTTGAAATTTTTATTTTAATGAAAATTCTCTGGCCTGATAGGGATATGAACCGATAATCTCTGCGTTACTAAGCTGCCACTTCACCAATTATGCTACGAAAGCTAATATTCAGAATGGACAGTCTCTATGGGTAAATATTTGTTTATTTTGATTACTTTTTTGCTTTGAAATTACTAACAATTACAGTTAGTAGTTATATGGTTTTGTTCTATGATTTCGTTGCTTTATGATCATTGATTATATCTTCCTCAATATGAATTGAAAATGAATTTACATGACTCGGGACTTACTCATTTGTTACACTCATTTTGCAAATTTTCCCTTGTATAAACCCTTACTTTCAAACCTTGGTGTGTACCTAATGTACTATTATTGATGAAAATTATTTTTCCATGTAAGTAATGTTTATATAAATTTATATCAATAAAAGAATACTGAATTTTGGTACTGAAAACAGTTCTTTCTTTTTCCTATAAAATGAAGTAAAATGAAGATTTGCAGTTTATTAATAAGGCCAATAATCAAAAAATGTTGCATACAGAGGGTTAAAAATAATAATAATTTATTGGCCATATGAGAGATGAATAAAAAGTACATGGAGTTAATAGAAGGAGAAATAAAAAGGGTGCATGTGCAGTCAAGCTGGAGTTGAAATTTGCCTTTTTCCTGACAATTTCGGCATATAAAAAAAGTTATTTGTGATACAAGTGTATAAAGTAAGTAATTTTGATTTGAGTGTGATTTTTGCAGCATGAGCCGAAGGCGAGTGATTCAAATCTCACAAGTAGCAATCACCTACTATATGTATACACGAGTATCACACACTATTTTTTGCAACACCCCTTCCCATAAAAAACAAAAAAAAAAGAATAAAAATTAAGATAAATGAATATTTTTGCAAATGGGAAACATATATATAAGCCAAACTATGCCCTATCTTTCAACTAAATCTCATGGAATAGGGGCTATGGTACTGCCTTGAGAATGTAGAAATTCGAGGTTTGAATCCCTGTGGCAGATTAACTTTTACAAAAAATAAAAACAAATTAAAGGAAATGACGATATAGTACCTAGCCTATATTCACTAGTCAGTAGTACCAGTGTATAAAACAACACATGAGCCCAAGGCAATATATAAAGACCGATGTATAAAGTATTTACTTTTTACATCGGTCCTAAATGGTTCTAAAATTGACTGCTTTATGTATCGTCAAGATGTGTATAAAAATGAAGTTTATAAACAGGTGTTGCAAAATATAAATTTTTGGATGAGTGTGCGAAAAATAGACTATTTTAAATTTTCAAAGTATCTTTAAACAGGAGAATGTTAACAAGCCTCAGAAAAATGATAATTCGCACATGAGCACCTTCAAATTCATTTACATTGTGTCGCAGTTTCCTTGGCTGCGAACGTGCACTTTTGATTTTGCCAACTTTAGACATTTTAATTTTCACACATCTCTCACCACTGTGAAAACGTTGAGCTGCTTTTTTCCCTCTTCATGCGTCTTTTTTTGAGTAGGTATTATGAAAAATAATAATAATTATTTTTTAACCAGACAAAAAAAAAACATATTTTATTTAAAAAAACTATGTTTATCTGTAAATTATATACGAATTAGAGGTACCTATCTACTAAAGATATATTAGATAATACCTGTTGTGGAATACCTTGTTGTGAAAAAGTATTCTCACAGAAGGTAAATTCAACAAAATTTAAGCGTGTTCAGCCACTTCATATTTAACATATGGGTAAGCCAAAACCAAGGCAAACACTGGCGATTTTAGAGCCGGTTCGGATGGTTTTTATACTGGCTTAATTACACACACACAGACACACATATGTACATATACATATGTATATGTGTTATAGAAATCATGTCATTTCTTATTCATTGCTAAAGCAGCTGATAAGAAATGACATAATGCGTTCATGTACTGGTCCGAGACATTACCGAGATTCTTATCTATCATTTTGTTATCGGCCAAACATTGCATCTTACTTGCCTGTGTGTGCAAGTAAGAGCATACGAACAAACAGTGTATATAATATACTGTTGAATATGATACGTCTGATAAGGAATGACGTCGGTACGAGATGTATAGTCCCCACACCTACGTATTTTATTGTAATTTTCATTACCTACTCATGAAATTTATAGCATAAAAGATGCTAAAATGTTTAAAAACTAAAAAACTGTCATATTCAAAGGACAATTATCCTTTTTCTGTCAAATATTCTTCATAGATATGTACCTATATAATATAATACATTAGTGTTAATAATTATTGTCTGATTGATGCAACATAAAAAAAATTTAAATCGACACTGAAGGTAGAAGTTCAAATAATTTGCACACAGTATTCTCCTCTGAGAATGCAAATCTTTCAAAGTAACTATCCTTAAAATAAATTTTCAACCCAATAATTATGAAAATTTTTCCAAAGGGTCAAGGATCGCAGATGAATTTTATACCAGTTGGAGCAAAAACTATGATGATTACTAAGACGTATCTTTTCGTTTTCACACCACGTTTTAGCAGGTTTTCAAAAACAAAAATCTGCTATTACACCCGCTTTAAATTTGTGTATGTATGTGTTTTATCAACATGATCATGGTTGTAATTTTCAGTCGATACAGAACTGAAACGTGATACATAGATTGAGTTTATAGTTTTGTATTACAGATGAACGCTTCCAAATTTCAAGAATGCCTTAGTTTTTTGAATTCGATAGTCACCAAATTTGGACCAGAATTAGTATGTACCTATAGTAAGTAAAACAAGAACCACACCATTCGCCTTATAGCGCAGCCGGTACTTCATTTTTATAACAATTTTAGAGTTATGATGACTTTTATAGCCAGATATCAGCCATAGGAATGTAGCTGATGCCTAGAAGCACAATTTTTGAAATATAGGATTAGTACCAATTACTAAAGCACATATTATGTTCTTAGCTTTGCCTCAGTATATTGATACGCCACCTTTGTGTTCAACAACACACTTTAAATTGAAATCAATATGAACTAAGTGATTATCACTGATAATCTGGGCAACAAGATGACGTATTAACGCTAGTCAAAGAAAGCTATAAGTGCTTGCCACATATTACGCATTAAAACCAAAAGCCAACGTGAAACACTTCTGAAAATAATAACTTAAACTAATTTCAACACAGCTGTTAAGTAGAGTCAGGGTATAATTTTGGAATTTTCGTTACAAATCCTGTAATTAATAATTATTTTTATTAGGTTTTTTTCAGTACTAACAAAGTTGATAAATAGATACATTACATTAAAATGTATGGTCATTTATTGTGTTGTCCTCAATTGAATTTATGTTCACGAGAGGGAGAATACTATTTATAATTGCACAGGATTCACAGGTAAAAAAGAAGAAATTTGTTGAATATATGGACTGTGTGTTTGTGTAGTGTGTATACTTTACTGAACACTATCTACTGTCTGGTTGGCATCTTGCTTTGGTACACGATGACACCCCCACACTTTTTCCTTTTTATGTAATTTTACACCTTTTTCTTCTCAAGCTTACTCTCCTCTATCCTTTTTTCCTTCAATTAATAATTTTTGCATTCCATTGCAATTTTTCTTTTTGTCTGGGTGACAATGTAAAAGATTCTCTTGGTTGGCTTCCAAATTAATTTTTAAATGTCTATATTTTTTCATCTCCACTCACTTCATTATTCTATTAATCGGCAATAATTTGTGGAAAATACAATTGATGGAACCAGTTTGAACTTGTTTAAATCAGATGGATGTCAATCGGCTTCTTTGAAAATGAATTATTGCTGCCCTGCATTCTCCTCCAATATATAATTTTCATCATAATCCACTTTCCAAAGTATTTTTTGAGACTTGCTGGAGACATCACAAATTCTAATGATTTACTTTGTCAGTGAAATATGATTTTCCCTCTTTTCCCATCTCATCCTGAATAAATCCTTATATAAATTCATTTTTCATGCAAATATACTGTACTTTATATTCTATTTTCTTAGCAGTTCTTGGTAATGGCTAATAGTAGTATTATTATTGGATGTAATAAAAGTTCGGTATACTGTATGTTGGCTTAGGCCATCATCATTAAAGTTTTGTCCAAGTTCAGTGTCCAGTGTCCAGTTAAAATGAGTAGTGGTATATCGATGAACATATTTTTGGTCATAGTCACTGACTAAAAACAAAAGTTTTAAAATTTTATAAAAGTGTTAAAATTTAAATTGATTCGAAAAATTTTATTGAGAGGCTAAACAGATTATTCATCTATTTGCTATTTTATGAATCCAACTCGTGTTAATCCTAAAACCAAAGAACAGAATTAATTTGTCACAAAAAATATATTGATAAAATGTATACTCACCTGAGTAATACTTACCTTTTGCTGATAATTGCTCAAGTGAAATTTTTTATATCTAAAACAGAAAAATCAGACACTTAAAATTTCAATGGGAAAAGTGTTTTGACCTGAAGGAAAATTATTTTCCCTATAGTAAAAGTACTTAACTGTGAGATTTGATTTATTCAAAAATTTCATATACAAAAATCTCTTGTGAAAATTACAAATTCTGTGATCCAGACTTAGCCCAAACTTTTCGCTAAAATCACAGTATATTTTTCTCAAAAAATTTACCCATTTTGGTCCTTATTCTTGATGTTTTTGAAATTTTTCACCATTCTATTGTTTGGTCAACTATCTTGTTAGTCCAACTGAAAGATCAGTGAATTTCTGATGGAGCTGTGAATCCTCATGGGTCAAGATGCTGTCACAAGGAGAATCACTCAAACGAATTGAGCTGGTCAAAGTTGGTGGAAAAAGTATCGTAAAATTATATTTATTCGTAGATTTACATTTACCCATTTATCAAGGTATGTGTCCATTTATAGCAGTAATATGAAATAAAAATCATCATTATTATTTTTATGGTTTAGTGTAATTTTGTTAACGCATTTTAAACTTTTCCATTTTGGGTTGAAATGGTGAAAAAATAGGTCATATCAGGAAATGGAGGAGTTAAGGATAAAAATTCATTTGTCTTAAGAAGAGAGGTTGAGAAGTCCGAGATTTTTTGGACCTAAAAAAAAAATTATTTAAAAAATGTAATGACGTCACAATTTTAAGACATCTTTTCACGAATGAAATTCGAATTCGGACATCATAATATCCAAATTTGAACTTGTACTCAGATGAAGACATGATGACAGTAATAGAATTTGATTCTTTTTCAGACAATTTTAATACATTTTATTTCAGTATTGACTCATTCATATTTCGACAATTTTCGACAAATAATTTGGTTCGATTCGACACACTGGTGCCATTGTATAAATAGAGATGAACATAAATTCTATACAAAGTAAAACCCATCGACGGACATGAATGCAGCCAACTTCATACGCTTTATCTTTAGCTTCTCCACACTTTGCTTACAGTTTGCAGTGAAATTTATTTTATTTTATTTTACTTTATCAGGCACACGCTTATGCTTTGGCTATAGCTCTGTTTGATAGGACTACACTAACTTACACAAGCCTACACTGAGAGGGCAATTCCACAAACATAGGAAAGTTATATGACTTTATGCTAAGTTTTACTTGAATATTTGTGGAATATCCCTACCAGTGTAGGTTGGTGTAAGTTAGTGTAATCCTATCAAACAGAGCTTGTTAAATGTCGACGTGTATATTTGCTGTTCTTTTGTAATGATCTCTTGTATTAATTTCCACGTTTATATTTTATCAGCATCGCAAGTTTAACAACCATTAAAGACAATAAGTGGGGAAATCTTGCATACAGGAAGAACTAACTTGTAAAAACACATTCTAATTTTAATTCACTCTTGTTCTGGCAATACCTGGTACTAGGTTCGTCTTTACAATGTAGTCCTTCTTGTGTAGGCGGATAGTAGCAGGTCCAAGCCTCAAGTCATACATTAAAGTCCTCACGTAGGCAATTTATAATTGTACCATTTAAGGATGTAGATTTACTTCAGCTTGATCTACCTTGAAGACAAACTAGAATAGTAGTTCATTTTCAGGATAGGCTCTATTAAAGAAAAAAGACAAATTAGGAATGTTCTTTCATCATGAAGGATCAGTAATGACGACACATAGGTCATTTCTAGTTTTGTCAGTTTCCATATTGCACTTCAAGGTGATCTTTTAAAAACACCTACGAGGTGAAGTTCAAGTTGATAATACGATCAAATGGAGTTCCTTGCATCTGTTAGGAAGGAAATTTGGTGTGTTGAAGACAAATTTAAGACAAGCTTAGTTCAAGATAACTACTTTTCTCTGTCAATTAAAGGCCATGTAGAGCCTTTGTTCGCACATAGTGGATTTGATTTCATCTATATTAGTAATTTCCTCACCTCATCTTACACACAAACCAAAAGCTCTAAAGCCTAAAGTTTCATGATAGGAGTCTTTTAAACCACAACAACCATCACTTATGAAGACAAACAATTAGGTGAAGACAAAGGTACTTTCTGATGGTTTCCCCGACTTGTTGTCTGCAATAGCTTTTTTTTTATCTTTTTATTTTTTGCTGTACACTTTTCTTTATCCACTTTGTCAACATGGTAATTCTTTCGTAATTATAGTCTTTGACAAAATAATTCATGTTTTTATAATATTTAGATATATTTTATTTTAATGAATAATTTTTCTTTTTAAATGTACTTTTCTTGGACATATAGAAGATAGTTTTTCAGTTTAGGTATATCAAAAGTTTTTTTTTTTTTTTTTTAAAGACAATTTCAAATCAATCGATAAATTTAACCATCGAATGAAACTATCAGATAGTTTTCAAAAAAAATCATCATAGCTGTGTTTGAAACAGCAAAATGTGCCATTCTTGATGTTTTAGTTCTGGATTTCTATAAGAAAGCCCCAAAGATGTAAACAGTGTTTCATATGTGCAATTTTACATGGAATAATTTTCGTTTGAAAAAATTTTTATGAAAATTTCATCTTGATAAGATATTTAGATAAAAGCAACAGAAAAACATGGAAAATTATACATTTCTAAAACATGAGCTTTTTTCGGCATAACCTACAACTTCACCAATAGAACTAGACTAACAAAACTAACAAATGCATATGTACCAATAATATTAAGGTGGATATATTGTTCAAATAAAATATTCTACACAAAATATAAGGTTTGTAACGCATATTTTCGTCTATTTTTAAATATGACAAACATATTCGTCCACATGCTTTCAAATACCAAAAATGTAGGTATTCATCAATAATGAAAACATCCTATAACTCTTTGTAAATAACCACTAAATTAACAGTACTTGATTTTATGAATTTAGATATAACATCTGTACATTCATGACCTAATTGAGCCTGTCCCTCGATTATATCACGAGTCAGCACAACCCTATAATAACAAGCCCCTACCTCACTAGACCTATCCATCACATACACTTACATACCCTGAACGAGTATATAAACCCTCAATTTGAAGGAATAAACACACAGTACCTAGAGCCTCTCTTAAAGAGCTACTAGTTAATAGACCAGTTTGTCTAAGGATTGTAATCCCAAATGATAAACCTAATTGATAGTGTTTAAAATATTATTTAATGTACTTGTGTCATACAAATTATTATTTTATTAAAAGTGTAAACTCAACCTTGTGTTTTTAAATATTATTGAGTCTCTCAAATACGTTAAGGTCCACGATAGTTGTGGAAGATAAATTGATTATTTAAATTATTATAAAGGTAATAATGCTTGTCCAGTGTTAATTATCTCGTGTATGTTGTAACACTGAAAGTGGTTTTAATTAGGTACATTACCGCCTCATTTGGCTGTTACAAGGTGGTGTATTATAAAAAATATAGCACATGAAAATATACAAATTATAAATGTATGCTTACTGAATAAACTACAAAATGAGATTGAAGTACAACCACCAAAACATTGTCTTTTATTAGGCCAGAGTTATGGGTGATTTGTGTTGAAGAGAAAAGAAGGAAATCATATTCAAGGAATAAGGATGCGATGAATTTGCAATTATATATAATTTGTGAGAACAGTTTGGAGAGACCTATTGTCAAAAAACGTGTATTGAAAGAATTGCTGATTTAGTATAAATAAGTATATGTAGGAGTATTTTGTAGACTGAAATATGTATTCTAGGAATTGAGGAATGGTGAGAACATAGTTTGAAAGTGTTGAAATGAGTGTTTGAGAATGTATTTTGTAGGAATAGGCGGATATTGTTGATTAAGCATAAGTACATCATGATACGTATAATATATCGTGACAGTATAATGAATTTTGTACGAAATTTTACAAAGAATAACTTTTATTTGAAAATTTTTGATGTGTAAACATCTTAGTGCTCGGTCTACAGTAAGGACTAAACAAAAATTACAATCATCAGATTTGCATAACTGTAATTTTTACAATAAATTGTAACTCTTATTTTTGCATTGCGCATCTACACAACCACACTATTATTATGTTAACACATCAATCGTTTGTGAGCATGCCACAGCGGAACTTGCACTTTTTTTTTTCAACATTTCATCTCGATAAAATATTGACGAAACACCAATTTTTTTTTATTATTTTTTTTTTTTTTGGGGGGGGGCTAAAATTATCTGTGGAACCAAAAGCCCCAAGGGTAGGGATTAGGACTTTCAGTATGTTAAATAATATACCATGACAATATATTATTTGTAAAAAATTAGCTGGTTCGGAATTTTTTTTTTTTGTAAAAATCGCTCGGATTTCTAAACTATTATCTGGGGATTTTCTCATAGCGAATAAAATTATCACGCAAGGATTTTCGTATTTTGCGTAATGATCAGACTCATCCGGTATAATAATTACGTAGTTCGTGATAAATGGACAACGAGTATTTAAGTTATGCTCAATTGAATGTTAATGTAACGGTAGCTATAATGCGCCGTCGGTCACGAGCACGTAAAAATTGCTCACGTTTACAAAATAAGGATACTTATTTGCCATTATATTATTTACTTACCACGTGTAAATTAAAGTCTTCCATGAATCACTTTTTATTTTATGAATGAGCAATAATAACTGATAGACTGATAAATAGTATTTCAGTATAGGTTGTTCATTTGTAACATAAATTTTTTGCCATAAACAAACTGAAAATTTCGTGAAACTGACAAATTAAAATGTTAATGAAACTGATTCAAAGGCTATAATACTATCAGCTGAAATTTTCGGGAAGTTTAATCTTGTGACTCAACAAAAAGACCATTATCCCATTATATTTCTTATCAGAATTTATTAATATTTCTTTTTTTTTTTTTTTTTTTTTTTTTTTTAAGAGTACGTATCGTGATGTTTTTAATCCGCCATTAAAAAATGAATCTTCACACAGACTCCGCTAAACTAATGTATCGATGAATTTGGCGTCCGTTACACAATTAAATATAATATTTTTAGGTTTGGTTTGAACCACATTTGGCATCTGAAATGTTCTAAAAATGTTAATCGTAGTGAAAGAAGAATGTTTTTCTGTTTGTTAGAATGCAATTAATACACAAGTAGGATGAAGTATTAAAAGCGATCAAATGAAAAAATGTGGGAAAGTTTAGGCCTAGGCCAGTATTTGCCATATCATATGAGATTAAGATTTTTTCCAACTTAGTTGTATCTATAGGTAGATACTTAGGCTACTATTTTTTAGTAAGGCTTATAGTTTCTCTGTATCACCAACTACACTGTCGGATCCAGAGAAGGGGTCACTAGCGCCATGCCCCCTTCGGTCAAAAAAAGAAAATTCGTGTCCATTTTACTTTAGAATAATTATAACGTATCAAAAATGTTGGTTGGTAGTGAATTCTGGTCTAGACATTTCAGGTAGATTTACCTTCGTGAGAAGGTTGTCAGATGATTAAGAACATTCTTCACTGGTGGGTATAACCATATCTACTCTAAAATTTTTCCTTCGGCTTATTTTTCAATTTCTGAATTTCAACTAGCCAATTTTTTTATTTTTGTGGTTTTTACCCATTATTAAACCCACGTTTAGGTATTTATATGTTCATGTAATTTTTCTTGAATTTTATTTATATTTTAAAAGCAATACCAATACTTTTGTAAACATCTTCTTAAACACATGCATCTTATACAAACTGCGAATAATTTTTAAAATAATTCAATTTTAAATGATTTGAGAAAAAATTTGATAGATTTTGGTATAATGCGAAATAAATAATTCAGCGTACTACCCATCGAATGGCTATGGACTGTATATTCTAGAGCTCGCAAATCCAGCCAGTGTAAGGGCGATTATAATTTGAGACCAAGTTGAGAATTTTTTCATGATTTTTTTATCAAAATTTGGAAATTAGCTTTAAAAATTAAAATCAAACGAAATCCAAGAAAATAAAGGGAAATTTGGAAAAATAGTGTCGCTGGTATCAATTATTGAATGAGTATTAGTACCCAATCTCAAATGTAAAAATTGAATATGGACGAAGTTAATATGTTAACTTACACCATAATTATGAAAATTATTTGCAAATCGCACAAATATCAATCACCCACTATAAACACGTGTGTCACATTTTCTTTTGCAACACTCTTTCCCCCTAAAAAATAAAAAAAATTAAGATAAATAAATATTTTGGCAATTGGCAAACATATAAGCGCAAACTATCATCATCTCACCAACCAGATCTCATGACATAGTAGTGAAGGTGTTAGCTTCCAATTTCAGATGTCAGTGATTTAAATTCCTAAAGCAGAGAAATTTTTATGAAAACATAAAAAAAAATCTATATAGGTAATAAAAGAAAATGAAATAGACTATATGCGGAGGATAATTCCTTTTTGTAACAGAGATGAGCAAAACCCTGTTGCCACATTTTTTCTCTTTGACTATACTCGCAGGCTAATGTACATGAATATTAATATTACTCACAATCCCCTAATTGCAGTTGTAGCACTAAATGCTTGCCTTACATGTTGAATGTGGGAGATTCAAATCCCTCGGTCAATGTTGACTATTGTAGAATTTTTTCCCATTTCTTTTTTTTTCTACTAATTTTATTTTATTTCTTATTTTTTTAGTCTGTTATGTAGCGTAATGGGTTCTACAAAAAAAAAAAAAAAAAAAAAAAAGCCAAAAGCAGAAAAATACCATTTATTTTACAGAATTTTCATAATTTCTCCGCACAAACGCACTTGGCAACATGGGAAAAATCACTCGTCTCAGTTTCAAAAAAAAAAAAAACTAATGTGCAGAAGGACCAGCGTATAAAGTGACGCATTGTGCCCAAGACAGTGAATAAATTAAAGACCATTTTTGCAACACCTGTTTATAAACTTCATTTTTATACGCACCTTGACAATGTATAAAACAGGAAATTTTAGAACCATTTAGGACCTATGTATAAAGTATTTACTTATTTATACATCCGTCTTTACTTTATACATCGCCTTGGGCGCAGGCATCATTTTATACCCTGGTACTACTTACTGCCACATATAACCTACATCATCATTTTTTTCAACTTTTTAAAAAAATTTTTTAGCTTTGGGGATTCAAACTTTGGACATCTACATATGTAGGTCAGCACTATAGCCACTACACCACAAAGTTTGGTTGAAGGAATGGGGATAGTTTGCACTTATATACGCATTTGCAAAAATATTTATTTATTATAATTTTGTTTTGTTTGTTTTTTAAAGGGATGGGGTGTAGCAAAAAATAGTATGTGACACATGTATATGAGGTGATTGATATGAGTGTGAGTTTTGCAAAACAAGCCAAAAGCGAGTGATGCAAAACTCACACGTGTGGCACACAGAATTTTTTTCAACACCCCTCCCCCTAAAAAACAACAAAAAAAAAAGAGAAAAATAAATATTTTTGCAAATAGGAAATGTAGAAGTGCGAAATATCTCTTATTTTTCAACTAAACCTGCTGAAGTAGTGGCTATGGCACTGGCCTAGTTAGGGATTCAAATACTTGTAGTGGGAGAAATTTTTACGGTAAAAAAAAATTTTAATTTAAGAAAATAAAAAATAAAAGAAAATGACGACGTAGGCTACGTGCAGTAGTAAGACCAGAGTATAAAATTATGCACGTTCCTAAGGTGATGTATAAAGTAAGTACTTTATACATCGGTCTTAAATGGTTCTAAAATTGTCCACTTTATACATCCTCAAGGTCAGTGTAAAAATGGAGTTTATAAATAGGTGTTGCAAAAAAGTTTATCTGCAATACATGTGAGCAAAGAGGAGGTTTTAGGTACCTACTTCACAAACCCAGTTAGAGAAGAGTTTAATGGAGTTTCGAAAATTGATTAAAAAATACCATTCATCAGGGACGTACATTTTGTAGAGAAGTTTGCATTTAATTTTCACACTAAAATACGCCTTATAGCCTGTACAGTATTTTGTAAAATCTGAAGTTAAGATTTATTAATTGAAAATTAAAAACTGAAAAAATATCAATACCTACCTAACTTAATACCCAACCAGTGTCTCACAAAGCAAAATTGTTTTCGATGTAAAAAAAAGTAGGTTTAAAAAAACTAATGACCAAAACACCGATCGAGGTTCTCATAAAAATAGGCTTATGTGTAGGCCTAAATCTAGATGATAGTGCAAAGGAAATCGTGTGAAATGAAATGGAAATAAAACGACCGCATAAACGATCGATGAAAGATAGCCTTCCATGCTGTGCGGTAGTAATTAAAGCTCTGCCGAACCGAAAAACAATGAACGTATTTTAATTTGATTATCGTCGTTTATGGGGTATTTTGCATCCCTCTATTGGCCCGTTAAAAATGGTCGCACCCATTCACCGTCCTTTCCTATTTTACTAAAACTATACGAACTATAAATGCAAGAAGCGAATTACGATTGAGAAATACATACTCTACTTATTCGAGATGTTATCTGCGGTACCTAATGTATAGAATATAATTATGTACTTAAGTTAGATATATTTTATATAATTATTTATGGTGTTATGAGTATAATCTATAGAAATTGCTTTCAAGATAAAATGTAACTCATTATTTGGATAATTCATTGCGATAATCGTAATTAAATAAATATTTAAATACGTATGATTTTGCTATCGACAATATCTGACCATCAACAAGATTATTTTGTGGTACGAATGTTTTGAATATTTAGTGTTGGTCTTCGAGAATTTTCATCATCAACATAGAATAACTGGAATATTAAATAGGTAAGTGTGGGAACCACCATACCCTGTCTAATATAAAATACATTCGCCAGTTATAGTCGGTGGTGAAATGGCCGTGCGGTTAAGTTCACCGCTTTTAGCTGGCGAATATGTAGGTCCCAGGTTCGATTCCCCGAGCCGACAAAAACCTACATCTGGTGACCCTTGATGTGTGCTGGACACGCACGCACCCTAGTGGTGCATGGTGGAACTCACAACTCTCCTTCCTAATATGAGTCACCGATAGATGGCGCCCTATATAGTGGAAATAGAACCCGTATAGGTAGTATAAGCCTGTGTGTATAGGTATAAGAGGCGTTTCTATTCCGCCCAACCTCCCACAGCATCTAATGTCGTTCAACTCGTGTTGAGTCTCTCTAGGGGGGGAGTGTGTGGGAACCACCATACCCTGTCTAATATAAAATACATTCGCCAGTTATAGTCGGTGGTGAAATGGCCGTGTGGTTAAGTTCACCACTTTTAGCTGGCAAATATGTAGGTCCCAGGTTCGATTCCCCGAGCCGACAAAAACCTACAGTAAGTATAATGAATAAATGAATTATAAAATGAAACAAAATTTTCTTGTAAATATACGTCTAGATAGGTACCATAAAATGAAGTTCAACCATAAAGAGAGATAAAAATCATAAAAAGAGAATAGTGTAACGGCGAAAAGAAGCTCTAGTGGATTATTTAGAACTACCTACTTTCAGTGTTACACCATACACGAAATACTAACACTAAAAAAGTATTAATATCTCTGTAATATTTTAAAATAATTAATTTATTATCTACAAACTATTGTGGACCTTAACTGTTGAGAGACTTTATAAAAATATTTCAAACACAAAGAATACTTTAAACACTTTCAATAAAATATTTGTAAAATACAATGACATTCAATAATATACTAATTTAACATTGGGATAAAGCCCTTAGACAAAGACTGTCTATTAAAGACAGTAATTAGAACTACCTATGTCTTAAACTGAACTAAAACTGAACTAAACTGAATATCGATTGCTTCGTAACCAAGGTTTATATACCCATTCAGAGTACATAAATGTACATACTGAAAAGACTAAGTGACATAGGGACTTGTTATTATAGGAATATGCTGACTTGCGATATAAACAAGGGATAAGCTTATTTAGGTCACTGAATATGGAGACAGTATTTCTATATTCATAATATTTGGTGCGGGTAATTCTAGGTTGTTTATAAAAAGTTTTGGGATGTTTTGATTAAGGCCAAATATCTGAATTTCTGGAATTCAAAACTGTGTCACCAAATATATTTGTCGTATTTTAGAAATAGATAAAAATATATGTTAAAAATAGTATGTAAAATCATCAGCTTCGAGTGCTGTATAGAATAGGCTGAGTAGAGATAACACAGTAGGCCTATATTCTGTGCGAGTCATTTAATCTCCTTTACAAAAATTTTATGAGACAGAAGTATTCTATGAACTGATCCATCAGAGAGTGAAAAGGGGGTAGCAAATTTACCCAAAAATGGTCGCTTATCTCATTAGTTATATGAACAGTAGCATAGTGAAATTAAGAATCAGGGGGAGGTGTGTTACAGGCATCAAATTTTCAAATGTTTTTGTTAGAGATGTTATTTGTTTTGGCATTATCGATAATTATCGATAGTCTTCGAACATCGAAAGTATCAATAATTATCGATACCTTTACAACCATTACAACTGTAGAGGAGGGTTTGTACTCACTGACTTAGTTCTCATTGAACTAATACCTAAAATGTTTGTGAAAATGAAATCTGAGTTTTAGTTTAATATACGTTTTACATAATACATGATCAGAATGGTGATGTTTACACTGGTATTTTGTGAGCAAAAAATAGCTCTTATTGATGAATGTAACCTGGATGCAAAATGTATACAAGGCATCTTTTTACACTGGAGGCACGTTCACTCTACATCGAAGTAGAAGTTAAACTTTCTGAATGAAACATTAAATTAGCAACCATGAGGAATTGATACTTGGTGCCATTTTTTATAATCTTTATTTGAAACTCGTCATTTGATAGAATTTTAATATTTTATCACATTCTGATCATTAATTATATAAATATTTTTCTCAACAAGCTTAAAAAGTGAGTTTACATGAATTTAAAATTGCTCACTCAATGCGCTCCTTTTGAAAACTACTTTGCATGTAAATACACAAAACTATTTTCTCAATTAATTCTCCAAGAATTAAAATTTCACTACTTGACAGAATATAATTAGGATCTAGAGATAAGAGAATAAAGAAGTGAGTTTAAACCCTGCTTAAGAGTCAGTTGAGTCAATTATATAGTACTAGAGTGTAGGTAAGTTAACATGAGTTAGTTAACATTTTTGATGGGAAAATGTATACAGATTAACCATGGAAATTGGAAACTTGACTAATCATTTTACTTACACTGTACAACTAACCCTAAAGCCTAGCATACACTATGATAGTCTATCATGATAGTTGATTTCATGCCAGTAGATTATCATATTGTAGTTTGTCATTAGCATAAGAGTATTTCATACTATCACATTGATGTGATAGCTATAGCAGCACTATTGTGCTAGTACTATCATGATAGTATCATCATAGTGTACACGAGACTTAACTAAAACAAAGCTGAAAACAATTTCATGTCAATACTGGCTGATTTCAACAGGAATTTCAAATTTAGATGCCAGATATTTTATGTTGATTTTTTTTTTATAATAGGCCTATAATTTGGGATGTGGAGTGAATATGTTTTCTATGATCTAATATTTAGAAACCCAGTTTTCTCTTTTAGAATTTTTACTTTTCAAATCTACAACTTGTGGAAAAATAGGTATCGATAATTGTGGGGATTAGACTACTCGTAAGAGGTTAGAGGCTTGTCCTCTCAATGACAGTTGTCACAGTAAGATGATCACATTTGTGCATTGGATGTAAAACACACTGTACATTCGTATATACGTACCTGAAAAACATTGCAAGTATGAAATAATATTTGGATTGTGACAAATCAATTAATTACATCTTGAATGATGTCACAATCTGTTTTATCAGTGTACTTGCCATATTTTAACCATAGCCATAGTAATGGTAAAATATGTAGCAATTAGTCATCACACACTCGTACATATTCCTAACATATGTATCTATGCATGTGTGTAAGGAGCCAGTATATAAGGCCACAAAACTGCCTACAAAATCACCAGTGTTTGTCGAGGTCTTGGCTACCTCATACCTTGTCTATGATATGTAGTGAACATGCAGAACTTCAGAAAACCTTTTGTTGTTGGAATGTCTTCCACTACATAAGGTATTCCACAATAATAATCAATTTAAAAAAAATAAAATAAAAAATAACATCACCATAAAGCACTTACCTATCTGTTAGGCATAACTGAGGAAAGGAGTTGACGTATTTTCTTTTTGGGCTTAGATATTTCTCTTCTCAGATTTATTTTTGACCATATTTTTGTGAATTTTTCTTTTGGTTAGCTTTTATTTTTATTTTATCAAACAACAATTGGCCTGAGGTTAGTATAATAATTATGGTTTAAGTGGTTTGGTAAGTTCTACTTTACCCACTTATTTCATTTGAAAGTGTAGTACACATTTTACGGAGTTAGGAAGGTCCGACTTCTTGGCTTCAAATACCTTGCTGCAGGAAGACCCAATTACCAAACCAACTCCTGTCCTACGTATGCCAGTCCCGTGAGTCTGGAATTGGTCACTTCCAGCCCCGTCAACGGATTTCACCCCCATCCTCTAACCTTCCTGAATTGGGGACTTCAACTGCAAGTCCCCAGGTGACTCATTTTTTAAGATATGTTTTATAAGAAAAAAAACAGTTATTCAGCATGAAAACAATGGTAAAAAGTACCTAACGAGTGGATCCGTACATAGCGCTTTATGATAGACAACACTTTTTGTTCCTATATAAGCGTGATATCGATATAAAATGCATGGTGAGTGTTCGTATTGGTTGTGTTGCTATATGAACATCACATTTCTCCATTAATTTCGAAATAAAAGCTCATACTCTGTAGAAGGTAGCCTATTCTGAATACTCGAAAGAGCACATCCTTAATGATTTCTGAAAATAATCGAGAATTATTTCGATTAATTCGAATCCGCCTTCTCTCCACTCTCATGGTGAAATATCAAAAAAAGTGAACTTTTTCATGTCGATAAAGGTCACTAAAATGTTCTAAACTCATACACAAACACTTAAACGGAGTTTTCAAAACACTTCACCGCAGATTCAAATAACACTGCGCATCACTTTACCGCATTAAATAATGAAAAAGGTAAAGAAAGACTGACATACAGATACACACACACACACAGACAAAAAAAAAACTCCATTTCATCGTCTCCAGGAAATTAACTTCACAAAAGTTGCACCACATCTGCATTCAGCGTACACTGCACACACTTTATATACGAAGTATCGATAGCAGTGCAACCTTTCTGCATCGTCAATATTTCATCTGAGATGGGATTGAGTATCCTTTTACTGGGTAATCATTCGAGCTACTTAGAGTATAAACATCGTAAAATACGATATAATGATGGGGAAAACGTCAATAAAATACACAAACAGTAAAAAAAAAAAAGAAACACTGGGTAAACGAATACTCGTAAAACATTCTACCTTCATCGATGTAGAGTTCAAAGATTATTGTATAATGAATCTACTGTTCGTCCATAAAATAATGAAAGGAAATGAGTAAACAGTGAAGAAAAACATTAACAAAAATGAGGAGGCAAAATGTATAGTAAAAATTCTATCGGTTCTTGTCGTATTTAAGTGAAATGATTTATGTGTTCGTAAAAATTGGACAAATAGGTACCCACTTACGTTTTATCCGTAACATATTATTGGAAAAAAATGAAAAATAAATAAAAATACAACCCTTACTTAGGTCTGCATCTCTACAATTTTTTTTTTTTTTTTTTGCCAAGAGTTCAGTTTTTCTTCGTCTGCGCTGATTTTGTAATTGTAACGAAACGCAACGAAATTGCGAAGAAAAATGGACAACTAATTGCTGATCGTGCAACGTAAATTTGTAATCAAGTCCAGAAAAAACACATTTTGTCTAAAAGTAGGGTTAAAGATCAGCCAAAAAAAAAAAAAAAAAAAAAACAGCAAAAGAAAAAGTCAAAAAAAAAGATAGAAAAGAACAACGTAAATTAAAAGCGTAAAAAGTTATCGGATAATTACATTTTATAATATAGCTTCCTTAATTACTTGCGAATGGGTGTCGGAAGAGAAAAAAAGTTTGCTTAGGTCTCATTTAATTTCTTTCGTTAGGTGCAACCATTACAACCAGACAGTGGAGGGGAAAAGAGAAAAAAAAGAATGTTCTTTGTCAACTCTTAATGTAATTTTTTTTTTTTTTTTTTTTGTAGCTGGGTGGTACGTAGGGCTACTTTTTATTGGGGAAACTTGATGAAAACTCGTCGAAAAAATGGTTTATATTATATGGATGGGAGTATAAGAGTCGAAAGGTATTAATTATGAAGATTGTTCATCGTATTGAGTTAAAAATTTCTTTGATGGGAATGAGATACAAACACAAATCACAGTTACAGCAAAAATTCGAAGAATGAATTAATATTAAAATCCAGGTCATAAAAAGTTCCCTAAGTAGTGGTAATATTCGATGGAGTTAAAAGTACTGCAGGTATAGGCTGTTCTATTTAAAACATTCAACTTAGTTGTCTGAGATAGTGAATAGAGAACAGATATTGTATTTTCTCATTTAGAGGGTCGTATTGAATAATTTTGGCATCGTTGGCCGAGTAAAATGTTATTAGCTACTACTTCAAGTAAGTACCTCCAATAATTCGATGCTTAGCTAGCATTTAACTGGGTTAACTGCTAATGAAACATAAAATTAATCGATAATATATTACAATAAATCTCCAGAAAGCATGTAGTGAAAATTAAGAAAACTGAACATAAAATGTGGTGGTACCGATGCTTTCGGAAAACATCTTTATGCATAGGTATACCTCCATAATAGCACGTTTTCTGCCCTTATTTTATGACTGAAAGTTCATCTTTTTGGATCAGAGAATTATTTTTTGGGAGCAGTACCGATAAATTCGAAAAAATGATCGCATTTAATCATTTTAAGGTCCAAGGACCAAACAGTAAAATTTTCAAGTCCGAAAAGTACACTTTTCGGTCCTAGGATTAAAAAAAAGTGTTGTTAATGAAATATCATGAGAATCTTGTTTTAAATAATAACATTTTTATTTAGAGAAAAACCTATGGTCTTTTACTCGATGATTTCTCAGCTGTTATTGAAGTTAGAAAGCTTAGGTTGGTATTGCTGGAAAGAAGAAAAAATTGAATCAAATTTACGACCTATATTTCTTTTTTTTATCGTTAATGACTTCTTCATAATTAAAGAATAAAAATTTATAATTATTGGAAAAATTTCCATTTTTTAAATTGTTGTCTATTTCAAAAACTAATAGTTGTATAAAAAAATCTTCAGTTATGACCCCCTCATTTTTTAATGACCAATTAATTTTCATCATTGCGGGTTTCCTTTAAAAAAAAGTCATTTTAAGTTAATAACGAGTGAAAATATTAGAAAAAAACTCAAACCCGTTTTTTTACAATAACATTTTCCCTTTCAATTTTACAATATAAATGGGTCTTTATGAAATTAAAGCCCATAAATTTCCCTACAATAAATGTTCTCACAATTTTTTCGTTGGGTCAACAGCAACGACGTCGGTGCATAAAGTGCGGTGTGCCCCAAGGAGGAATTGTTTTTTTTTCCCATTTATACACAATGTACTACAAATGTATCCATCAATATGCAATAAATACCTAATTAAAACCTCAACCGAACGTTCCTTAAATCACTAAGGCTGATAATACTTGCAAATTTCCAAGTAAAAAATATGACGTCACCAACCCTTTTGACAGTCCCTGAGATAATGCCCATCATCCTACATGTTAACATATTCAAATCCATATACAACAAATCTATTTATTTATTTATTTATTTATTTATTTAGAGGGCATGAACTGGTCATCATTTTGGAGTGAGAAAGTTTTAGCATTAGAAATTTTAGTAGCTGGAAGAGATGATTATATCATAATGTTGAACTTGAAAAGTTTAGCAGTATAAGAGGCTGATGATGTCATAATTTTGATTGTCATCTTTTCTGTCACATTTTTTTAAGAGGTACCCCTGTACTCCTCTTTAAAAGACATTTTTCGTCACAAAAAAAAAGAGAGAAAAACGAGAAAAATGCCATCTTTTTGTGAAATTAATTTGCTTAGAACTTCACCTGTTCTAAAAAATCTTACCGAAGTCATTTAGGGTGGTTCGAAAAATTTTGAAGATAGGTACCAACCAATTATTTATAAATTCTCCGGTCAAGGAAGAAAAACATTATATTAAACAACGAGGGGAAAACAAAAAAAATCAAATATTTATTATTTTCGAGTCACTGTCAAAAAGAAAAAAAAAACGGATAAAAAAATAGTAGCTTATAGTTCCAACACAAAAGAATACGTTTGCTCATCCTTGGTCATCTGTCAGCCTAATCCTTTCATATTTTTATCAACGTTGGAAAACTTTTGCCTGAAACTTCCTTCAGAAGAACGCATTTGTATGCCAACGAAAAGTCAAATCAGTCTTTTTTGATTTTCCACAGAAGACCAAAAAAAGGAGAAAAAAAAAATCAACCAACAAAACAAAACAAATGCTACACCATGGAAAATATTGTACGAAAATCGTGCAATCAAAACTTTATTTCTCATACACATGTCTTTTTTTTATCTTTTTTTTTTTTTTTAAACCCCTTCTACATATCTTAAGACTTACGAATCTCAGCTGGCCCCCATCCCCAATCCCTATCTTATCGTCAAATTCGTACAACGTTGGCTATAAAACGAATATTTGTTTTTCCTGTCCAAAATTATTTTCGCTTGGAAACTTCCACAAATGTGAAATAAATTTTTTTTTTCTTACATGTATTCAGAGGAAGGGTGAAGAAAAAAATGTTAGATATATATGTATACCTATATATAATATATATATATATATATATATATACGAAAAAAAAAAAAGTAAAAAGAAGATAGGAAAAAAATAAATGCACCCCTCTTTTGCACGTAATGAGAGAAAACTAATTTCATATAAAATAGAACTATACTTACTGAAAAATTACTTCCGTTTGTCTTCGAACAAGTTCTTTGTCACAAACGATTTCCAGAATGGCATCGAATAAGGACCAAGGCGATTAAACGTGTTATTTTTCTACGATAAACATCAAGCCAGAAAAATGTCATTTCATTTTTTTTTTTTTTTTTTTTTTGTTAACTCGGGTTCGAGGCAAAAGAAAAGGGACAGAACCAACAGAATGAATAGACAAAAAAAAAGAAGATGGAAAACGAAAGAGAAACAGCCACGAGGAAGGGACGTACTTATAGCAAAAATAGAAGTAGTATCATCATTTCTTAAGCTTTAAGTAATTATTTACTCCAATGGATTATTTTAGCTTATTAATTAGAAAGAAAGATATTATCTCTGGAGACGAAGATTTTCTTTTTAGTGTTTTCAGTTTTTCCGTTGAAAATGAAGACGTCTTTTTTTTTCTTTTTTTTTTTCTTTACCATCGATTAACTTTGCGGAACTTTCGGACGATTTTTGTCATCCTTTGTAGAAAGCGAAGAAGAGAAACGAAAAGTGAGAGGAGACAAGAAGAAGATAAATATAATTTAAGAGTTCAAAGGTCGCACACTTCATGCAGCGTCTTTACTTTTCACTTCTTCCTTTGTTCCCTTGTTTTGTTTGTTTATTTTTTAGCGACAAAATTTGTGAAAATCTTACCATCGTGGTCTTAATCAGGTTTTTGTTTTTTTGCCTCTTCATTTTTAGAGAAGCTGTTGGTTGATCGAAAATAGAAGATTAAAAATAAAGGATTTCCTGGAGGCCTTTCACAAAAATCTTCGAAGCTTCTTTTCGACAGGGGGAAAAATCCTGTAGAGAAGAACATTAATGATTATGTAGTTGGCGTGAAAATTGTTGATTCTAGTCTTTGCCGTGCTGAAATTCAGATACTAATAGTTACTTAGACCCATTATTTTTTTGCGCTAATTAAAAAGTTTCGTCATAAAATTGGCAAGAATTCATGTAGGTATAAAACCTACATGGTAAAGGAAAAAAGCGCCGACTTCAATAATTCCAGTCCCTACAACTAGATCTTGCTGGAGAAATTCTAAAAGAATTATTTTTCTCTTTTTAGTACATTTTTTAGTTTTTTTTTTTAAATCGGTTCTATTTTTTGAAAACAATTTTTGTCAATGATTTTTTATTTCTAGCAAGACTGTTGTGAGAGTAATTCAATACTTTTAAATTACCTCAACAAATAAGATAATTTCTGAATATTATCTTTTATTAATATTTCACTTCAATTATTACAAACACTTTAGAATTATACTTATTACTATTTCTTAATACTAGTGAAACCTAATGTCCATAACAGCTAGTATGAACCCTAACGTTTCTACTTGACTGTAGGTTTAGGAATGGTCATGTCTTCGGAATGAAGACATGACATTACTTTCGTTTCCTTTGTTTCAATCAAATATGGTCGACCAAAAAGGTGGCGTGATACAGAACATCCACCAAATATGATGACACAATATTGTCAGCATATCTGGTGGTGTCTGATCGTGAGAAGCTAGGTGAAATATAGACAGCTATTATTCCGAGAATTAGGAATAATAGTTGTCTATATTTTGTTCGACACGTTTTTGTAGACGAACTGAATCGTCTGCAAAAACGGGACGGAACAAAGACTGTTTTTTTTTTTTTTTATTTAAAGATTATTCCAAAACTACAATATCGATTGTAAAAAAATTGAATAGGACCACTATGGAGTCATTCTATATCATTTAAAAAAAATTTCATAAAAATTGGCGCACAAGTTGAGAAAGTATGCTGGAACAAACATACAAAAAAATTTATATGATCGAATTGATAACCTCTAATTTTCTTTGAAGTCTAAGACGTGAGAAAAAGAAAGAAAGGTGAATAATAAATAACTAGTAATTTACCTATTATAAATAAGTAGAAACGTGAAATAAAACAAGAACACCTCTTCGCCTCCTCTCCAAAAGAAAACTTCTTTTTTCCGGGGTTCGAGTCCCTGTTAGGGCGGAAAATTTTTAAGAATAAATGAAAAAAAAATGAAAAATGAAAAAATTTCTGCAAAACCTGTCATTAAAGTACCTATATGATTATGTGCACCTTGACATTCATACATTGTTTTTTACTTTATGCATTTCTTGTGCACATGCCTTTCTTTATGCACCATCTATAAATTCTTTATGAATTAGCTTGTGCTCATGCGTTACTTTACTATATACCGTAATGGAATCATATATATATATATATATAAAAACTATAAAAACAGTACCTATTACGATGGCGTATGAACACAAGTCTAACGACAATTTGATTCGTGGATTACAAGAGAGCACTGTAGCAGCAATTGAAGTAAATAAAACATTATGTAAAATTTTTCATAAATTAACTGTTTTTTAGGGGTTGTTACACAAAAAAGTAGTATGCAACATGCAAGAATAATAGCAAGGATAATAGTAGGTGATTAATACTCGTGTGGTTTGAATCACTCGCCTTTGACTCATGTAACAAAAGACACACTCGCATCAGAATTACCCACTTTATAATACTTGTATCAAAAATGACTAACTTATTCTCCCAATTTCAATAAGGAGCATGTTAGTGATTAATGATAGAAAAATTCATTCAATTAAAGGGGTGGAAAGTGTAACGGTAAAATGTGAACTATCTGAAAGGAATGTGGAAAAATATGTCATCGTACTACTCTGTGATGTATACAGCCTGTCACGATAAAATTAAATTACCTGTAAAATACCTCTATAAATTTTTCGCCCCCTCAAATCCATTTTAGGTAAAATATTGAAATTAAAAAAATGGAATAACATTCCACAATAATAAATGAATTTTCTGTAAACACTTAATCAAGGTTGTTCTCATCAAACATTTTTCCTCCCACCAATCTTGAACTTTTTAAAATTTAAATTTCTTTCCCTTTAGTCACTAACTTATGTTTACAGACATTAAAACCGGTTGTTACTTCTCCTTGTTCTTTTTTCATTGGGCAACGACTTTTTCATACCTTCACTCTGTTAACATTTTTGCTGCTCCATCAAACAGAATTTTTATGAGCAACATCAACTTCATTTTTCATCCATTTTTATTCTGTCAATATACGTGATGTATTTTTGTGCTATGGACTGACTTCTTTTTCACAGGCATTTAGGCTCGTACTCAGATTTAAGGCAAGCTAATTCAGGTTGTTGTAACAGATATATTCGTCTAAAAATAAAATGGTCGAACATATTCGTACACAGATAAAATTTGTTTAAGTTTTACATAATTTTCCCTACATTCCATAACATTTTGTTCTTCCGTTAATTGTTTTCAAATTAATGTGTAAACAATGACAATACCTAATGGTACTGGTGATCACATCCAGACTAGTCTCCACTACACAAATCGATCGTTTACACAAAATATCTACTTCATACTAACCACAATGAAAAAAACATATCCCCGAAAATATATATAAACTCACATTCTCGATGGAATAGACACACTTTGTTTTCGACTTTGTTAGA
Source organism: Ericerus pela (assembly GCA_011428145.1). Taxonomy (NCBI): domain Eukaryota; kingdom Metazoa; phylum Arthropoda; class Insecta; order Hemiptera; family Coccidae; genus Ericerus; species Ericerus pela. The sequence goes on from WOFM01000005.1 coordinate 4,414,100, forward strand.
AGTAACGCTGCTCTTCAATATAATTTTGTAAAAGTTTTACCATATTTAAAGTGCCCCATTGCTCTTTGTGATTGTATTATTTATGTAAGTCTGAATCCAGAAAAATTAAGGTCCATCATACGAGTGTGAATGATAAATTATTTTAAGTAGAGATATTAATACTAATTTTGAATATTAATGCACTCGTGTAAGGTGTAATCCATAAAAGAGTAAAAAATAATCAAACTACCATTCTTTTATGCCGTTACAGTTGTTTCTTTTTTCAAAGAACTCCTTGGTTTCTAATTTGGTTTTTTCATCATAAAAATAACGCATGGTATAAAGCGAACAAAAAACGATACCAGTCTAGCCTTGCAGGTTTCGACTTGGCTATCATATTTTCATTGTGTTTGGCCAATGTCAATATACTAGGACATTTTAATCGAGTGTTTCGAGATATATGTGGGATTGTGTTAATGTTAGATTATGCTAGCCGGGGTCACGTACCACATCTGGAATAGGCCACTTTATACTTTCTAAACGTACCTCAAACATTCAGCATTTCAGGCCATGTTGTAAGAAATACAAATTCTGTCTTACCATTGAAAGTTTTTTTTTTTTCTGATGACATAACTTTTAAAAAAACTACGCTTTGTTCCTCAAATAAATGCAACGACCTGAAAAGTCGATACGAAGACAGAAAAAACGATGCTACCCTCATCGATGACCGATTATTCCTGGCCAGTACCAAATGTTTCCGATCATTTATTTGGACATACACATTTGCTCGATTACGACTTATACACGTGAACTACGTACCGATATTGTCGTCGACATGAATATTATTTTCTCTTCTCTCGAGATTTTCAAGTTTGCAAAAATTATTTTCATATTTTTCCGTCGTATTCATAATCTGAAGAACGCCACCATGTTTCAAAAATTCGATATAACAATTCGTTGTGGAAAATGTAAAAATTTTCGTCAGCAATTCAGAAAACGTGTTTCGTGTATCCTTTGGCGACAAAACGTAACCATATATAAATGCTTAAGCTGTGCCCTTAAACTACAAACCAAAAAAAAAAAAAAAAAAAAAAAGAATAACAAAAAAAAAAAAGGACTCACAGTCCTAGTCTACATATCCAAAAAGTAACTACTTATATTTCCCTTCGATACAAACGATAAACTCTGGTGGAATTTTGCCAACACATTTTTGAGGGGGTGGATATAATTTACAAAGAAAAACAAAAAAAAAAAAAAAAATCGACGAAGAAGGAAAAAAAGATAAAAATCGACGTTTATTTCGAAGACATTTTCATCTTTTTTTTTATTCTTTTGCAAAAATTGGCAATAAGAAAATTGTTTCAACTGAAAATTAAATTCTAATAAAAGACACTTACGCCTTTTGTTTTTCGTAAAATCGCTGAAAATATTTTTCTCGTAACTTCAAAAACGAAAATAAAAGAAAACGCCCCCTACCTCTAAAATTTGATGATGTTTCCAATTTTAAATGAAATTCGTGTACTAATTCAATTTCAAAAATTTGTTGTTATTTGAAAAGGTACTCGACACTGGACAATATGTCAATGGGTTTAATGTCATTTTTATATAAAGGCGGAGAGGGTTGAGGGGGGAGAACGTGCTTACTTTCATTTTTGTTTTTGAATGGACGGTATATTATTATTAATGTTTTCCAGCTTTTCAAAAGTTTTGTACGCGTTTTCGAAAAAATAGACATTTGGTCTGAGTTTTGTGTATACGCTTTGCAACCACTTTCGCTTGTCAATTTAGGGGACAAGTTTTTGGCGGAAACGGCGAAAATATTACATAATGAACGGGGGAGAAGAGGGAGGGGCTTTATTCGCAGAAACTTTTTTATTTGAGGAATTAATTGAACGCGTGGTAATGTTCTTCGGCAGCGAAGAGAATTACTTATATTCGATATATTGGTTGCGTTTGTGAGAGTAAAAGAAAGCTACATTTGAGATGGCCTACTTGTTCGATCGCAGAATGATTTGGGCCAATAAATTTTGGGCAAAAAATTGTGCGAATTATTTACGATAAACTGCATTACCCTCCCTTGGGGGAGGTATGCGATGCTAACTTTCGGCACGACTGCCAGTGTCAAAACTAGTAGTGAACACTTTCAAATCTAATTACAGCACTCGTGTTTTTCAGTTTTCGTTTCTCAAAATTGACATTAGATGAAAATTTTGGAGTAGATCTTCGAACCAACTTACAACAGAACTAGTCAAGGACTAAAACTTCAAATGAAAACTTTTGGACTTAATATTACGGTATGCAGTTGTATGAGTTTTCATTTCTCAGAACTGACACTGTACTAAAATTAAGACCCTTAAAATGGAAAAGTAAAAATTATAACTCTCAACAGAACAGGTTCAGAACTTCAACGTTCATTGAAAACTTTCGAAGATAGGTAATTACAGCTCTCAGTTTTTTGAATTTTCATTTATCAAAACTGACACAAAACTAAAATCACAAAGTATAACTGAGAACTGACTTTTAAACAGAACAGATTCAGAACTAAAATTTTCAGCTATAACTTTCAATTAAAACTCAGAATGGAGCTTTTGTAGCGAAATTTGGCAGAAAGCGACTGGGAATAGGAATCTATATGGGATAAAATTTTTATTAAAATTAGTCTAGTGGGAAGAGCGAAGCAACTTGAGTTTATAGTATAGTCAAGAGGAGAAAACTGATTCAAATAATAGTATATTGGTTCGTTCAATTTGGGAAAAAAAAGCATAAATTTTACTTTTTTTCCCTTTTTTTTTTTTGTTTTGTAAACTGCTTCTTAAACTTTATAAAATATGGCGCTAGAACTTTGAAGAAGCTGTTGTTTTGCCAGCAGGCTATGTTCCTCAAATAAATTTTACTGACACTAACACCTTCCTTTTTTAATCAAAATATTGAATAGGTACCTATTTATTAATATACTTGCAGATAAATTCAAATAATTTTGGAATTTTCTAATTTCAATAAAATTCTAGAAAATTTTACGCATAGATTGTAATTATATAAGTATCAATATTTCAGTTATTTTATAATTTTTCATACCAACAATGAGCTACTAATAGTAGTACTCATACCTAAGTCACGAAAATTACATATATAAATGTTTCGTTTTAAATACTGCAAATCTCAATTTTCACCACTAGTGTGCAAAGTGTGGGACCATTATTTTTCTCTTCTCAGAATCATGCATGGGTTGCATTATGGAAATATTTTTTGTTAAGACGATACTCTGTGGCAATTATTTTGGTTAGTGGATGGAGTACTTTCTTTTTGCAGCAGTTAAACCTCATCGAATATTACAAATTTTTTTGGTGACAATTGATTCGTTTATGGTGACTCTTTTTGAGGAATAATCAAAGTAGATATAAGTACGAATGATCATAAAATTACAGTTCCTCATATGTTTGATTTACCGGGAGCGGTTCTGGATTTACAATTTGGAGGGCTCGATGGTAATTTTTTGGTGAAAGAGGTGAAGAGTTGGTAAACTTTGAAGTAAAATTTTATAATAATGGGGATTTTGAGGCTTTGTATGCAAAAAAAGGACAACCTACGGCTAGATATTCCCGTAAAATTACACAGGGTGAATAAAGGTAATTATACAGGGTGCAATGATATTATATTATGGTTAGGAGTTGTATGAGTAAAACTTTGACCATATAGTACTGCACCAGTAAAACTCCGTAAGTCTAATACAATATTATTTGTAATATGAAAACATGGCGGAAAAAAATTAGGCAACCAGCGTATACTTTGTGCGTGCTTTCGAAATTTTGCTTGAGTTCATCAATTTAGAATACATTTGATAAGAGTTATCCCTGAAAATTCCCTAGTATAGCGTACATAAATGAGATGAAAGTACGTCGTATTTGTGATCTGCAATGGTTACTTATTTAGCGCTGGCATGTCTAACCAGAAATCATTGTTCTTCATGTACTGATCCCTTTGACTATACATAACTATATGGACTGAGCATAGCGATAACAACGTGAAGGCAAGATATCTTTTATAAATAAACACAATTAAGGAATACGGTCCTTCCAAATTTTATTTTTAAAGACGAAAGATTTTCGTCATCGTTAATGCTTGAAAGACCTATAACAAGTGAGAAATAAAGTAATTTTAACCAAAAAAAAATTTTTTCTGTATCCAATACTAATGCCTAATGTTGTCGAACTTCCAATTGTAATTATTTCGTTGCCTTCACCCACACTGTAACGCCACCACTATTAATCTGAGTCCAAACAATTATATATAGTCAAAAACTGGTCCAGTACTATACAGTTAAAGGAGTAGAAATGTATCGTTGGACCTATAAATTTATCAGGAAGATCCCTACTCAAATTAGAGAGCTAATGAACACAAGATGATGACATACATATTTTTCATCCAGAAAGGAAAGCAAACAAACCGAAACCAACGGAATGTAATGGGAAATTGGTTTTATTTTTTCATCATTTAGTGGACTCAATTTCTCCTGAAAATTGTGAATTTTGTAATAAAATTTTTAGACTGGATGATAAAAAAATATTTCTCATTCAAACTCAGGTTGATTGTAAGAATTGTATTATTACCAATACTCATCTGGTCTATTCCTAATGTAATTTTCCATTTGATCATTTGGATCAAAAATGGCTTATGTCATCACTCGTCCCCAGAGCGTCTTACCCAAATGAGTAGGTATATAGACCTAAAACATCAATTTTTTCAAATCATAGCGTAATTTTTAATTTTTAGTTTATTACTTATAATATTACTTATTAAAAAATTTAATTTTTTAATTTTATAATCTAAACATTTTTTCAGTGAGGTTACCACCGTTTCAAGGCTCGGACTAGATTTGCCAATGAGATTTAAACTGCTCGCAATATAATCCTTAATGCAAAAGTGACATGCAAAAACTATGAAGTTAGCTGCGTGTCTGTGATGGTTATATATCGTAACAGAACAATCAAATACACAAGTTGGTTAAAAGAGTGTATTAGATAGAAACTTTATAAAACATTAATAGTAATAAATATCAAGAATTAAAAGAATTAGTATAACAAGGTAATCAAAAGGTAAACTTGATTGAAGTAGAATTAGAATAATTAGAATGAATAAAAGAGTACAAAACATGAGATTATATAGTAAGTGAAAATAGGAGGTTTGGGCGAGTTTACAGAGTGTTAGAGAAGGATTTTAATCTTATTGGTTAATAGAAATATATGTATATGAAGTATGACCAATGGTCTCGTAAGAATATGACATAAAGAGGGTGTTCACAAATAAATTAGTAGAAATTAGTATATATTCAAGATTGCAAAAATAGTGTAAACAAGAAATGAGCTCATTGTTTATGAGTAAACACAGTAACTGTTTATGTAGGAAATGATGTCATCAAACAAGTCTTGACTTGAAGAAATGACGTGAGAATGAATGAATGGGAAATAAGAGAAAAATAGATTGGAAGTAATGATGATGATGATAATTAGTAATACGAATTTATGAAGTATTATGAACGATACGAAAATATCGTTACAGAGTCTAAATCAGTAGCTGTTCAGCAATGAGCGAATTAAATTTTGTTCATTTATAGACAATGTGTTGTATAGATTTCATAGCTGAAAATTATTCCAGTTTAACAATTATCGTCGTGAATTAATTGTCTCGTCAGTTCTTTTTCCCTACTTCAAAAAAATTCTAAAAACATCGATGTAACCTGGAATTTGTTCCATTTCAATGCCTTCACCTGGTTACCCCCCTTCAAGGATATTGCTTTGAAATTTGGCTTTCGTTCGTAGCAATCTGAATCACCAAGTCCAACCAACCAATGAACCAAACGTTCACCATCTTCCGCAGGACTTCCTTAACGAGTAAAAAAATGATAAATAATTACCTTCTGGGTTCAAAACCAATAATCCAGATGTTACTAAGCTTCATTCTCCAAAGATGAAGTTGCTAAAACAACAGAATTTTCATGTTTCGTCAACCCCCTGCAACCCATTTCCACCCTTAGTCTATAAACACCATCGAAATTTATTTCTCACTTTTATTCCTTACTTTTTTTTTCGACGTACCCAATTTATTTGTCAAGTGTTCATTGCCCAGATAAAAGATTTTTAAATGTTTTCGTTGTCTTCGAACACACCCTCCACCCCCTATCATCGCTTGTGTGAAATCGTCTTACTTTGAGATTAGGCAAACTGCCAAAATGCTTTATTCTCCTTACATTTATCATTTTCGTCGTTTTTTTGTCCTGCTTTTTTTTCCTTCATTTTTTCATCCCTTACGCCACTTAAACTGGGTCGATAGGTCGAGTAACAATAACTACCCTTATTTTCTTTTTTTCCATATCCTCCCTCTCGTTCATTAATATTGTTGAGTGAGTTAAGTCGTATGAAAGCATATCGTATTTTATCAGTAGTCTGTTCAAAGGGCAGTAAAATTTTTTTTTTAACAACTCGTTTTTTTGTTTTGTGAAATATATTAACCGAAATCTAGCTAAATTCCGAGATAGAAATTTTTCTTTTTTTGGAGCTTTTAAACGAACAGATGTTGACTAAGAATGAGTTACGTTACTTAATTGTTTTTTTTTTGTTTTTTTTTTCGTGATTGTTAGCCTTTTAATTGGATAAAAACTTTTGGTGTAGGTACTTTTTCTTGCGAGTTCCGTACATTTTTAAGGCACAATTCTTGTGCAGTCAAAATTTAATAATAAAACTGAAAAGGAATATTGATTAATGTCGACAAAAAGTTTGATACTTTGAATTCGGAAAAGAGTGGAGTGGGCTTAAACGTGAGATTAATTTTTTATTTAAAACTTTTTGGAATAAGTTCCTTAGCCATATGAAATAAAAATACTACAGTGGTTTATCTACCAAAAAAATGTATATAAAATTTGAAACGAAAACATTTCCATAAATTTTTTTTACCGCCATCATAAAATCTGAGCCACAGGATGTTAAAAAGAGGTTTTTTTTTTCCTCCAAAATCATAACAATCTCTATTCTATCATCTATTCATTTCAAATCTTCACATTATTTTTCTGATGGTTCATTTCCATTATTTTGGACACCATGTATGATACAGGCATGAAATGCGCAGGCCTAATATACTACATATTGATAAAAATTATTAGTTTGTTAATTTTTTTACCCATCTGTATGCCTATGCTCAGTATTACTCTTCAACGAATGAAATAATCTGAAGATCAAGAAATTTGAGCCTTTAGAAGACGAAAGAATTGAAGAACATGAAATCGTGCATCAAATTGGTGTTTTTGAATTTTGAGCCCTATTATTAGTTGTCTTTAGGGTTAAATAGACTAATAGCCTTAAAGTAAATAATTTTCTCAACTTCTAAGAACTTAAATTTTTTGTTCTTTAGCTAATTTTATTACTTGTAGCTTCCACTATAATTTCATTTATCTTGAATAAGTAGCCATCTCTTCTTTTAAGACAATTAGGATCAAAAATTCCTACACTTCAATTCTTTTCATGAGTATCAGCCGTCCACAGAGATAACTAATAAGTATGATGACGTAAACGATATTGCTTTACGGAGAATACTCGATCAGTTCTGATTTGATTATAAATTGAATTTAAACATTTTTCCATAATAGGTTACCTATATGAGTAATAAATTCATCTCATGTTGTTATGAACACAACGATGATGATAAATAAAAAAAAAAATATTCAGAAAAAATTATAAAATAAGAATGCTAAAGTGATGTGTGGATAAGGACACTCAAGTGCGTATATATTTAGGGTCCACACGTTTTCGGTGATCTTTTCTGACCCCCAACCCACAACAAAAAATTAACAAAATGATAAAAATACACAATTTTAATAGGTCAAGACTTTTTCTTCCTAACTAAGGGGGGTCCAGACCCATAGGACCCTTTTTTCTACTCTCTTGAGGACACATTTCTACATCAAAAAACTCATTAGTGAAATACTTTGTGAAGTCTTCTTCTTTTCAATCAATTTTTCTAAATTCATCTCAAGACTTATAAGATAGAAATCGTCTTTATATCGACAATTTTTGTGATTTTTCACCTAAGCTACTGTGTACACAGAAATTTTTCCACCCTTATTTGTCCACCTGACGAACCTAGAATCCAATAATTATAAAATTAATTAATTGTTCAAACGAACGGAGCGAATTTTCTCGTTCCTAAATGTCGTTTCCTATATTTCGAAACGTGACATCGTGATTACATAAATGAATAATTATTACGCGCAAATCCATTCGATCGCATAAATGACTGAAAACTTTGCACCCTAAAAGTGTCAACATCCGACTCGATTAATTACGTGAAACACCATTTTCGGCGGCATTTTATACGTTCCACAACATACCCGAATGAGGAGTCATTCATGAAACAATAGCTACCGGCTTTGATTTTGATCGCTGAAAACCATCATTCGTTTCTCCTCGAATTAGATGATAAATTCTTTTATATATTCATAATTTATTAATTTTTCAATTCTTTCTGTTCGCAGTAGATTAGGTAGTTACCTGCGTAAATTTAGCGAAAACAGTAGAGAGTTTTTGATGGCTTATCTGGCTCCGAGTCATAGTAGTCTATTGATTTGGTTTTTTTGAATATTTTACTTTTAGTCTCTAGGCCCATACTGATGGACACTTGTTTCAGAGAGAATAGTAAGATTTCGTAATTTGCGGTACCGCATGCATAAAAGGCTGATTTAATCAACACCTTACGAGACAAAGAAATAAGAATAATTTCAAAAGGAACCAAAATATTGACCGAATGAAATCCAATGTATATACATAATATATTAGCCCTAAACAAAAAGCAACCACATGCGTGTGTAGGTAGGTACAAATTTGTATCATTTTATTATATTGTATCTGCATTGCGTTGCAGTTTGGACAGGTGTCTTGTACACATATCATATCAAAATAAGATACAATGATAAGATACAACAATACGATCCTTTCCAGACAATGTCAGTATTCTGGCAGCACATCAAGGAGGTAATAGAGAGTAGACACCATAAATGTGAACGTAGCTGCGTATCTTCTCACTCAGCTGCTAAGATTTTGGTGCATAATATTATAGAAAAATTACATTACGATCCAAAGCAACAGATCAGCTGTATCTTCGTTGAGTATCATGTATCATGAAATGATACTCAACGAAGATACGATACAGTAAAAATATCATTCTATTTTTTATCCAACCTATGGCTGTTGTAGGGTAAAGTGTGGTCAAGACGTGTGCCATGAGGTTAAGTGAACTACTACCAGTTCCACAATACTAAAATTTTAGTTACACTGAATGGGTATAGAAACATTATATAGATAGCTAATTTTAATGCTGATTGAGTATTTTTAGCATTCTATCACATTTTAGTCAGATAATATTTGATAAAATATGAAATACCACTGCAAAAGTTTTTTTCATATAATTTTGAAATTTGTGTGTAAGATAATAATTAATATTAAGTAAATATTTAATTTTATTGTTGGAATAATTAAGTGATTAAGATAAATAAATAATTTGTGGCATCATATAGACCAACTGATGTCAGAATTAAGTGGACCATTTTTCAATTCCTTCCGTTGATGAATTTTTTTTTACTTTTTTGCAGGAATAATTAGGATAATTACATGTTAAATCAGATGATAAGACCATTAGCTGTTAGCCAGAATATAATACAATGCTAACTAGGAAATAAAAAGTAAAAATCATTGTTGGGGTATAATAAGGAGGTAATTGATTATGAGTTATTATTGGGTGAGTTAGCATCAAAAATCAAAAACTTTTTATAATGGTCACTTGACCTGATTGGTCAGGTAAAATGGACCAAATCATTTTCTTTATATTTTTATATTTGTTGATGTTAAATATCAATTTAGGTGGAGAACAAGATAGCATATGAAAGCTAAAGATATTCTCCATAAAATAAAACAAGAATGAGATTCTCAAATACATTATAACCTGAGTAAATAGCTTCCAAATCTTTATGTCATTCCAGAAAATGATACGATGATACAAATGATACACTACGATTCTTTCCCAGGTGATCGAAGTCAGTAAAGAGCTTTGTCATTACATAATTAGGGGACAATATTCTGATGCTCCTTACAGTTTGAAGGGTAAATCTATTAGCATGAATAGTTGTTTACTTTCGCCATTGGACTGTTAGGCAGAAATAAAACCCAATAAATACGAGTTTTGCAATACCCTATTTCATATTCAACAGCTTGTGAATCAATTCTTTGATATTTATGTTAAATTTGAGAAATTACAACAGTTTTAGATACCTACTTTCATTAAATTTACAGAGATTTTTTTTTTTTTTATTTGTAATCTGCTTTTGCCCATCAAATTGAATGGTAAAACAGACATGCCTTTTATCATACAAAATTTTATGGGAACAGCCTATACAATCAAATTTACTGATTGAAATTGCAAGAAAACTATTCTGAAATATTGATATAATAACATTATGTTTGTTGTAGATTCTGTGAAAATTTTGCTGAAATCGTACATTTGGTTCTTGAGATAAAGCTGAAATTCTGTTTGGGTTGTGTGATTCAAACTGTGGAATATAAAATGGTGTATTATCATAATTTTATCTATAGGACTCCAACGCAAGTTAGATAACAAGCATAAAAATAATAAAGTTCTATTGTGCAAACACATCAAAAAGATAATATGCAACTATACACCACACGTACCTAACTGTGTATCTTCTCATTGAGCCTGAAAAATTTTGAACGCAATGAATATATATAATGTTATTTCACAAAGAAACACCTCACAAAAATTGGAACAGTATCTTCTTTCATGATATGCAACAAAGATACCTACAATAATTATGGAAAAATCGGACAAATTATGCCCTCCAACTATTGAGAATAATATTATTACACTCAGCTGCAGATAAGTCAGCCTCAGGTATTCGTATTGAATGGGGAGTTAACCTGGGTGGGAAGATACAGAAATTCTTTGAGATTTCTATGTCTTGCTATTACGGCTGATGAAAAAAACTGATTGTTTGTTTTATGGTTTAAGATCAATATCAAGGGTAAGACCAACGCGACTGGGCAATACCAGGAACAAACAGAAATTTGAAGAAAATATGAGCCTATTATAGAATGCTGCCATTATCTGGTTGGTATAATTTTTAATACTTGGGCTTTAATTTTTTTCACTCTCCACTTAAACATTTACCTACCCGTGTTGATGGTAGGTAAGTTTAGATTTATGCATACAATATGTCGGATGAAGCGTCAGCAATATTTTGCTGATGGGCAGTGTTTGATACATGATGTAAGAACAACCAATGTCTCAACCCTCTCTTAGAACCCCCTAATTCGAACCTTCAGATAGACCAATTTCAAATATGAATGGAATATTAACTAAAGGTGTGACATTTGAAGAACTAATTCGGTAAAACTCGGTTTAAATTACTGGATAGCTGCTCAGCCAACAGATTATCAGATAAAAAAGTATCTATAATTTGTTTAAAAGCTACGAAAGGAATAAAAATTGCTGGGTGAATCAATAGAAAAATCCACGCTCGGCGAATGTCTGCATCGAATAGGGTGACAAGTTTATCTTTCTTTCATTTTGAACAACGTATTATCTTTTTAACCTATTAAGGTTCCTATACAATATCTTGCGTTGAAGAGAAAAAATTAAAAAAAGGTTTGCAGGGAAGTACTTCAATACAAGGGCGTAAATAGCTCCGTCGTAAAGGAGGTCCACACATTCTCATTTGCTTCTTCTGACCTCCCCTCTACCAAAAAAAAATCACTAAAACTAATAAAAATACACAATTTTTTGAGGTAAAACTTTTTTTTCTTAGCTAAGAGAGCATCCAGACCCCCCCCCAGGATCCCCTTGTATACGTCCTTGCTTCAGTAACGCGCATTAGTCAGCAGTGAAATTTTAAAACATTTAAAAATAAAGATTATAGGGTGTTGAAAAACTGGTTTTACATGGATTAATCCATTCACTAGAACTTTTCAAATTGGTTCGAGAAAGTAAATGATTTATTTCGTTTTTCTATACGTTTATACTCGAGTTTGTACAAACTAAAAGGAAAAACGAATATCAAAAAATACGATTTTCTGAGGAAAATGTTTAAAAACTACGTGAATTTTCATACCAAATTTATCTTCGCTATCGAACTGAATTATATTTCATGTCGAATTAGTGATAAAAGATCACGAAAACATAAGAAAATCATCAAAATCCATATAAAGTCTGTGCCAAAACCAACTTTATTTAACTTTATCTTCCTTTCCACCTTAGCCTAATTTCCTTTAATCTTCTTCATTCTCTTGTCATGGAACAAAATTAAATTATTCGGTAAAACACGAAGTTTATCAAAAATAACAGATTGATTGAAAGTGAAAAATAGAAAATAATAATTACTTTCAAAGAAGCGAATTTTTTTTCTTCCTTTCCAAATTTTTAATTATTTCTTTAAGCGTACCTAACATTAGCGGAAGTGGTTTTGGCATAAACTTATTTCTAACTCCACCCTACCGTAAATAAGGCGAACACGACTAATAATTAATTAATCAGTTATTCTGGTGTAATTCGTTCTTCAGATGAAGTGCAGTTTTTTTTTTTTTTTTTTGAAAATTATTTTCAAATTTTTTGTTCTTTTAAAACAATAAGGTAAGAAATTTAAAAGAATTTAATGATCACCTATGAATTATCTTCTCTCTACATTAAGACAGAATCAGGCCTGATTTTAGAATTTCTTCTTAGGGGAAAGGGGATAGAATCACATTTTACAATATTATTATTAGCCTAATTAATTTTTGCAAAACGGGGTAACAATTTTTCACATTACTTCATAGACTTGAAATTTGAAAAACCGTATAATTGTGCGTTAAATTATTGACCATTTTTAGGCGTTCGGAGGACTATACCCCAAATTTCTCAACGTTGTATTTGACGAATGAAACTGTGCTGCAAACTGCACCATGTAAGTGTACTTTTTTTTTTTTTTACGAACGAACAATGTTTGAATATTTGATTGACATACACCAATGTATAAATTAAACTATAAAACATTGTGTTTTAAAATGAATATATAACTTTTTAGCACCATTTTTCCACTATTTTTCCATACCTACCTTCTTTATAACATCCTTTATGAACGTCGTCGTCGTCGTCATCCTCATCATCGTCATCATCGAAGTAAGTATTATTCCATATTGTGTTCATCTCTAACGTAATCTCATCTAAATTTAGAAACCCGAAATCTTTTACGAATTCTGGCTGATAGTTTCTAATACCCAAAATTTTTTCGTAGCTTTTTTTTTTCTTCCTAAAAACTTTGCAGCTGTCTTAAAACAGTTAAAAACGTTATTATAGATTAGTAATTAGTTCATTAGAAACCATAGAATTTTCCTAAAATGAAAATCTCCTAAGAAGTTTAACTAGATACGAGAAACTGCGTGAATTGGGGTTGGGCACGAAAACTACCAAAGCAAAATGAAATTCTGCTTCAATCAAATACAACTTGGAAAAAAAATTGAATCATAGCCTAAACTAGAATTTAATCATAATTTCGATCTTTGGATACCTTTATCTTCTTAACGAGGTTCATCCCTGAGTAACCAACATTCGTTTTCTAAACCCTCTGCATTCCTGATGAGTTTAATCTCATCGATCATGTGACTCCTCGTGGAGCCCTATCCTCTGGCTCTTTGCTCAACACAGGGGGCTGACTCTGCAATAAGCCATGGCTGAAAAACTCTACCCGAGCTCTCGGCCTCTCTGGGTCCGGTTGCTTCCTTATATTTTTCATTCGGAATTCATGCCAGACTTAATTACCTCCACGAAACCCCCCACTGAGTGAGACATGAAGTTCTAAGTACAAAAGATCATTTTACGACCAATTTTTTGGAAACCTTTTGTGAAAATTTCTGTGACAATTTTTGTGGCCATTTTTACAATTTTCAAAGAATTTACGATAAAATATACATAACAGGGTGTTTCCTAGGAATCCCTACCTTCTGGACTGTAATCATAGATAAACCATCAGACATTTAATACAAAATATTTAATAAACATGCGTCCCATATTCTCAGGCTGTGAAAGGAGCTGTTATTCTAAAAGAACGCCATCACAAAATTTCGCCTAATTTAAATATTGTTATTTGACTAGTAAACAAATTATAGATAATAATCAACACTCGGAACAAAAAAAGGACCTTTCTAAACTCATACACTAAAATGACGTTATTAAATCGATTTTGGTTAGTGAAGTAAGAGATTTCGAAATTGATTACGAATGGTATTGTAGTGATGGAGTTTTTAATTAGCTGTATTTTTTGTTTATTTCTTCATAGGGTCGTTTATACATACCTACACATGTGGTAAAATGTCACTATGAATAGGGGTCGTTTTACACTGTGATGCCAGTAAACAACAAAGTTAACCTCTTCATAATTATTTAATTGTAGTCTAAAATTCTGTTCATAATAACTTTACCGATTCAATCAAATATAATTCTCTTTTTGGTGGATTAGTTGAAAAAATATATTATGTACTCAACTAGTCAACCACTCGTGATAATAGACTTATTGCGATTATAAGTAGTACTCACTTGCGGCTAGTGCTGCAACTGCACTACTCATTGACAATCTCTCATTTTTCTAATTAGATGAATCACACTGTATTTTGCTATCAGAGCGCAAAGCGAACGATTCTCAGTATGTTGAGATTTGTAACATGAGCGCTTTGAGGGCTGATTTGTATAACATTTCTATATGTAGTAACTATCAGGCACAGATAGTATTTTTGGGAAATGAAATTACTTCATTTTGCACTTTACTATATACAGGGTCTTTGGTGAGAGATCTGCAAGACTTAAAATTAGGATATAACCAGGTACCACTTACAAAAAATTCCTGTTACAAGTTTCTCTATTTTTAAAACTGACTGTTATGAGGCAATAAATTGGAAAAAGATAGACTATCTGTCATGCACCTATGTATGGGAAGTTGACTAACCGTAGATGTTTAAGTGTGAACAATTTTTTTTTCGAGTTTTGTTTTGATAATGCCTAATTGAATTTGTATCTAAGTATTCAGCATCTCATATTAAATTTTTTTCTCAAATATTTCAAATATTGAATTCCAAATTTTCAAACTTGCAAACCGGATAACTCCTTCAGTTTTAAAAATAAGGTATAAGCTAAGATAAACTTTTTTCTTAATCAAGTCAGAGGATACTGAGATACGAAGTTTCAAAGCTCTCCCCCTAACTTTTTATTAAATTTATCATCACTAAATTACAAATTTTCAAATTTCCATAGTCTAAAAAATAGAGAAAATTGTAGTTGTAAGGGGAATTTGTTTTTAATGATACCTGGTTATATTCAAATTTCTAGTCTGGCAGACTTCTCACCAAAGACCGTGTATATACATGCAAATATACAGATATAAGCATCTTACAGTAATTTTGTTCCCTGAAACACTTTATCGTTGTAGAATGGAACTAGGAGTATCAGTTCTCCATTACGTATATTATACTCAAAGTACAAGTCGCATGAGTTTCCAACACTATTTTTTCAAACTCATTCGCATGCGCTATTAGAGAGAGTGTCTGATTGGTTGGATGGAAGGAGCAAAACATTTATATTGTGGAAACAAAATAATATACTTGTTTTGCTCTGGATGTTGAAAATTTTACATTTTTGGTGTTGAAAAGTAATATGTACTTAAGAGAGTATTTTGTGATACTGTTGCGAAAATTACGGCTGTACTTTTGTTCTATACACTGTATGGCTATGGTGTTAGGGTTTCCCAAAGTTGTAGAAAATCTAGAATAAATATTGACCTAACTGTTAAAATCAGTTATAAAACTGGCAAAAGTGAAGAGGATATTTTTTTCTTCCATGTGAGTACTAAGGGTCTGCATAGGGTAAAACAACAATTTTGAAGTAAATTTTTCAATGTCATGTTTTTATTAAGTATATCCTTAGCTCCTTAACTGTAGAAAAAAGGACATAATATGTTTATTACTTAAACATTTTTTACAACTACTTCAGAGTATTATATTAAGTACTATTCTTTATTTAAGTTCAAGGAGCTTCTTAGGAAAACATATTGTACCGATATCTACTTACCTACACATAATTATCTGCGTTTCATTGAACCAATTTTTGATTTATTCAAAGCACTAAGCAAAATAACAGATTTTAGGATGCAGTAGGTATCTGAGTTGGAAATGATTAAATAGTCGCACAGTACGTTGCCAAAATTCACGTTCAATAACTGTAGAATAACTTCGTAATTAATTTGACAAAATTAAATATCATCCGAGTAAAGATAAAGGGACGTAGTCAACGTCACAGTCTAATGCGTAGAACATTCTGTATATACCACACTCTTATTTCGTTGGTAATGCTGGATGAGATCATATTATACCTGTTTATTGGGTCGACAAAGTGAGATAATTTGTGGTTGATAAGAAATCAGAAAGAAGCAACCTTCTTTCTCAGCTTTTTGTAATTAGTTTCAGTTCATTTCGTCGTCTCATAAAATACATGTATAGCACCGTTCGCAATGATGTAAACAACGTATATTTTGGCGAATTTTCAAAGTAAAATTATCTTGTTGATTAATGTTATATTATGTTTTTGGGCATCATTCAAAGGTCAGTCTGGAAAGGCGAATAATAAATCGGTATCTATGGTTTCTTTACAGTTTTGAGAGGTAGTTTTTCATTTCATAAATTCAGCAGAATAGAAATTACTTTATGATACCTAGTTAGCCTACACTTCTGCAGGCTTAGTGATCAATCCAATAAACATGTATGTTCTTAGAACAGGATATTCGAGCAATCCTTGACGAGTTGAGATTTGCAACTCGAGCCACAGCAAATACTATAATCTCACGTGTCAAATTTGTTCACTTTGCACTCGAATTACTAATGCTACTTTTTGCAACACATGCAAATACGCAATTATCGAAGGCGTCCGACTGATTAGATGGGAGAAGCCAAACATTTTTATTGCAGGAGAAATTATTTGTTTTGCTGCCGCTAAAAAAATTTTGCTCCCTGGTTGAAAATTCTACATTTTGGGTCTTGAAAACAAAAACATAATCACGCATTTTGTGACACGTGTTGCAAAAAATTTTTTAATTCTATGGTATCTGAGAAAAACATATCGGCGATAGCTCTCATCACCATTAATTGGCACCATGACTAAGTGAATATGGTACTGACTTTTGCTGGCGATTGAGGTAGATATCTGTCATATGATGGTTCTATTCCCTGGCCTGATGGAAACATTGGTGACCTCGGTATGAGACAGGGTAGTGCACTAGTGGTATTATCTTTTGTTGAGGTGACACTGATTGAGCACTTGTTGGCTGCACTGATATGTAATGTTGTCATGTAATTCTTTGATTTTTGTAATTATTCATTCCATCTTCTGGTGTTTGTAGAGTTAACATATGTTTGTTATTCTCTATAATAAATTTATTTATTTGGTGCGGTACTTGAGTGTGTATTATTGCTTTTGTTATATTTTACTTCATCACTCTAATATCTTAAATGGACATATAGCCCCCAATGTTCAATATCTCTCAAACATGCTTTGCTAGTACTAGTTCCATTTCACATCTCTCCTAGATATTAAGGGCATTGAGCGCGGGTACCTAGGGTGATGAATACAGATTGAATAGGGATAAATTGTAGTAGGAAGCATCCCTCACTCCCTTTGAAGCATCTGGAAGAGAGGTACCTGTAATGGTATAATTGTTACAAAAAGATACACGACACATATATTATTTTCGTATGATGTATATTTTATATGTACCAGAAAATATTAAGATGTAATGAATTGTACAAGAGAAGAATTGGTAATCAATCAGGCTTAGAACTAAGGGTATGGATTCAAGAGAATCATACATATGTGTTGTGGGAGATATACAATGTGGTTGGTTAATAGAATCTACGTAATTCAGAATAAGCCAATAGAAAAACATACTTATGACATAAGTGGGTGTAGTTATAATTTTAAGAGGAATTGGGAATAGTGCAGAGTTGTATTTTATATTCATGGAATAAATGACATCATAGTGTTTAGTGTGAGAACATTATATTAGTAAGAAAATGTGATGTCAAGAGACAAGTCTTGACAAGTTTCAATGATGTAGTCAGACAGGATATTAGAATGAAGTTACAGATGAAATGGATTAATTGGGATAATATTAATAGAATATGAAAGATATATAGAAAGGATATTAATAAAAGAAATGATATGGAATTATCATTTCAGTACCCTTATCTGCTTGTGTTCCACTAACCATCGAATCATATAGCACTCTAGTATCCTGGAGGAAGGTAGTGTAGCATCTGAGCAACACAAATCAGATACAACTCTCACCACCATTAACTGGCACCGTGGTTGAGTGAATACAGTACTGACTTTTGGTGGTGATTGAGGTAGGTATCTGTCAGTCGATGGTTCTATTCCCAAAACTGACAGAATACCTATAAATTCTATTATAATTATTCAATTATAGTCTTCATATTTGTGATTTTTCTGTTTACTCATTTTTCAGTATCTATAAGGGATTTCATATTTGTATAGTCATGATGAAATATGTTGGCTTATGAACTACAAACCTTCTGATTAGAAATCTATCTAAGTAGGTATAGTAATTTATTTGACCATTCTTATGACAATGTTCATTTTCTGATTTCCACTCATGATACCAATATAAAAACAAGTTTACCTAAGTTAAAAATGAATTGTAAATGTATGCATATACTTTTACAGTATTCCTACTTTATAGTCTCTTACCACCCACTATTTGATAGAACAATAAACATGTGTCCCAAATTATTAAACTTTTAACAGAATGGTGTAGGTACTTGTCACTATTGGGGTTTATAACTGGAACACCTGCATGAGATCAAGAGGGAGAAACCAAAAGTCTTGTCCATAAGGCCACGGTTGCTGCCTATTTGCTCTCTACTTAATTAAGATTGATATGTTTGTAATGATACACATTCACTACGAATGGTCTGTCTGGGATTTGGACCTGCACGTCCGAGTCTCTGGCCATGCGCCGCAATTAGCCATACTCGAGAAGGAATGAAATGAACAATACAATACACATCCTTATGATTAGTTAACTACAGCGTTGAACCACTGTGCCAGTAGATTATTATGATTTTGGATAATGTACACTTATTTACCACCTTTTATGTCAACCTCTACGATATCTACTAAAAACAACTTATGTATGTGAATTTTTTTTCCTTCATATTTTTTGCACATTTCATTTTATTCGGAAATTTTTTTGTAGTAAAGGTAGGAACCTATCGCCCACTGCATTCGAGCCTTCTTTGGCGGAAGCACATGGTAGTACTGAGCATTTTTATTGCTCATTTAGTCAATCACTCACATCATATTCCCGGAGTCAAACATTTGTTATGCATTAATTCCTTTTCAGACCCTTTATCTGAATAAACTAGGTAGGTAGCTACCTATTTACATAAATATGTACCTGTAGTCAGCCTTTGAAACGTTTCTAGTGTACTAATTTTTTGCACAGAATGCATAAATATAGTCATAATATTTATTCTCGCTAGCAAAACATACCAAAGAGTTATTATATTAAGAGAGTAGTACGAGGAGAGAGCTTCAAAAGATAAACAGCTAAAGTCCAATTTTTCGCACAACACAGTAGTTGTTGTTGGAGTTGGTCGAATCGAGGTTCATTGTTCTCTCTTCCGTGTTTGCGTCTCCTTTAAATTTTCTCGTCGTAATATATGAAACGTTTTGTATTTTTACAATTTTTTTTATCGTACTCAAGTTTATGGTAAAAAATTATCAAATGGTAACGTAGGTACACGCGTTTACGCTTGAAATTTTTAACCAAAATTTTCAGCAAAATTAAGTTAAATAGGTATACCAAAAAACACACACACACACATACACACAAAAAAGAAACAACGAAATTCTATCGAACACCAGCCACAATAATATAAATTTTTAAATTTGTTTTTTTCTCATCAGCTTAAACTACCTGCATAAAAAATCGATGCAACTACAAAATATATAAATTTATTAACGTTTATATCAATGTGCAAATAACTCTCTCAATAATTAGTCTGTAACTCAGCTTTTCGTTTATTTTGTTTTATTGACTTCCTATAACTTACCTACTTCTCAAATTATCGATTATTTCATCATTATTTTCTTTCGCCTAATAAAATACGTTCATTATACATATTGTAATTTTCATTCGCCCATCATCAAAACTTGTCAACGACACCGTGTTCAGAGTTGATTTAAACCTTTTTATCCGTTTGTCATTTGACATCACTTTTTTGACACACATTTGTAAATTTTGTACCTCCTACCATTTTTCTGACAACGCCAAAGATGATTTATAATCCGTCGGTCGTTATGTTTCGTCTGCGCCAAATTCATAGGAATGTGAAACGAGAGAAAACAAATATTTGAACGTAGATTTTTTTTCCTCGATTTCCCTTCGACCAGCACTGCCCCCAACATCAATCAATGTTACTTTTTCTGCGTTAGATATAATATACAGCCACGTTTTCCGTTTCTCATTGGCATAGGTATAGAGTGAAAATATATCATGTACAGCTGGTTAGACTACTGTTTCCTCATTTCGATTCAACAAGCCAGAATATTAGGAATTGGATGAGAAAAACGATCATAGAAAGAACAGCCTCGGGTTCTTCGACTTTAGGGCTGAGTTTCGTGTCTTTTCAGCCTTTTTGATTTTCAATGAGGACACTACATGATGAAGTTCCACTTCGAGCCACTCATTCTGTTCGTTTTAAGTACTAATTCGGCCATCTGTTTTCATGCAGACATCGCATAGATTTTCTATACGTCCTCATAATGAGAAAAGTAGCTGTTGTATGTCTGTTCAACATAGAAAATCGTGTGAAATTTTAAGACTCATTAATTATAGGTTGTTAATCTATTTAGAAAAGTTTTATTTAGTTGTCTGTAAAGGCTAAATTATTTTCCGTAGTATAACTTGAAAAAAAAAGTTCTTTCAAATTAGCGATGCGAATTATCGATATTTTTTCGCATCGATATTGTAGGAAAAATATCGATACGCAAAATAATAAAGACAGGGCGCACTTATCGCGAATACTCGCGACAACAGAATGCGCAGTTGCCAAACATTTCTTTTTTCGGTTTCTCCCTACTCAAATTCCCTGCAAGATTTAGTCGACCTTCAAAAGATTTTTAAAACCTCAGTTAAGCTCAAAAGAAAGTTCAAATTTAAAAAATAAATAGTTTTGCCATATCTGCGGATCATGAGCTTTCAATTAATATGTGTAAACATATACTTTTGTTCCATGATTAATACACAAAAGTGGAAATAAATTACTATTAATATAGTGATGTTCACAAAGTTATGTCTCAGAGGTGTGTAATTGCCGCAATATGGAAATAAGTAATGTACAGAGTATGAAATGTATGTATATGGTGGAGATGTACAAAAGTAAAAGAATGATCAGCGAAACGAGTATCAGTGCAGCCACGAGTAGAAAAGTGTAAATGTGTTCCTATGATAAAAGTGGAGTGTTTGCAGGAGTATGAGCGGAAGAGGATTATCCCAATAAAATGTCATCGTTTATTAGGTAGGTTGGATTAATTCAGTCAAATATCGATATTTTCCCACATTTTTACTTATGAATACCTGCAATATTGATATTACATATCGATTCGTATCTCTATTTTTCGCACTTCGACCTCAAAACGAGTTGAATTTTCTAACCCTTTTCAGCAATTAAATTCTGGTTAAAAGTTTTGAAGATAGGATCGTGTATTTTTATTATGTGTCTTGTGTACCTTATCATTTTCTTTTTACCAGAAAAATTATTTAAATCATTTCATTTGACATTCCAATCAATTTTTTGAGTTTTTCAAGTTTTTCCATCTCACAAAACTGATACAGAAATAAAACCGTGTTTAAAACTGAGAAGTAACGATTAACAGAGCTTTATAAGTACCTACCTACAACCATAACTTTAAGTGTAGTACATTTATGTCTCATTGGACGCAGCTATGATAATCTGAACCAGTAACATTCGAGAGCATAAAAAAGTGTAAAGACTTATGCCTATATTTAAGCATTATTTTTTGGTTGGTAGGTAATATTAAATTCGGAATATCGACCTTTAATGAAACAAGTGAACACAAAATGTAACTCCAATAGAAAAACAAATTACCAAAAAATTTTGGGAAGAGTGAAGATTTGAATACGGATTATTGAGCTTCTAAGCTAATATTCAAGGCATGAAACCATGAAATAACTTCTCAAATGTTCCGTTTTCAACGTATTATAGAACAGCACCATAAAAAACCTACAACATAAATAAAAAAATATACTCTCTGTCTGAATGTAGAAAATATTGTACCAAATTGGTTAGTTATTTGTGATAATAGAATTGTAGCAATTATAACATTCGCCTGTGGCTTGTGCTGCAATTATGTAACTCGTAGACCATTTCTCTTTTTGCCATGAAGTATTAAATATAATAGAGGACGCATGTGAGACAAAAAGTGGCACCGTTTTTCAGATAAAGTATCCTTACTGTTAAGGACCGGTACAATTTTTGTCTCATTTTAATCTAAGAAATTCTGTTTGATGTAGTTTCTAAATTGTCAGTTATATTTATTCGTTCATTTAACTCAATTATTTGAAGAAAAATAAATTCTTATCATTGTTAATGGGCCCGAATATGACGAACAAATTTGAATTCAATACCAAAAGGATGGAAACAACTCTTCAAAAGTGGTGCCATTTTTCGTAACAGAGTTTAGATGGTCTTGCATCCTCTATTATATTTAATACTCTGTGTTATTGATAACTTGTCGAATAAAATATTATTGAAGTTTTCTGCTAAAAGATTCTAATGAAGGATTTTACTTTTGACATCACAGTACTGATGGCATATAAGAAAAAAAGTTCAATTATGTGGACAAACAAATAATCAACCAATAAAAACGCCTAAAAACATTGAGACTACTTTTTTTTTCTTATTATCTGGGCTTCTGAGGGCTCAAAATTATTGTTCTTAATCTCATTTTATTCCTTAGAGTCTTCTATTTAACTTGGTATGTCCAATGAAAACCCATATGTTCTTTAAAGGGAATTGGGAAGAAGTATTTGAAGCTAATTTGATGACTGCTATATGGTAAGTTTACTATGTTTTTATCTCGTTTGTTTGTCCATTTGTTTGTCTACATAGTTAAGAATAACGCCGCAAATGCCACATTTCAGGGAGAACCCCCATTAACCTAATAACACTATTGCACAAAGGCAGTTCGCCATTGAAAAAGACCTGTACTAATTTTATAAACGCATAAATAAATAGATTTGATTAAAAAATCACCAACAATAAAAAATGTGAATTTTGAATGTGCCCGTACTATTTCAAGAATTAAATGCGGGTAATATATCCGTAGTGTTACGGTTATCCTGCTTATCCTGCATAAATTTTCAAGAAAGAATAATTTTTTAGAAAGGAATTCTATATAATAACTCAAAATGTCTGCTTAAAGTCCTAACTTTCCTTGAACCTAATGATTCCTATAGATACAATACAACAAAATCAAACTAAAAATCTATTGGTGCATTAAAACACTTCTCCAAATGTTTCCGAATTTTGTAGTGTTTTTTGTTCCATAAACCCTCTTCTCTAAAGTGCACATCATAAAAATCACAATCTCATATAATTCTTCAATAAAATTCTACTGCTTGTTCAAAGAGTAAGCTTTTCTTTATTTTCACCGTTTATATCCGATTTTTTTATTCTTCCTTTACCTTTCTTTGAAACACTTTAAAAACTTTCATCTTTATCGTTCGTTGTTGACACAATATAGTCAAATTTCGTCCATCAGTACCTTTTCAATATTCACGTTTTTGCAAACAAAAGTCGAATTACAAGAAAAAGTTTATTGTTTTTGCGAACCAAAAAGGAAACCTTTTTTTCGTCTGCCTTTTTTGATTTTTCCGAGTTCAAAGCCATAATAAAAGGATTGCGGAGCGATGAAGGAAAACAATTTATTCATTTTTTCTTCTTCTTCAATTATTCTGATGTGCGCTTTCTTCGAGACGTGTCTTTTTGCGCTAAACTTTTGAACGGAATAACACTATTCAAAAGTTGGATCAAAGTTAGTTCTTCATTTTGGTGTTCGCGTCTTTTGCATCAATTTTTAACGAAATTTTCATTATCGCGTGTTTTCTCGTCTTGCAGAAGCTAAAACCTTCGATAGGTACCTACCTACCTACCTACCTGCTGGTGCCAGTAATTAGAAATTTAAAAATTATTAGATAGGTACTCCAGCACTTACTTAAATATTTTCTCTTTATCGCATTATGATTTTGAAGATTAACGTTTTAGTACATGGAAATTATTTTTTTCTCCTACGTGTGCTTTACGTAATCATTTACTTTTGGGGTTTCTAAATTTCGAAAACTTTGATAAAAATGTCGAGTTTTCGGAAATAGGTATAATGTTGACGTCGATGTCTCGAAAACTGAATTAGTGCATTATTTCGAACGACATACAAATCAGTGTGAACGTGTCAAAAAAAAGCAACATATAGGTGGAAAGTGAGAAATTAACAACGAGTGCGAAGTTTGCAAGTATCAGCCATAGACCAGTGTGGTAACCACGCAACTTCCAGATAATTTCTCACTCAGACCAAGTTTGCGTGGGTACCATACTTCATTAACTAAACGAACGAAAATTTTTAAATTTAAAAGAAAACGACGTTTTCATCTTTGTTTTTGACAATCTTGGGTCATTCGCATTCATGCTCCGGTCATAATTGTTATGAAAACCAGCTCATATGGTGATATATGTATATGCGATGAACAAAAAATAATACGATTATGACTCGTTAAAAAGATGATAAACTCCTATTTTTCATTAGCATAGTGTTAATAAAATTTCTTTATAATGCGTTGCAAATGTTATCTATATTGAAAATAGAGGAATGAATTAGTCATCCTCAGATTCTTTTACAATTTATTCAATTTTTTTTAAATACGCCTTAGCTACTGGTTCATTTTACTCAGAAGCATCCAGGGGGATAAGTTTATTGTTGAACTGTGGGTAAAGTTGATGGTGAGAATCTGGTGGCCAATGGTCTACCAACATAAGTTTTTTAATCGCATAGTGGAGAACTGGTGGAACTGATCCAAAATACACCATCATTTTGAGTCAGGAATGTGATAGCGGCCAATCTTAAACTAGTAACCTTTCAATCGCAAAGCCGAACACCTGACCATTGTGCCACAAAAACCACTGTAATACAGTATTCCTCATCCAGTCAACTATAATTAAATTAACTGGTTTGTACTAAGGCAGTAGTGATGAATGATGAGCAAAATAAAAAGGGCAAGATCAAGATCATGTCTCTTGGTTAGTCTTGCAGTTAGCCCTGGTCTTACAAAAAGAGAAAGCCTGAAGTCAATTTTGCTCATCAATGGGAGGTAAGTTTAGACTTTAGTTATTTAAATAGGGACTCGATTAAATGCATGCTTAATATTATTAACCAAATTATGCAACCCCTGTTTCAATTAAAAATTTGTAATAATTGAACATAATTACTGAATAATAAATTAGGAACAATTATTTTTGATAATATTTAGTGTTCTGCTGGGCCAATATTTTCCAGTTGGAAACCACAAATTCATAATTATGTCCTATAGTTTTGTTATCATTTATATTGCTCCATTTAAATATTTCTGATTTCCCTCACCCCGTAGTATGTCTGTTATGGCACCACATTTGCCACGTATTATGTGCTTTTATGATATTATCTCTTGCTTTCACTCATTAGTTTTCACCTTGAAATAGGCAATCAGTTTTTATCCAGTTTGCTTGTAAATGGGGTATTAATATTGACCTCATAAAAGGGTTAACAGTTGAGATGAAAATTATTAAATTCACAAGAAAAGAAAATGATTGAGACCATTTACCCACTTTGACCTAATCCTATACTATAATACGAGCAATAATTATATGTATGTATGTATATGTATGTATGTATATGTATATATGTATGTAACCGTGTTCTGAAGAACTAAACCAACAATATAGAAAGGTATGATATTATTATTCACTAAAGATAGTATATCGCACACTAAGATTCAAAAATTAGTGTTTACATGCAAGAGTGAAGTTTCTAAAATGAACGTAATGAGTGAGCTATTCCTGAGTCATATAAACTCACTTCTGAAAATCATTAAGGAAGATACTTTTTATAACTAATGATCAGAAAGGGACCGAATGTTAATTAAATCTCTCATAAATAGTCTTAATGATGGATTAAGTACCTACTTTCAAGTTTATAAAATATGTGAATACACCATGTTTACAATCAGAAAATGTGGCGCTATATGGGTAGAGATCTAGAATTTCACGGGAGTGATTGCAGGTTCAAAACTCACTCAGAATATACATATATATATATATTATTTCCAATAATAATTTCGATAGGATGGGAGGTTACGTGATTTTTTTGAATATTAAAATGTTATTTGTAAGTTGGAATTCGTCATTTCCATAGCAGTCTTATTGTTAGACATTACCACATGTGGCAACATCCCACCTCCTTCTCTTGGTGTCTCTTTTTGGCAACCGTGCCTCTAATACAGCCATGCCATTTTTTTGTTGTAATGTTGTAACGTCGTTTTGTTTCGGTCTTGTGCATTATGATATATGAAGTGCTGTTTTATATTCATTTTGCTTTTCAAAGTTATTTTGTTTTATAGAACGGACAAACATTTTTGAGATTACTTCCATGGCCAATTCATTTGTGTATTGAATCCTGTTCTCCTGTAAGGATGTGATCTCGGTATTATAGATTAACATTGCATCAGAAAGAATTTTGACCTTGCCACCTTTTAACCTCGATGTAAAAATTTTTACAAGGAGGCAGCATTACTCTTTATATCGAGGTTATGCTTGGATCGATGTAAAGCGTCACTTTCTGCTTACAAATTATAAGTGTAAACATTGTCTTTCGGATCATGTGTTATAAAAACAAATTAATGCAAACATAAATTTGATTTCTTGTTTTTCTTCAGGGGTAGGGGTTGTAAGAAGGTTTACAGCAAGAGTGATGCAAATTATACGAGTAACAATTACCTACATTTTACATAGGTACACTATTTTCTATACTAGTTACTAGTCTTAAATGGTAATATGAAGTAATAAAGAAAAAAAAAAGAAAAAGTTCACGCATGTGCACTTTTGATTTTGTTTACATATTTTTACACCGCTTTTTACCCATTACTCACACTTTATAAAAAAAGAAGACTACCTACTTTTCTCCCTTCTCCTCGTCTAACTTCTTCGGGTAGGTATTGTAAAAAATGGTGTGTGGTACACATATGAAAAAAGTAACTACTGGGAGTGTAATAATTACAGCGCAAGTCAAAGGTCAGTGATGCAAAAAACAGACGTACCAAACAATATTAAGAAAAATAAAACAATTGCATGTGCGGAAAACTTGAAACAAAACACAATTCACACCTTTCCCTTTACCTAAAATTGATCAAAGCTCCGGACCATTTACTTTCACAGCAGCAAAACAAAAAATAAATTAAAATAAATCTTTACCTAGTTCTTGTTATTTTCTGCAGTCTTTTAAATTTCACTATGAATTTTCATTTCCACAAATCCAACCTAAATCAATGCCAAAAACAATGTTAAAGCTTTTGAATTATTTTATTGATTCTTGCACAGAAAATGTAGGTACTTCTTTCGTTTCGGGTTAAAACGATTGAAACTTTTCACACGAAAGAAATAGAAAACCCAATTTTATAATCAACCAAAATTCAGTTTTGCTTAAATAAATGTTGAGGAGGGGAGTGGAAACGAATCACCGCTTCGAGATGACTGGAGAATGCCAGTGGTTCGTATCAGTTAAATTAGGTTTAACTTTTATCGCATGTATATTTGTGAGAATGCTTTTTGCTACTACTTTTTTTATTTCGGTGTTTCGGTCGGGACAAAAAGGGGTTGAAAAATGTGTGCTGAAGAATACGAATTGTAATCGGTGTTTTTTCCTCCTTTCTATTCAAAGTACCTACCAGAAACTTGCATCGCTAAAATACTTCCATCGTTTCGGATCGTTTACAAAATAAAAACTTTCGAGTCGTTATCGATGTTCCTATTATGATGTTTTTCTATTAGTTGATAAAATTCTTAGAGTTTTCCAACAAAATGGGAAACAGTGAGTGTACTAAAGTGAAACTGCGTCTTTATTTGAAACGAAGCTGACGGTCATATTTTTAGTACAAAGAGTGTTGTGAATATAATAAAAAACATTTTTGCACTGATGGATAGAATGATAATAGTTATTTGTGATACAAGTGTGTAAAGTAGGTGATTTTGATACGAGTAACCATCACCTACTTCACCCGAGTGACACATACCATTTTTTGCAACACCCTTCACAAAAAAACATTTTCACCAAGAAAACATTTTTTTGAAAATGTATTTAAACGATGCACAAACGGAAAATGTCTCTTTATTTTGCGTTTTTTGTTCGTTTAAGTAGCTAAGGATGAATAAAAATACAGTTTCAAGTAAATTTTCTCCTCTCACCAGCAGTACCAGCCTCAAGTTTCTAGCTAGAATAGCGCTTAAAAAATTATCGATTGAAAGAGAGAGGAATGATAATTGTCACGGAGTAGGCTATAAGAAAATAAGTAGTGTACATTTTTCTACTAGAGCGAAAAACGACTGATTCTCGACGAGTTGCAATGTTTGCAGCACAAGTCGCAGGCGATTGCTGTAGCCCCATGAGTCGAGATCACTCATACTGCGCTTGAATTGAAAATTATATTTTTTGTAACATGTGAATAGAAATGCCGTCTTTTAGAAGCATGTACGTCGTGTGGAAAATGGCCGATTTCAGAACTCTTTAGTTCTCATCTATTTTTCTCACACAACGTTCAATCCATATTTGTTTTTCGCACACCTTTTAGGCTCCAAAACTTCATTTTGCACGGTTTCTCAATCCCTCAAAAATTTAGTACCTACGTAGGTACCTACAGAAATTCAAACCTCTGTAAACATTAACGACATTAATTTGTAATTTTTCTACACCACAAGGAGCTAACGTCAATAGAATTATTATTAGTAAAAAACGTTTCTCAGACGAGAGTAAGCTATATGTATAATGAAATTTTAACAAAAACAATTTTATACAGATTCACTAAATATATTTTGCATCCAACTGTAGGCCTATAAGTACACTTATATAAAAAAAAAACTAATTCTTTTTTCTTAATAGTGAAAAGGTTAACATTCACCTTTCAGGTGACAAAATAACCAATAAAAAAATTGCATCAGAACTGAAGGGTGTAATTATTTTCCTTCGTCAATTTAAGAGAGCTTCTTCAAATACGTAGCAGACGAAATTTGAATTTCGTTTCCCATTTATTTTTTGACTTTTTTTTTTTTCCTTTTCCTATTTGTACGCTACACACAAGAGCTGTTAAATTGCAGAAGCTTCCATAAAAAATAAAGAAGAATTTAGTTTCTCCATCGTCGCCATCGAGGCTTTATTTTTGTGCCTGAAATGAGGGAGAAAAGAAGACGAGGAAGAAGAGAAATGAGTATAGTTTATAACACGTGGAAACAAACGAAACGAACCTTCCTCGTCTAGATTTTTGCCTGCTAATATCATCCCGTGTAGACGCTTTTCGAGTAATTAATTATTTTCGTCTCACCACGTATTTCACTGAATAGTCACTTAAAAATGTAGAAAATAAAAAATAACAAAATGGCGTAAAATAAAAAGAAACGAAAAAAATTTCTTTCTATTTTGGAGCGCCGAAATAAAATTCGTCACGAATTATTAACCTCGGTAAAATATATTTTTCTATGCTTAACTTGTGATTTTTTTTTTTTTTTTTGTTTTGCCAAAAATATATAATGCAAATTTTTCATGTCAATGCAAAAAATGTGCGCATAGACAGAACACCCTGCGTGAAATAAAAGTGTTGGAAATTTTTACTGTTAGAAATTATTTTCAACAATGATCAATCCTACATAAGTGGTATGTGGTATAAAGAAGAGAAAACAGCGAGGAGGAAACAAATGAGTGGGGGGGAGAGTGAGAGAAAAATCGTAAAAAAGAAACCAACGAGGCGAGCTGTAGTTGAAGAGTGCGAGTAAAAAGTTTGAAAAAATTTTTAATCAAAAAATTTGTCGCGTTACCTTCAAAATTTAGAAGAATAAATTTTACGATCAACAGTGCAGCCAGAAAGTTCAAATATTTTAATTACAAAAGTTCAAAAATCTTTCATATTAATTCGGATTTCACGTAAATTCTTTGGAGAGCTATTTGTCGTTCATTGAACTCGGTACGAATATCCAGATGGTACCTGTATCGTGCAAAATATTGGATGGTAGCCGATTTTTTTTTTTTTTTTTTTTTTCATTCTGTATAGGTACTTTTGTGCTGGAGAAAATTTTCCAGTTTGCTTCAAAACTGATGGAAAATAAAAAATGAGTTGTCAAATTTGAAGCTCCAAAATCAGACCTATAGTAGATAAAATAGGGTAAATCAGGGTTGATGAGAGAGGAGGAAGGCCCAAAGTTTTGAGGGAACTTGCGTTTTCAAAACAGAAAAAAAAAGAAGAAAAACAAGTTAATTTTCTTGAAAAATTATTGAAAAACCTTAAAAAACATTTTTTTTGGCAAAACCTACGTGTCGCAAAATGCGCGATTAAGTATTCGTTTTCGTGGCCCAAAGCATAAAATTTTCAACCAGAGATCAAAAATTTTTGGTAAGGAGCAAAAGTTAATGACGGAAGCAAAACAAGTCTTTGCTCCTGCGGTGAAAATTTTAATCAAATTAGAAAGTTTTCGGTAAGTGTTGTAGCTCTGAACCATTTCTGTTGAATGATAACATCTTATACCTGTCTGAAGGGCTGGTAATGTATATGTAGCTTGTATACCTATATAACGAAGTTTTCCAGTAGCCTACTCCATCTACGGATAAACTGTAGTACAGAGAGGCTTACGTCCTCTCTTGGATAGGTAGGTTCTCTTCAAATCAAGAACATAAATTTTATCAATGAATAGGCTACCATATTCGTGAAAACCTTTCACTGTTCACTGGCCTACACAATACAAATTTTAATACAATTTTGACGAATTCAGCACAAACCGTGACATTTTCCTCGGGTCACTGTCATTTCGAAAGTTAGTGTATATCCAGTTTTCTCGATCTTTTCGATTAAATTGGAATTGAGGTTATGCTTGGAGAGAGAAAAAAAAATTGCCTAACGTTTGTAAAATAAAACAAAAATGAAAAAGATAAAAGAATGAAGAAGTTGGCATAGAGAGAGAGAGAGACTGATCCTTCCGAATTCACTTGGTAAATTGGAAATCTTCGATAATAGAATAGTGATAAGCGAAAAAAAACGAGAAAAAAAAACATGGGTGGTGTATGGATTACTGATGAAATGAAAGTGACATGAGATGCAAAGAAATGAAGTGTACCAGTCAGAAGAGGCAAAATAATTGGATGATATATTCGCTTATATTCTGAGTGTAGGTACATAGCGTGCTATACATATATACCTACACAAAATAGAAATTACTTTTAAATCTCTCGACATCGTAAAGGGATGACGTAGCTAGAATTTTTTTTTCTTGTGATTTAATAAATTGTACCTACATCTTTTGTTCTTCTTTAGTCAGAAGGTTATTCGATAAAATTGTCAACCTAATTTGTATTCTTTTCGATGATACTATGTCTGCAAAATTTTTTGAACCCACTCGTATCGTGCGTAAAGTTTGATTTATTTTTCACACATTTTAGTCTTCGCGAATCACGTGTACAAAATAATAGCATATTTTCCGTTTTATGTCGCGTTTTGTAAGTACCTGTGGGTAGATACAGGCTACCCATCTATATCTGAATGCGAAAAAAGGTTAGATTTTTTACTTGAAAATTCTTTAAAGCCATCACTGAATATTTTTGAAACATCGGAATGTGGTTAGAACCGTAGGATTTTCAAGATATCTCTTCTTCATTATAGGATGCTCCAATTACAGCGATGCATCTCGAAAAGAGTAGTCGAATGAGTGAGACACAAGATGGCAAACACACCACGGTACTGCAGTAGGTAATTGTAATTTAGAAACCAAAACTAGATACCTGTTTTCTGTCCACATCATGTACCTCAACGGCGGATCCGGAACGTCATTTTTGGGGGGATGAAAATGATAAAAGTTTTTGAGGAGTTGAATTTTTTTTTTTCTTTGGTTTCTCAACTAATTTTTACAGTTTGTATCGAAATTCTTAATTTTTTCCCATAATTTTTCTCTTTTGTTTTTGAAATTTGGGAAAAATTTTCCCATTTACATCCTTGGATCCGCCACTGATGCACCTTCTGCAATACTCTGGTTCGTCACCACCAACTTTCATAGAGAAAACCATGCTTTTAATCGAAATTTCAAGTGTTTTAGCTGTGACATTAGGTGACTCGAACTATCTCCTACCACCCCTTCCTGGGTGATCAGCTAATTGACATAATTCGCTATCATACACAAGTATTTAGGTAGGGTTACAAATCCTTGACTATTTATACTATTATATCCAGACTAATAAACCAACTTTAAATCATCAAAATTGGATTTGAGAAATGGATCCCACCAACAGGTTTCTCTGCTGTTATGGGATTGTAGTTTGAAAAAGAACAAAAAGGTACATGATTTTTCATGTTTTCGTTTGTGTGCAGTGAACAATTTTTTTTTTTTCTCAAGTGTTCTGAATTCTATTGTCTGCATCAGGCAACTCTTTGTGTACAGGTTTTTTATGATTCCTAATGAAAAAAAGAACTAACTGAAAACAATTTGGAAAAATATTTGTGAAAAAGAGAAGATCCATACTACTGAAGCACTATTTTATTTTAAAAACAAACTAGATTTTTGGTGGAAAACTTTTCAGTTAGGTTGGTCAGTCTTATATATTCAATCAAGGCTACCAATCAACCTTGTAAGTGAGAATGCAGGATTTGGGTGTAGGCTATATATTATATTCTCTCAATGCATGGTAATCAGCAGTCACTGCATAAACATTCACTAATTGGTGCCGAGACAACACCGGATGCAACTGTTGCTGTGATGTCATGATGTAGATTCTCAAGTAATTCATTCACACCATTATGATCAAATTTGGATGATTTACAGCCTATACTTTCTTGACCATTTGACCTAATTTTACTCTCTATCAGGAGAACAATTGCTAAATTTTGGTACAAATAGCATTCTATCACTCCATTCAAATGACTTTTATTTAAACATTAGTGCAAATACCTGAACCATTATCAAACTTTTCAGCCAGTCAATATGAGTTACCTTTTTGGTGGTAAACCTTTGGTTATCATACCAACCCTATTGAAGTTATAGTACAAACTGTAGGTGAACCCAGTAATTGCAGCGAGTGATTATGACAAATAGAAGTCAACTAATTTGGTATTGTATTTTTTACAATACATGATCAGAAAATCAATGTTTACACTGATATTTTGCAAGCCAAAAGCAGGGCTTTTCATTGATGAAGCATAACCTCAATGTAAAGAATAAACTTTCCTCCATCTAAAAAGTTTACATGGAAGTTGCAAGGTAACAAGGTTAACTATTTTTCCGACACAATGTGAATCAATAAGACTGCAATCAAAACGACAAATTCCAACTGGAAATGATTTTATTTCAATAATAATGTAATATTATACCCTTCTTTTTTTCTTTTTGTAAGCTAAAAATATTTACCAAACCTCCCACCTTATTAAAATTATTAATGGAAATAATATTTAGAAGAAAAAGAACATATCCTGAGTGGGATTCAAACTTGAAAATTCCTGCATGACAGGCTCACTCACTACAAATAGCACCACAGTTGCTGATGCTGCATGTGGTATATCATCCATATTCTGTCATTTTTAAAGTACTTCACCAATCAATAAGAATATTTATGAAGCATTTATAATTAACATTTTGTCAATTTCTGATCATTAATTATAAAAAATATCTTCCTCAACAATGATCAAAAGTAAGTTTACATAACTCAGAAATTGCCCTCGCTGCACTCGTTCTACAAACTTTCCCCTGAATATAAACATACACTTTTGAACCTTAGTATGTAATATACTATTTTTCAATATATCCGTCTAAAGGAGTTTATTATTAATTTGATTGAATAGATAATCTTCATTTAAGAACAGAATTTTGGACAACAATTAAATAATTATATAGAGGTGAAGTCAGTTGTTTTTAGGTATTAATATATAAAATGGAGGTTTTTCCTACTAACATCTGGCAACTTAATGTGAATGTAAATGGGGCTGTAAATAAATTGTTGGAAAGAGGTTGAAGAACGAACATGAAAAGAAACGCTTTTTAGAACCAACACAAATGTATTTTAACAAGGTTCAAAAACATGGATGTCAAACTGAATGTTTGTCAAAGTCGAAATATTTCCAACACAGGAAATCAGTGCTGCCAATGGAGAAGCATGAAAATATATATTATACTGTGTTTACAAGTTATGCATGTGTACGAATAAATAATGTAACATTATGAGGTAACGTAAGATCGTATCCTAGCTAACACAAATAAACAAAAAAACAGTTACCTACAGGTAAAAATTCCATTACTATAATTACTAGTGAAGTAATGAAGATCATTATCGACTAATCAT
Source organism: Ericerus pela (assembly GCA_011428145.1). Lineage (NCBI taxonomy): Eukaryota > Metazoa > Arthropoda > Insecta > Hemiptera > Coccidae > Ericerus > Ericerus pela. The sequence continues at coordinate 4,448,852 of WOFM01000005.1, forward strand.
TTCGAATTTACTTGGAAATCTCACACTATGCTAACCAAAATTGAGCTAATAATAACCTCTTTTTGATGTATGGGTTGAGAATAGTATATTTTGCTACAAGAACAAACAGTGAGTCATCCTCAACAAATTGCAATCGACTGGTGTTGTAAATTGTACGAGTCAAGGTAGTTCACGTAACATACAAGTTGCCACTGCTATGTTTCACAATAAGTACATATACGCACGCACGATTAGAGAATTGGTTGGAAGGAGGAGCCAAACATTTTCATTGCGGGACCAAATACTTGTTTTGCTCCAACCATTGACTTTTGCTCACCCTAAAAAATTTTTGCTACCTAGTCAGAAATTCTGTTTTGGGCCTTGAAAACAGAAACCTAATCGCGCATTTTGCAGCATGTATTGCGAAAAATATATTATAATTAAACGCCTAAACGTGTAGATCCGCTTACCGATGAGACCAGATGGAGAAAAGGTAACCTTCAAAAGATATAATGCGAATCTAGGTGCCTATGGAAAAATAATAGGTGTAACAGAATTTCCAAGAAAATCTTCGAAAATAGGCACTACCTACAGCACTGTTCTCGGCTATCGTAAAATACGTTTATGAACAACGAGAGCCTATATTTCATGCGAAATTTTCAGCTTATTTTTACAGCAAAAATTTGATTGAATCGCGATCGTCCATGTCCGGTTAAGCCGGTTACGAACATTTAGGTAAATTGGCAAAAATCTTTCTCTAAAAAGGAAAAAAAGAAAAAAGAAGGCTGGTATAACTATAGGAGTAAAACAAATGCCAGAAATTTCCGGACATTAATTTCGCACCGGACGAATGCAGTTATATATTTTCCACACGCATAGGTAAGCTATAGTGTAAAACATTTCGGAACAGTTGTATATATAAACGTTGGGAGATTGTTGGTCTTTTCAGTTAGAAATTATTTCCGAGCTTTGAATGTTTCCCCCCCCCCTACCTACTCGTCTGTGGAGTATAGCTATTTTCCTCTCCAACACGCGTTGTCCCTCTTTGTCATCGAAACAAAAACCAAAGTTTATAAATTATGGCAAAATACCGAACAAAAGTACCACACATTATTTTGATAAATTTGTTAGGAACATATTGAGAAAGTTCTGGGAGAAAGAGAGAGCGAGAGAGAGAGAAAAAAAAAAGTTCAATTCGTTACTTTTAATCATTGCATGGAATAACTAAACGCAGGAAGTTGAATGCTCCTGAAATGCTGGAAAAATCAATTTTTGCAAAATGATAAGCATAGTAAGAAGAAAACCTAAGGAAACTGTCCCACAATAAATTTTATGATTTTCATCTATTCGATGAATTACCTAAAAGGAAATGTAAATTTTGCATGAAACCTTCATTATTCCCCCATTTACCATTGTCGTATGCCCTTTTCGAACTGTGTACTCATTTCGTAGTTCAGTAAAATAAGGTTAAAATCGGCTTGAAATTGAATTTATGGTTGTAAAGGGTTTTAAGGCTGCCATGTGTTCGAAGTGGGCTCTTTAATAAGTAACAAAAATTCTCCTCTCCTATATCCTCTGTTTCAAACTTAAGGGCTTCGTTAAGTGCGACTATTTTTAATTTTTTTTATCTGGATTTTCCTGTATAGATAAGCGATAGGTATATAGAATAAAAGTAAGTACTTCAATATAAAGTTGATCCAAATAAAATTTAAAATAGAAAAGTTTTTATACAATACATTGTTTTCATAACTATTATAGGTGCTGAGGTAAGGTGTTAAAAAAGTTTATTCAAAGAAAAAAAAGTAATAATTTGAATTAGGTTCTTATTGAGAAGCTAAAAATGAATATAAATATTCCTAAAGATGTCCAAACAAATTAACATATTGCTACTTTCCATCAATACCTACGATGTAGTATATACATGGTGTCCTAAATAGTGCGGAAATAAGCAATCGGTAAAATCACGTGAAAATTGTGATTTTTTACATTATTTATCTTACGGAAATTACAATTAGGGATCTTTAAATTCCTTCAATGTAGCCAGAGTTTGTCGTAGCTGTGTACAGTACGGTTGCTATAAATATACTTACCATATGTCCGGGTTTTACTAGAATTGCCCAGGTTTGAGTGTCCTGGCTGGTTGAGCTTTATGCCCTTGGTTTCAATTTCACCCCAAATTTATCGTAAAAAAAAATAAAGAATTCTCTTTACATACTTGACCACTAATTGTTTTGTTCAATTTTTATATGTTGGTAAGTAGTAGGTATAATATGTAATTTAAAAAAAATATTAAGCTATAGCAAAGTAATACTTGGGGCCCATCACACAATTTAGCGAAGGTATTTTTAAAATTTACTCACTGATTGTGATTCATATTTTACAGTAGATAATATGAGCCATCATATTTTTCATATTCAGCAACGTCGCTCCATTTATGGAGTGAGAACAAATTTAAAACTCCAGCGCAGCAAGTTTCGCTAGAAAAAGTAGGTTTTCGAGGAAAAAGAATTACGAATTTTGATGGTCACATCAATTGTCTGCAAGTTTATACGCGTTAATGGTATGTTATGATTGTATGAAATGTGTTAGCTGTTGACGAAATATTAGACAACGTGAAATTTAAAAGTATTATTTCTTGAAAAAATGAAAAATTAATCAAGATGATGAAGTCTGGTACATAATAATATAATTTAAAATAAAACCAAAAAAATATAATAAAGTTATGAAATAAAAAAAAAAAAAGAAAACACGAACGTGTGGTTAATTTTCGCAAAAAGAGAAGTTCTTGCAAATTAGGAAAAAAGAGGAAAAAAAAAGCTCTACTGGAAGTACCGTCAGGTCCATCCCCATAAAAATCAATAGGTCTGGTCCTTGGCTCAATACAAATGTTCGTACTAAATTACATTATTATCGGACAAAAATTACCACCTGTACAGTGGGAACAAGAAATTGACTTACATCTATCTATCTATATATATTGTATACATGAATTTGAGTTACTGTTGCCAAAATTTTTATGAGGTCATGAAACGAAAAACGTACTCACCCCCAACCCTGGGAGCTAATACCGCACCAAGCGTAATAAGTAAATTTTCCAAAGAAAACTTACGTAAAAAATTTTGTTCTGAATTTAGAAATTACACAGTTTGAAACCATTAAAAAAAAAAATTGAAGGAAATATCATTCGTCGATCTACACACGAAAACTGGTAGAATGTTACAATCAATTTTATAATAAATATTTGTTCAAAATTAAGCATTTTATAGCTAGACTAAAAACGAAAAGAAATATCTTTAACGGATGTACCATCCGGTCAATTCGCTTCAAAACTGATAGTATGCTACAATAAATTTTAATAAAGACTTGTTTAAAATTTTGTACATAATATTCTTCAAAATTCCGCATTTTGTGACCAGTATAAAAAAAAAATAGCTATACCGGAAGTACCGTACGGCCGATCCACGCCAAAATTGGTAGCTTATTACAATAAATTATGATAAATATTTGTTCCGAATTTCGTGGCTATTGATGCAAAATTGAGTATTCGATGTATCTGGTATCTCTTAACATTAACGTAAATGGAGTTTTATTGGAATCAGACGTTTTGAATGCATAGTACCCCGCAGAATGCTGTAGTTGGTGTTTGTTATAATGGTCTTTACTGTATCTAAGGAGATCTCCAACATCCTATACAGCATATACACAGCGGTATGAAAACAGGTAAAAAATAAAACCAAAGCTATTAGAGCTGTTACACTCTCTGCACACCTCAGGCTACACTCTTTCTACGAGCATAATTATTTGGACTGTTGAAAACGAAATTCACTGTGGTGTTTTTGGGTGCCTTAGTCAACCTGTCGTCTTTCCCATGAATCATGTATGCAGCTGGTACAGTTATGAACATTCACATTGGAAACTATCATTGAAGTGCTTTCTTTTTAGATGTATGACTCTGGAAGAGCCATGCATGTCGTAAAATATAATGTATCCAGTATAGTCTGTGTACTGATGGTAGATATCAATATTCTAATTTCATTCACCATTATTTACCTACATATTATAAGTACATGATATATATTCATTTTAAGCTTCCTGTAATGGCATAAAAAGTGATATTTGTACCAGATTAAACTCTTTTATGGACCTTAACTTTTCTGGAATTAGGCTTTAAGTAAAATAATTCAATCACAAATACTATTTTCACACTTTAATAAATTTTGCAATACAATTTCAAGAACAGTGTTGAAAATGTTGCTCGAACAGAGTCTAAAACAAACTGTGTCTCATTATCTTCAAAACAAGTTTATGTGCATTTTTTGGGATATGTTTTTACACTGTGGTTATTGTGTAGTGGTAGTACATGAAATGGAGGGATTTGTATATCGAGGGACCAGTGTAAATGAGGTCACCAAATACCATTAGATATGGTCTTATGTACAAAGTAATTTTTAAACAATGGAAAAAAAAAGAAGATAAATTTGTGAAGAAAGAAGAAGAGTCAATAGAATTCCGGAATATCGTTAAAAAAATGAAATAATATCGCCTGTGTATGAATATATCGTTGTCTATAATTTTTATGGCTGACTATATGCATTACACTTCCTAATAAGATAATAATGAAGAATACAAGTACTCGTATTTAAGATTTTGAAACAAATAACCTTCATCAGCCTCAATCTCAGGCTCTCTGACAGTTATGAAAAAAAAAAGAAAGAATTTTTTTGTTTCAAATTATATGAATAGTATATTACACACCAAGGTTCAAAAATGAATGATTACATGTGAGGGAGTTTGCAAAATGAGCTCAGTGAGTAAGCCATTTCTGGGTAATGTAAATTCACTTTTGAATCTTGTTGAGTCAGATGTTTTATATAATTAATGATCAGAAAGCAACCAAACGTTAAAATTCTATCATAATGATGAGTCTTTCTTAAAAATTATAAAAAACTGAATAAAATATCAACCTCCTCATTATGGCAGATTTGAAATTTCATTTATAAAAATAAGTAACCTCTACCTCGATGTAAACTGAACATGCTTTCATATAAAAAGATGGTTCACATTTTTACATGAAGGTGCTTTCACATTATATCAAGGTTGTATTTATCAATTATATGAGCTACTTTTCACTCGAAAAATACCACTGTAAACATCGTCTTTATGATCAAGTATTATACAAAATTATTTAATCAAATTGCTCAGCTATCAAGGAAAATTAAAAAAAAAAAAGTCATATACGGCAGCCATTTAGTTGAATAAGTACCTACAGAATATGGGGATGGATTATTTTTATCACTTATTGAGGACCCCATCTCTAACATATATTAGTCATAAGTTAGTAAAACTGTAAATATTATTTCTGCTTCAAACCATTATTTTACTGATCTGATGGGACCATATACTAGTATTGTTCCACATGACGTGGTATAATATTTCTATGACAAGTGTCTGTGATCAGACAAAGAGGATGTTCTTTTGAGTGTTTCCATATGCATCTGTAAGAGATGGACAAAACTTACTCGAGAGAATAAAAATATTGAAGACTCCTGACAGTTTATGATTTTTTTTTCTGTAGTATTGAATGTGGTACATCTACAATTAAAGGTACACGTAAAAATACCAAAATGTTACACTTATCCATCTAAAAAATTACATGAAAAAATTTGACAGGAGTGGGGGCTTGAATAGGACTTATCATTTTACTAAGCTAACTTTTAAGACATAAACGATAGAGCAACTTCCCAAATCTCCAGTTTTCGATGCCAGCTATAGCACAAGATCATAAAAAACTTATAATAATAAAGAAAAAAAAGACACTTTAAGTCTGAACGTAGACCGCTTCTATTGCACCGACATTAGCACCCTACAGAGATACAGTTAATCACTCGAATGAAAGTTAGTAGTGATCTGTTGTAAGAAATATTTTAATAAAAAATAACAGATACCTACACTGAATAGTAATTATATATGAATAAATTAATAAAAGTGTAAATAAATAATAATATAATATATTCTTCAAATACGTTTACTTTGTAAGAATTATACAATAAATTAATAAATTAATTAAATTGTGGATTTGCTGGCTGATCAAACCAAAACCTAAGATAAATGTTGATGATTGTGCAGAAATTGATTTGGATACTCAGCATGGTTTAATACATGATGTAGGTACCTACATCAACAAAAAGCTGCGAAATTTTTCAAGGTAGTCATGTTGTATGGTTTTATTTATGGACACAAACATGTAATAAATCTACAATAAATAATCAACACTATACTAAATGGGTCAAAAAATATTAATAACCATCCAACTCGATGCAAAAGGACAAACTTTTTCGAGTATATTAGAACATATATTTATTTTAAACAAAATCAGAGATTACTTTTATCACCAGTCATTTGAGAACTTGATCTTTATCATGAACGATGGAGAAACGAATACTTATTTGTAAATTGAAAAAATTTTCAAGTATGCAGGAGGTACCTATCAAATTAGGGATAAAAATGTTTGCAAATAAAATATATCAGAGAAACACAAAAAAAAAATTCTATTTCATAGAGATCGCATTTTCCTTCATTAGATTTTCCCTCACTCTATCTTCGTTTCATGTTTGATGTCATCATTTCTCAAATTTTTATCACTTTTTCTTTGTTTTTGTTTTTCTTGCTCGTTTGCTCGTTCATTTCATATGCATTACACTTTACCCGATTCTGAACAAAATAAGCAAATATATTATTAACGAAGACAAAATGGAAAGTGAGAGAAAAACTCTAAAAAAAAAAAAATGCCACAAAATGCGTATATTTTTTATATACCGATGGTACATAATACAAAATACACGACACATTTGCACTTAGTTTTCTTTCTTATTTTTATTTTTACAATTTTTCTCTCGTCTCCTACATCTTTTCTGTTCCATTCGATACATGAATAATTTACAATTAAATCCTTCGTCGTTGAATGAAAATGAAAAATTGTTTACCCACTGGAAAGAGGAGAGTAAAAGTAACTTTAATTTTTCATTAAAAGTATATAACATAGGTAGGTACAGGTAGGTGAGAGATTAGGCGAAAATTTTGTTGTCGATACGTGGAAAACAAGTTAAAAGTACACCAGCAGCAGGTGGAGATTAAATTCTTTTCAAAGTTTGAGAGCGAATAGAAGAGTTTAGAGGATGAAAAACCATTCTGATGAAATTAAAAGTTACTTTTTCTTCCCACTCGCTGAAAGAAATTTTGTTTTATTCATGCACTGCAAGGTGAGAGAAAGCAAATAATACATTTTTATTAGTTAAATTATTGATAAAGAAAATTAGAATCAATAAAACAAGTAGGCCTACTTATGAGATTTATTTTTTATTCGTCATATTTTCCACAGTAAAACTAGTGCTTTAAGCAGAATTGAAAATTAATATTGGGCATAAGTCAATTTGTTATTGTAAACCGGTAAAGAAAACTACTATTATTACACATACCAAATACAGTGGAAACCTCTGAATAGGGACATATCTGGCGGCACCCTTTTTGTCTCTAACAAACAGTGTCCCAATTAAACGATGCAAAGATCAGTTCAAATGTTAAAAAAAAAAAAAAAATTATGTCAAATTGCAGCATTGGATTTCTGGTACAGCCACATTAAAAACCAAATTATCGAATAATTGTATTACACATACCTACATATATTTATGACAATAAAAAAAAAGATAACTGGAGGTTTTGGTTGGAAGCCAGATGGTAAGAGGTACTTTTTGACAACCTAAACTAAAAGTAATACTTAAGACAACATGAAATTATTAAAGGAAGAATAATTACAAAGACTAACATATATACTATCACCAATGAGTTAAATAAGATTATCATCACTTTCAATAATAGTTCAAGGGCAATTTTTCCTTGTCTATAGACTTCTTTTGTCCCAATAAACTGATGCATTGTTCTCAATGAACGGTCTGACTTCCTATAGTTTTACACCATTTGTTTTTGAACTTTCCAAATTTGTCCCAATCAAGCAGTTGTCCCTTTTATCCGGTATCCTTAATAAGTGGTTTCCACTGTATTGCCACAACCTCTTCATAATCGGCACCTTAGAACGAAACTAGCCAAAATCTAAAAATGTCATTCTTGCATTATGCATATCAAAATTTTTCTTGTGCTATCCTCTGTTGTTTAGTAAAACTATCTCAAGTCTACACTGCTTACAAACTGAAATAAACACTAAATGTATACTATCTTATAAGTCATGGTGGGAAAGAATTTGTTTATGCAGAAGTAACTTTACTTTACTTTTTTGATTAATTTAGTGGTGGTTGTACTAAATAGTTAAACCACCCATGAATAGGGTTTAAATTTATTTTTCCATGCATCTTATCAGTTAAATCCAGTTAAATTCAGTTTATATTACGATTAAAAATTGGTACAACTGGGCCTTATTGTTAGTGCAAAACTACCTGAAGTCCAACATAAACTACTTGTGCACCAACATTTTCATCCGGTGCTCAGTGCAACAGTAACTTATATGGGACCTAAGATACCTCTGGAAGATAATTTTCTTTAATACTATATCTCAAGTCCCTCAATTTTGAGGAAAATAATCAAATTTGAATTTTTTTGCGAAGAATGTTGTGGGGACATCACTCATATGAGGTATTAGGGGCTCGCACCCCTCAACAACAGTCGCTGCCCAAAGGCTGGTAATAATCGTCTTTATGACGTTAAACAAATACACACTGGCGCGTTTGTATGTTTGTACCTGTAGGTACGTACAGGTAAGATACATTGCACGGGCCGAGATCAATTACCTGATAACAATCTCGGTGATGTCACAACCTGGTACCAAACACGCTGCATCGTTTCTTATCACCTCGACGGAGGCAAGAAACGACGTAACGCATGACATAATTACGTACACGTATGTATGCATGTGTGTCTGTGTGCGTGTGCCAAATTCTGTATATAAACTTTCAGAAACGGCTCAAAAATTGCCAGTGTTCGCCGAGGATTTGGCTCTCCCAAACTAAACCGTATGAAGTGACAGAACACTCAAATACTGTTGAGAACCTTCTAGTGCGAATATCTCTCACGACAAGGTATTCCACAAATGTCTTTACTTGGTTCCTCTTATTAATATAGTAGAATTGGTTTCACATCCTGTTGCAATAACTGAAAAATATCAAAATTCTGAAATTTCTTTTCACATTCCTGAAAAATATAATTTCTGGACTTTCACTAGTTTCATTCTAAGGTGACGATAATATGAATGTACCAACTCTTAAAGGATATAGAGGAATTTTCATCAACTATCACTCATACATATACATATATAGTTATATACATGTCTCAACTCATTTTGTTATTTAGGAATGTTCGTCTTCACGTACATGCCTAAGGTATATGCTAAAAGTTATACGAACACACGTACCATCACTGAAACACAATGATAATCATTTCTCCACAAAATAATGTATTTTACATGTAAGTATCACTAAAAAAAAAATATTAGGTATTTCAGAAATTCAATTTTTTCCCATCACCACACATCCCTTACACTTTAAAACAACTCTTGAAGAAATTTAGTACATTTTATTGATTGAAATAATTATATTTGAGACAAGGAAGCGAATGTAAGAGGAGCGTATCTTGAACAAATTAATCTAAATCACAAAATGACGAATAACTTGAAAATTTAGTGATTGCAAACCATGTTAAAAAAATGAAGGTGCCGACATACTTTAATACTGTAGAAAAAGCAAACTTAGACCACATTAGAAAATGAGAACTTTTATGAGAAAAATATGATTATTAAAATTAACTTCATCTTGAAAAAAGAAACTTGAATCGTAATTTATTAGAAAGAAAAAAGTAGCCTAGTTGAGAAAATAGCATACAAAAATGAAGTGAAGTCAGACCAAAAGAGAAGAGTTTAGGAAGAAAAAGAAATATGGTGGTCCAAGTTCTAGTAGTCAGCAGTAAGCGCCTTCATTTCTTAACAAGTGCTCGATGAAAAAAAATGAAATAATAATAAAAATAATAATAAAAGAGAAGAAAAATTTTAAAAAATACGAAAAAAAAAAGATCAAAAAGAGGCCACACGCTACAACAAGCTCCACCAACTTTGAAAATAGATTATCCACTGTCTGATACAGAGGCTTAAATTTTTTCTTTTTGGAGGGGGGTTAACAAAAGTTTTTTAAGTAACAGCCGAAACGTTGATTTTTTTTTTTTTAGTTGCATATGAGGTGGATAACGAACTTCGGACGGGGAAAGTTGACCACGATCCTTTCCTCATTCCTACGCCACTTGGTCCCATAGGTAACTCAGCACTGGAAATAACTTTGTTCGTGTTTCGATTAATAATGTTCGAACATCCCCTTCAAAGTGATTCCGTTCTCTATAATATTATAAGAGCCATTTGGATATTTTAATTACGTTTTAAAACGGAGTTTGACTTTTTTATTTAACTCGTCGACGGTCCGAAATCTTCGAACGTATTTGTAAGGAACTTTACAATTTCTATTTTATTGAAAGTTTAACTTTCGAACGGAAAATTCTTCCACCATTATATCGACCTTTAAAAAAAATTTGACCCCCACCCCCCCCCCCGATACACAGAAGAAGAAAAGTTTTACATTTTATTGCCAAAATTTTCGACTTTTTTTTCGCCCAACCAAAAGCAATTACAGTTTTAAGCCGTGCGAAAAATGATATCGATCCTTTAACGTTTAATTCAACCGCCTTAACGAGTTGTGTGTTTTTTTTTCATTTCTTCTCATTTACAGCTTCGCATTTTTTACTTTTAGATTTTTTTTTAGTCAAGGCTGAGACGAAAAAAAAAATGAAATTTAGAAAAATATCTCAATGCGAATGTATTTTTCATTTCTTTCTCATCTCTTTCGCAATCACCAGTGAGAGGAAAACTATTTAGACGAACTCGAAATTACTTTTTCTGCAAAGCTCTTTATCAAGAACGCAATGATTCGTTGGGTATTCAAAGTCTCATTAACGATTGGCCCGAGTTCTCATCAATAATTGGCTAACTAATGGACGACGATGAATTAAGCCAGGTTAGTGGTTTCGAAAATAAACTTTTAATTGAGCAAAGCGATCGATGTCGTAAGAAGAAAATACAATACACAGGGTGTCCGAAAGTTGACCGGCATAAATTTCAAAATAGATTTATAGGTTTGAGAAAACATTATGATTCCCTTCACATAATTCTGAAAAATTCTGCCTATTCGAGCTATAGCCCCCAAAGTGAGGGAGAAAAATAAAAAATCCCATGTAAATTCCCAGAAAACTGACAAAAATGAACAAAATTTCGCATAAGGGAAAAAGTATTGTATGTTTTACAGTTGTACCCACATTTGAAGAGGAAAGAGAAGGGGATTTATTTTTTCAAATATTTAGCTATATCTTTTTAACCTTAATTTATATTGAAAAATGAGTGGGTTAGTGGCTTTAAGGTGACACGGGTTCCAACATAACAAATCATAAATATTATAAAAAAATTATTTTTCAAGTTGAAAATAAAAATTCATTCAATTTTTAACTTTTGGTCTGTATACATAGTGTGGAATTTATTTAAGAAGAAAGTGAAATCAAAATTATCATATTCAACTTTTCATTTTGTATCAAGTGAATCCTGAAAAAATTAAATCTTTCTTCATCATCAAGATTTATAACTGAATATAGCTTTTATAACAAAAAATGTGAGACTCCAAGATTATATAAACTAATTTTGTATTACACCGATTAAACTTTACCAATTCTAATGAACAAAAAAAAAAGTTTGTCATTTTAATAATTATTACTCTTCCACCCAAGCAAGTTTACAAAATCTTAACCTAACTGATGTAACAATGGCAGATATTAGCAATAAAGTAAATAACTCAAAATTAGGTTCCACAAGTTGCCAGTAGTGTGCACAAACCTTTTATATCAACGTCAGTCAATACAATTTATTATTATTTGTATGAAAAAAATCATCCACCAAAAGTTCAATTTTTTATCTTCCTGATTCACCACATTTTCCATTTACGTCATTTTTGATACACTGGTGTCCAAGAAGAGAGTTTACATTTTTTTTTTTCATTTGTTAATATCGGTAGTACCTAAGTGTTCTAAATCATAACCTCATATAGTCCCTACAGTTTAAATAGATAACGATTACCTTTATTTGATTCTTTGGTCATTTAAATTCAATAAAAATTTATTAATTAATGGGACAAAATATCCTAACCCCAGTATTCACATAGATACATCACTTCATTCGAGGCAGAGTAGCGAACAGTTACAGAAATTTTGAGTCAGAATCATTTCAATAAAGAGTCTCCTGTGATAAATGTATAATAATTATTATTCACCTTCTTTCACCCTCTCACCACAATTCTCTCCCATCAGCTTCTGCAGCATAGTAGATAAGTTACTTTGGTACAATTTTAGAGGTGTAAACTCAGACTTACAATCATTGATAATTATCAGGTAGGTACCTACTATTATGTATTATTATTATTATTATTATTATTATTATTATTATTATTATTATTATTATTCCCTTTTTTTGAAATGAATAAAAAAATCCAGTTGCAAGAAAGGTGTATTCTTTAAGTATTAAAACAAAATTAATTTTCTAACTGCAAATGTTTCATACTCTTTAATTAAGTTTTTGTTTCTGTTATTTTATATAAATAGAAAAAAAAAAATTAAAAACTGATTCCAAAAATTAGTAGTGGTTTTGAGGTTTGAACTCACCCTCTTAGGAAAACCTTGCTCTAGTAGAACAGTTCTTACCCATTGAACTACAAACATCCAGACAAAAAATTCCAATATTTTTGCCTTACTAAACATAATTATTATTACAGTGCAGTACAGCAATTAGGCAGTACAATAAAGAGTTTTATTCTTGTATTCTCTTTTACAATTTACTCGGAATTACCTTTTTTTTCGTGCAAATTGATGGTGAAATTGAATTTTTCATTATAAAATAAGGTGGGTCATCAATTGAAAATTTTTTCTACAATCATTCGGTTTTGTAATAATTAACAAATCAAAAAACTGCAAATTTTCCGTTAATTTGTAATTTTTTACAACTTATTTCTAAAAATACAAATGATGGTAAGAAAATTATTTTTGATTGACAACTCAAAACAATTTTCTCATTTTCTCAACAGTACCAACCCCAGCTTTGTACCTTGAATAGCACCTTTCAAATCGTGAAGTAAAATAGAAGTTTTTTTTTTTTTTGATCAAAATGTTAGAAATATTGCAAAAATAGTGGATAAGTGAAGCAAATTTGGAATTGAATTTTATTATTATAGATACTTTTTTGTTTACTAGTAGTGTGTGAAATTCAACTAGAAGCAAAGAATACAATAGAAAAATAGGTCAAAAGTAAAATCAAAGAAAGCAAGTTTGTCTGGGCAGATATTTTATTTCTCAACTAAATCTATCAAATTAAATGGCAAAGCCCATACATATTTACCTCATACACATACTTACACTTAAAGAAACTCAGAAATGAAATTAATACATTATGAAGAACTTAAGTATTATATTAGAAAAATATTTGTGAACAAGTATTGAGTGCATATTGAGCATATCGATTATAATAATTAAACTAAAAGAAAGTTATAATCGTCGTTCAAAAGAAAGAAATTAATTTCTAATCACACACAAGAATATGTACAAAATGTTGGTGCTGACTTACTTTAAAAGTAATAATCACAAACTTGAACACAATTAAGAAAAAAGAATTTTCAAAAAAAATAGGAAAATTAATTTAGTTTCTTCATTTTGAAGTTAATCACAGATAGAAAAGGAATTTTTAATTAATAAAATGGAGTCATGTTGAAGACAACGTTGTCAAAAATGAGAGTGCCGAAAGATGAATTTAAAAATTGAGAGTTTAAGGGAAGAATATAAGTTAATGGTCAAATTAGAAAGCAGCCAGCAGTTGGTACCTCAATTTTCTGATGAGAGAACAAATATGAAGAAAAAAAAATAGCTATGAGGACTTAACACTCGTATGAGGAATTAGTGGCTCGCATCTCTCGATGACAGTCACTGCAGAAAGGCTGGCTATTATTTGTCTTTATGACGTTAAAACATTTGCACAAAAATGTTCAAACATAATTACTTGCAATTACTTGCAAGTAATGTACAAAAACTGAACCGTGAATAATCAATCACGGTGATGTCACAATTAGGTATTTGAACCTGTCCGTTTTATTTTTTATCTCAACAAGAAGAAAAACACTTCCTTTATACACAGACATACATATTTATTAAGTATGTATGTATGTATGTATGTATGTATATAAATGAGCCCCTATATAAACCATCCGGACTGGCTGTAAAATCGCCAGTGTTTGCCAAGGTTTTGGCTTACCCATATGTGTTTACATATGAAGTGGCAAAACACGCAAATAATCTGTTGATTACCTTCTTGTGCGAATGTTCTTTCAATAGCCTATATTAGTCCCACATACTACTTAATTTTCCTTACCAAATAAAATTATTGGACTCATTTTTCGCAACAACAAAGAGTCAAAAATTTCTGGCTGTTGAAAAATTGTAGGTAACCCCTTCTCTTTCCCCCAAGAATATGGGTAATACTTTAAAAGTTTATTTAGAATACATAACACATACGTAGGTATATTTTCTCCATAATATTATATCAAAATTTAGTTAATTTTCAACAGTTTTTGGAAATGTTACATTAGATATTTAATATGTTACCTTACCTACTTAAGGAGTCAATATTTCGGAAAAGAAACATTTCTCATCATCTCTCAAGCGGAAATTTTCTGTATTTTCAACTTCGAAAATCAGTTCTTGAAGTTATACTGTTTAACTTTCGGTCACCCTGTATACTTTACCTGCTGCGGTAAAATTTATTATTTCGTTGAATACATTTTCAATGTGTGTACGTACATCTCTCGCGTAATGACCGGGTATGAAAATTAGATTTCCGAAGTGCATCTATAAATCGTCAGTACGCATCACGCGATACTCATGAAAATAATAAAATATTTAGTATAACATTTTGCTCAGATGGTAACTCGATTTTTTTAACCGCCTTCTGCCAACTTTATTATCACGATCATGTATAATATTTCACACGGGTGCGAAAATTCGAAGTATTCCAAAATCTAGTGAAAAAAAAACAAAAAAAACAAAAAAACAAAAAAAACAACACAATATATATCATTAAACCGTATGGATAAGGTCTAACATCATGCTAACATAATATATTAAAAATAATTTATCACCGGCTTTTCATTTTGACGCCTTGTACTGCGAAGTGTGTAGTGCTACACACTGTTGTGAATACATTTAACTGATGTTCTACAGACGAGAGTTTGTTTCGTTCATTTTTCATAAATTAATTTTTATACGGCATTATGAAAGCTATTTGTTCGAAACGTCACTGTAATGACCACCTAATTCACGAGAAAATTAATTTAATGTCTACCTTTTTTTTTTCCTCTACTTCTTTTTCTTTCCTTCCATTTTCTCTGCACCTCTGCCATCTCCTTATAATCTAATTACTATTTTTCGCAGTTCAATTACAGTAGTTACTTTTTTTTTTTTTTTTTCTTTCAGCAGCCTCACTCAACCTTTCACCTTTTTTTTTTTGTAATTTTGTGAGTTTTTATTCGAAGTTAAAGAGAGAGAAGAGTGAAAATTAAAGCAACAATTTTACTGAGATAATGAAAATTTTTTTTTCCACGCCGATAAGAATTTACGCTCTGACGTTAAATTATTATTATTTATAATTTTTTTTTTTTTTTTTTTTTTTTGAACCCGAATAAAGCGAAACAGTTTTCAGCCCACTTTTTAATTTATTTTTTCTTTTTTAGACTATAAATTTCTTCTCTTCATTTTTCTTTCTTCTAGACACGCTCATTATTTGTCCAGCGGGTAATTTTCGAAGAAAGACTCATAAAAAGAACTTAAGTCAAACAATAGGATGGATGTTACTAGCTAGGGTTGTGAACCAGAGTGAGGGGTCACATACACTCTATTATATTGCTGCATTATTTTTTCTGGTTTCCATTTACGGAAGAACTTGAATACCTTTATACGAGAACTGAAGTCAAGGTCACTGTGGAATACCTTGGTATGAAGAAGATTCTCAACAAGAAGGTAGCCAACATCTATTTGCATATTCTGCTACTTCTTACATAAATGTATGGGGAGCCAAAGCCTGGGCAAACACTGGCGATTTTGTAGCCAGTTTTGTGAGTTTATGTAGGGGATTTGGCACACGCACACAGACACACATAATTATGTACATATACATATGTAGTTATGTCATCTTATTACGTCTCTTATTAGTAATTACTGATAAGGAATGATGTAATACATTTGTTACTGGTTTGTGACATCGTCAAGATCTTTATCTATTGATTAGTCATAGTCTGAATGTAGTATCTTACCTGTAAGTACATACAGGACTACTAGTGGAGCTGGTTTAGTCGGTTGGCCAAATTCATTCATTTTGAATTGTTTTGGCAGTCAGTTTGCGCAAAGTGAATTACCTGAGTGAATCAGTTGTTTGTGACAAGCTTGTTTTTTGGGTGCAGTTTTGCCAACCTTTATTTTTTTTGAAAAGGCAAATTTGGAGTTTTTTGATCAGTTTGCCAACTTTTTTTTGTAATTTTTTTCTACTGATAAATTCCTGTTTATTTTTTTTATTGAAACTTGAATTTTATTTTTGTTTGATAATTAATTTTGTTTTGGGAAAGTTGTCAAATAATTATTTATTAACTCTTTTTTTTACTGAGGAATATTTCATCAAGATTGGAGTGGGGAGAATGGAAAATTAAGTACGAAGTTAGATAATTTTTTTTTTTTACAAAATTATTTTGGCAGTTTAGTTTATAGGACATTTGTTTTTAGTTACTTTTTTGGTGCGATTGTTGCACTGTGTTTTTTTTTTTCAAAATATTTAAGATAGAACTCTATGTTATTGATTTTCAAGCATTTAAAGATGACGAAAATAAGTATATTTTAAAAGAGTTGGCTGTTGTTTCAGTTCATGGAACAACATTGATGCATTGCTTGATTTTTCTTCCTTTTAAATTTGACAAGTTATCGAGTAAATCTCAGAATTAATCTTGATATTTGGTAGATAATCATCATGGAATTAAATGGGAAGATGGATATTCACCAAGTTGTTATTATAAGCATCACTCGAGTAGTAGTGGACAATATTTTGAAGCATGTTCTCTAAGAAGAGTTTATAAACTGAAATGGTGGCTTTTGGAATATTTAAAGAGACCTGCGATATTAGATTTTGAAGATACAGAAGAATTGAGACAAGAAAATCAATATGAATACGGTACAGTTGAAGAGGGATATGATGTTCCTCCCAGCAGAACACAAAAATGTTTACGCTGCCAATCAGTTGCCAGGGAGAATAAGTTTACCCACCAGTGTTATTGTTAATACGGATAATTCATACAACAAAGGTCAACATTGGTTAGCTATACACATCTCTTTCTACATTTCAAACTTGTTTTTCTAGGAAACTATGTAAAAGGAATTAGAAAGTGGAGCTGTTATTTTCCTCCACTTTTTAATATGGTGTTCAAATAGAAATCCGAGTGGGATGAAACAAAAATCACTTATAACGTGTTCAACAGGAATATGTGAGTAAAGAGAAACTAACATCTTTTCAAATTTCATCCCTACTATTTCTTTTGTTTAGAAATTGAGTGGGGTTGACGTGAGTATTCAGTCAGAATAGTTTTAAACTCAATGTAAAATATTTTAGTTTATATCCTGCTCTTAAACGTTGTTGATTCTTTAAATTGTGTCATTCTAGCAATTTCTTGTAAAACATAGTCTAATATATACTTTCTTTTTTTTTATTTTATTATTTTATTTTCGAAGTTTTTTTTCTTCATAATGTTAAACAAACAAAGTGTTGAAAACCAATAAAATATGGATAAACCAGCCAAGATTATTGATGTGAAACCCACAAAGGAAAGAAAATGTTTGGTTCTTTGCTCAATGCACGCCCTCACACAAACAGGTGATAAATTCATCAGAATTGGCTTGGATGCTGGAAATGCCTTTCAACCTGTCATCCGGATTGGAAAAACTGTCGGTACACTACCATATATTTACTTGAACCAGAATGAATTTGAACTGTTCCTGAGTCATGGCGAAGTTATCAGTAATTTTTTCAACCACTCAAATGCTCAGATTGGATCCATCTTACCGCATCATGTTTCTACACGAATATTTGAATTTTACACATTATACAATAAACAGTGTGTAAAGTTTTATACCAATGACGCCATACCAGCTGAAATTTACTTTACCCAACCCACTTGGGAACATTTTATCAATTTAAAAATGTGTTAGGTCCATTTCTTCAGCCCCCCCCCATTTCAAATTTTGACCTGAAAATTTTTGGCCACATTGTGCTCAGTTTGTGCTAATGTGTGCCATCAATTTTAGAATTTGTGCTCACCCCCTTCCTTAGATATAAACAAAAGAGTCTGGGTGGGGCTGGAGAAATGCTAGCCCCACCCATTTCGAATTTTGACTCTAAACTTTGTATGCTAATTGTGCTTCATTTGTGCTAATTTGTGCCGTTAATTTTAGAATTTGTGCTCATTTATTTTCAAATATAGGGGCCTCAGAAATTTATGTGTCAGCCCCCCCATTTGGAATTTTGAGTTGAAACTTTGCATGCTAATTGTGCTTAATTTGTGCTAATTTGTGCTGCAAATTAAAAATTTTATACTCATTCCCTTTCAAAAATATTTGTGGTTTTATGTCTCCCCTCAGCCCCCCCCATTTTGAATTTTGACCCAAATTTTTCATACCAACTGGATTCAAATAGTGCTAAATTTTGCTACCAATTTTGGAATTTGTTATCACCCCCTTCTTAATATATAAAAAAAAGTTTGTGGGTGGGGCTGGGGAAATGCTAGCCCCACCCATTTTGAATTTTGACTCAAAACTTGGCATACTAATTGTGCTCAATTTGTGCCAATTTGTGCCAACCATTTTAAAATTTGTGCTCACTTCCCAACTCAGATAGGGAGGATGAAAGATTTCCCCTCAGCCCCCCCCTTTTTGAATTTTTATACAAAACTTTGCCCACTACTCTTTTTTGATTTGTGCTTAATTGTGCCAACAAGCTTATAATTCCTGTACATTCAAATCTTTAGTTATTTGCAAAACAAATTTGGGTGGGGCTGGGGAAATGCAGCCCCACCCATTTCAAATTTTGATTTGAAATTTTGCAAACTGATTGTGCTCAATTTGTGCTGATTTTTGCCAACAATTTTATAATTTGTGCTCAATTATTAACTGAAATAAGGGGTGAGGAAGGTTTTGTCTTAGCCCCCCCCCCTTTTGGAATTTTGAGCTGAAACTTTTCCCATTATTTTATCTTAAATTGTGCTTATTTGTGCCAACTTTCTTTTTTGAAATTTTAAAGTTGCAATTTCAACCAACTAATAACAATCACCCATTTCTGCTGTAGCCTAAATAATAGTCATTTATAACAAAATTTTCAGTAGGGTCAAGAAAATTCAAGCCTTCCATTTTAAATAGGAGTTAAATTTTATTACAATTTTTATGACAGTTTGTACCAAATTTTTACATTGGTATTTTGAGGGAACTATACTTAACCCATACTTAGCAGTATGTCAGATTTTCTTAATTTTGTATTTTCTGGGTGTTGCTAAAAAACTTTGTAAGTACATGTAAATTTTTCCATTGATCATTCTCTATTGACAGTTTTTTCCATTTAAGTTGCCAAATTAAAAATATTATCATAAAAATCTTCTATGTGAATTGAATAGAAAGAAAAAAACAAATTTTTATGGTCATATGTGTATAAATTATTAAGTAGGTATTTATGCTAATTTTGGTTTTATATACTTAATAATTTAGAAAATACATTTGGTGATGTATCACACAATAAAATGTAAAACTCAATATTGGCCCCTTTAGGGGCCCGTTTGAGGATGAAGAATAGGTCCAATTGAGAAAAGAACAGCAAATTTGGTCTGGGCGCCTCAAAAAACATATTTGGTGATGTATCACACAATAAAAAGTGGAAACCACAGATTAACCCCCTTTTGGGGCCCATTTGGGGATGAAGAATGGGTCAAATAGAGAAATGAACACGAAATTTGGACTTGGCGCCTCAAAAACCCTATTTGGTGATGTATCACACAATAAAAGGTGAAAACTCAAAATTAACCCCTTTTTAGGGCCCATTTGGCGATAAAGAATGGGTGAAATTGAGAAATCAACATAAAATTTGGATTCGGCGCCTCAAAAACCATATTTGGTGATGTATCACACAATAAAAGTGAAAATTCAAAATTGGCCCCCGTTTAGGGCCCATTTAAGGATGAAGAATGGGTCAAATGGAGAAATGAACACCAAATTCTGACTCGGTGCCTCAAAAATCATATTTGGTGATGTATCACACAATAAAAGGTGAAAACTCAAAATTTACCCCTTTTTGGGGCCCATTTGGCAATGAAGAATGGGTCAAATTGAGAAATCAACACAAAATTTGGATTTGGCGCCTCAGAAACCATATTTGGTGATGTATCACACAATAAAATATGAAAACTCAAAATTGGCCCTCTTTTGGGGCACATTTGGGGATGAAGATTGGGTCAAATGGAGAAATGAACACCAAATTTGGACACGGTGCCTCAAAAAACTTATTTTCTAATGTATCACACAGTAAAATGTCAAAACTCGATAATTTTGCTAGAGGAATATTAAGACATACATCTCTAAGGAAGGCTAATATAGTACTGACAGAATGGTGTTATCTGAAATATTTATATAACTACAAGAAATACCGTATCCTAGACACTTTTGGGTGATCCAATCACGATGCGTTATTCCATAATCTGACTTTTTTGATGAAAAAAATTCCCAAATTTTGAAAAATATTTTTGGGTTATCTATGGGGAATTTTTAAGATTACTTTGGCCAGTGTTATCTATATATATAAAAGAGAATGTAGGTCTGTTTGTCTTTTATGCATTACTACACCATTCATCTGATGACCATGAAACTTTTGGAAGTTGTTGAGTATACTCCAGCGAAGGTTTCTGGCATAATATGAAAAGAAAATTTCAAACAGTTGTCAAAAAATTTCCCAAAATATGTATTTTATTCAATATCGATATATCGAAAGAAAATATTGCATCGATCGATGTTTGAATTCCTGGGCGACGAATGGATAATTTAACAGTTCCTAGGTGAATTGAAGTGCATTCGTGAAATTATTAAAAACCGTATTTCATAAGAAAACCTCACCTCGATATCCTTTAGTTATCAGTTAATATTGAATTAAAATATTACTATATCCTATGCATAATGCAACAGAATTAGAAGCAAACTCATTGTCACTGTTATCGCATAGGTATACAACAAACATCGATATGTTTTGCGATGTATTGATGTTCTTCACCAGATCGATGCAATATTTTCTTTCGATATATCGATATTGAATAAAATACATATTTTGGGAAATTTTTTGAAAACTGTTTGAAATTTTCTTTTCATATTATGCCAGAAACCTTCGCTGGAGTATACTCAACAACTTCCAAAAGTTTCATGGTCATCAGATGAATGGTGTAGTAATGCATAAAAGACAAACAGACCTACATTCTCTTTTATATATATAGATAACACTGGCCAAAGTAATCTTAAAAATTCCCCATAGATAACCCAAAAATATTTTTCAAAATTTGGGAATTTTTTTCATCAAAAAAGTCAGATTATGGAATAACGCATCGTGATTGGATCACCCAAAAGTGTCTAGGATACGGTATTTCTTGTAGTTATATAAATATTTCAGATAACACCATTCTGTCAGTACTATATTAGCCTTCCTTAGAGATGTATGTCTTAATATTCCTCTAGCAAAATTATCGAGTTTTGACATTTTACTGTGTGATACATTAGAAAATAAGTTTTTTGAGGCACCGTGTCCAAATTTGGTGTTCATTTCTCCATTTGACCCAATCTTCATCCCCAAATGTGCCCCAAAAGAGGGCCAATTTTGAGTTTTCATATTTTATTGTGTGATACATCACCAAATATGGTTTCTGAGGCGCCAAATCCAAATTTTGTGTTGATTTCTCAATTTGACCCATTCTTCATTGCCAAATGGGCCCCAAAAAGGGGTAAATTTTGAGTTTTCACCTTTTATTGTGTGATACATCACCAAATATGATTTTTGAGGCACCGAGTCAGAATTTGGTGTTCATTTCTCCATTTGACCCATTCTTCATCCTTAAATGGGCCCTAAACGGGGGCCAATTTTGAATTTTCACTTTTATTGTGTGATACATCACCAAATATGGTTTTTGAGGCGCCGAATCCAAATTTTATGTTGATTTCTCAATTTCACCCATTCTTTATCGCCAAATGGGCCCTAAAAAGGGGTTAATTTTAAGTTTTCACCTTTTATTGTGTGATACATCACCAAATAGGGTTTTTGAGGCGCCAAGTCCAAATTTCGTGTTCATTTCTCTATTTGACCCATTCTTCATCCCCAAATGGGCCCCAAAAGGGGGTTAATCTGTGGTTTCCACTTTTTATTGTGTGATACATCACCAAATATGTTTTTTGAGGCGCCCAGACCAAATTTGCTGTTCTTTTCTCAATTGGACCTATTCTTCATCCTCAAACGGGCCCCTAAAGGGGCCAATATTGAGTTTTACATTTTATTGTGTGATACATCACCAAATGTATTTTCTAAATTATTAAGTATATAAAACCAAAATTAGCATAAATACCTACTTAATAATTTATACACATATGACCATAAAAATTTGTTTTTTTCTTTCTATTCAATTCACATAGAAGATTTTTATGATAATATTTTTAATTTGGCAACTTAAATGGAAAAAACTGTCAATAGAGAATGATCAATGGAAAAATTTACATGTACTTACAAAGTTTTTTAGCAACACCCAGAAAATACAAAATTAAGAAAATCTGACATACTGCTAAGTATGGGTTAAGTATAGTTCCCTCAAAATACCAATGTAAAAATTTGGTACAAACTGTCATAAAAATTGTAATAAAATTTAACTCCTATTTAAAATGGAAGGCTTGAATTTTCTTGACCCTACTGAAAATTTTGTTATAAATGACTATTATTTAGGCTACAGCAGAAATGGGTGATTGTTATTAGTTGGTTGAAATTGCAACTTTAAAATTTCAAAAAGAAAGTTGGCACAAATAAGCACAATTTAAGATAAAATAATGGGAAAAGTTTCAGCTCAAAATTCCAAAAGGGGGGGGGCTAAGACAAAACCTTCCTCACCCCTTATTTCAGTTAATAATTGAGCACAAATTATAAAATTGTTGGCACAAATCAGCACAAATTGAGCACAATCAGTTTGCAAAATTTCAAATCAAAATTTGAAATGGGTGGGGCTGCATTTCCCCAGCCCCACCCAAATTTGTTTTGCAAATAACTAAAGATTTGAATGTACAGGAATTATAAGCTTGTTGGCACAATTAAGCACAAATCAAAAAAGAGTAGTGGGCAAAGTTTTGTATAAAAATTCAAAAAGGGGGGGGCTGAGGGGAAATCTTTCATCCTCCCTATCTGAGTTGGGAAGTGAGCACAAATTTTAAAATGGTTGGCACAAATTGGCACAAATTGAGCACAATTAGTATGCCAAGTTTTGAGTCAAAATTCAAAATGGGTGGGGCTAGCATTTCCCCAGCCCCACCCACAAACTTTTTTTTATATATTAAGAAGGGGGTGATAACAAATTCCAAAATTGGTAGCAAAATTTAGCACTATTTGAATCCAGTTGGTATGAAAAATTTTGGGTCAAAATTCAAAATGGGGGGGGCTGAGGGGAGACATAAAACCACAAATATTTTTGAAAGGGAATGAGTATAAAATTTTTAATTTGCAGCACAAATTAGCACAAATTAAGCACAATTAGCATGCAAAGTTTCAACTCAAAATTCCAAATGGGGGGGGCTGACACATAAATTTCTGAGGCCCCTATATTTGAAAATAAATGAGCACAAATTCTAAAATTAACGGCACAAATTAGCACAAATGAAGCACAATTAGCATACAAAGTTTAGAGTCAAAATTTGAAATGGGTGGGGCTAGCATTTCTCCAGCCCCACCCAGACTCTTTTGTTTATATCTAAGGAAGGGGGTGAGCACAAATTCTAAAATTGATGGCACACATTAGCACAAACTGAGCACAATTTGGCCAAAAATTTTCAGGTCAAAATTTGAAATGGGGGGGGGCCGGGGAAATGGACCTAAATGTGTTTGGTGACGACTGTAAACTATCTTGCAATATTTGGAAATCTTGCACGAATAACCTACACAAAGCTGTTTGAACAAATCTGGTTTTTCTTCCAAGACCATTTGCCAAGATTAATAGAAGAAATACATGAGAAATTTCAAGATCCTCGTTTCAACCAGTTCTTTACAGAAAAATATTCGCCATTTTAACAAAAATGTACTTCAGAAATTATGTGTTTAGCAATACCAAAATTTTTTGAAGACTTGAAATTTAAACATTCTGAATTAGCACCTCTATAAAGAAATGATTTACTTTTAGGTTTTTATAACTCTGCTTCATATTTATAATTTTTTTGTATAGTTAATATTACCAGTTGTATAAATTACATAGACCATGTGCCTGTTGTCAGATGGAACAAATAAATTTTTAAGATAAAAATACCTAATTTGTCAGCATTTGAATTATTATTTATTATAGAATTTCATATATATATATATATAAAACAATATTTAAATCTATATGGACAATTCATTGAACAATATAAGTATATATAAACACTAAAACATAGGACTATTACCATAAAAACTAGAAATAACTAAATTAACTTCATCTTGAAATACAGTAGGAAGTTGCTTAAAAATTTTATCAGCGCCATAGTAAATCAACTCGGCAGCACATTTTTGCTCAACAACACTTTTATCAAAATTCAGAATAAAACAGTTAAAATAAATATCTTTGCATTTCAACTCAAACTCCTCTTTAGTTACTTCAATGGTAGAAGGAAAAGATGAATGAATCTCATTAAAAATTAAATCATATACTTTTTCCCCAGTTTCAATTACTTCTTTCAAGTTATTAAAAGCTAAAGAAATACAAGTATGCAATTTTCTATAGTTATTCCACGTTATTTCAGTTAAATATACTGCCAAATAAGGCTACGAATAATAACAAAGGGATGTAACGCTTTCAATAATTACATTCTTCTATGGGAATAGTTAGTTTGGAATGTATTGGAAGTTGAAAATAAAGGTCTACACTTCTTGCTTCTCTTATAATTTAAAATGGTTTTATACATTAATCGGATCTATTTGAAGAGAAATTTCCAATAAAATCTTTTAAAGTGTGGTTCTGTGATTTATAATACAAATATACTAAACAATAAATGCCGCAAACATCACAAAAATGACTTTGTAAACCAGTATTGTTATAAGTCCACATTTGAGAGTTTCTCTGCATAAATGAAATAAAATTAGCATTTGTTGGCGGGAATCCAAAACTATCAAAATACTCACATTTTTCATGAGAATTTATATGCATAGCTAACCAGTGACATCCTTCACCGAATGAATTATCGGTGTTAACGATAAGACTTGCGGGCAAATTTACTCTTCTTGGTAGTTCGTCAGCAGCATACACGTTCTTGAATAGGACTGGGAGGTACATCATATCCCTTTCCAATTCGATCGTGTTCATTTTCAACTTTCTCATCTACTTCTTTTGTTTCCACTGTTTCTTCTAATGTTTCCAACTCATGTGCCTTCAAATATTCTCTGTACCAGTTTTTCAGTTTATACACTCTTCAAAGAGAACAGGCTTCAAAATAAATATGATAGTTGGGAGTATGTTGATTATAGAAACAATCGGGAGATGTTGCTACCGCTGGTAAACATTTTGCACGTGGACAATCCAAAGTATCTAAATCAATTGTAGTCTTTCTAGTAATTTTCTGAGTATAACGGGCTCTCTCATTACCTTTGATGAACAAATGGCTTGCATCTAATGTAACATCAATCAATAAACAAATAGCTTCCTTGAATGTTACATATCCGTCTTTCCAAATTATGCCATGATGATTTTCAGTTAAATATCGCACACTGTTCTGACAGTCTGCAGATAACATGACCACTTCACAAGGCGATTTGATTAAGCAATGAGCAACAACATCCGAGTACACTGAAATTATTGCCAATTCTTTCAAAATATACTTACTTCTATCATCTTTGAATGGTTGAAAATCAATTATAAACTCGGCCATTTCTTTTTTAAATATTATACCGAACACAATTTCAAACTACTCAACTTCACAACTGATCAAAACATATTAACAAAAATAAGTTGTTTTTTCATCATCCATGTCCTGTTCAATTAGGAACTCATTCATGAGTGGTGGGGATATGAACTAAAGAAATAAACCATTTCAGTAAATAGGTATATTTAGTCAAAGTAAAAAAATAAATAAATACATTGAAACAACTTATTCAACTACCAAAATATAAATTAACATTTCTTCTTTTGTCAATTTCTATGATATTATCAAACTCTGCATACATAATCATATTTACAGATTCGGTTAAAGTTGTAGCAAATTTCAATTCTACCCTTATAGCACCATGTCTGATCAAATTCCAATGAGTTGGTATGCTGGCTGACAAATCGCTAGTCAAATCAAACGCATATAAGGCATATCCTCCAACAAAGTCTTCTTTTGTAATGTTGTGACCATGTGTATTACTGTAAAATACTCCAGTACCACTATATAGTGTGTGATAACTTTCAGCGTATAATTGTGTAGAGAAGTCTGGCTGCAATGGTTTTGAAGGTACTTGATGACCATCAACATAAACACATAGGTGGTTCAAATTGTAATGATGGAAATTAAAAGGGTTCAACTTGAAATCTCCATTATATGTTTTGTTACTAACAAGTCCAATAATTATTCCTTTAGGCAGTTGTCCTAAAATAATATTATCGAAAATGTGACTTGCTAAACCAGAAGCAATTGTTGAAACTTTGGTCTCTACTCTTGTAATTGGGTATTTAGCATTGAATTTGTCCAAATTTTTAGAATGTGCCAATAAAATAAAGGGATTGATTTTAACCCTCCAAATTTTCAATGTTGCATCCAACATTTTTACTTTATATTCATCTTTAGCTGCGATTAAACTGAATGCATCACGCGTACGTACAAATCTTAATCTGAGTTCTACACCATTTAGTAGATATTTCTCAGTATTCATAATGTCGCAGTGAATAGGTCCCAACATTTCAATTATCGAACTTCTTGAACTTATTGCTCTTTGTTTTATGATATCGTCATTCAGCAGGAAATTGGTCATTTTACCCGAGGTATCCGCATAAAATAATGAACCAGTAAGATGCGTATTTTTTGAGCCAGTTCCATAATTTAACAAATTTTCAATGTATGCTCTGTACATATAATTAGCCGAAGAGGATGAAACCAATTTTTGATTTAAAAACACATCTACTTGTTGGAATAAACTGTGCAAAAAGTTATTTGCTGGAGCAACATCGTCAGTGTCTATTATATCTGCACCATCATTCTTCACTATTTTTACTTTTAAAGATAATAAAGTATGCGACAAATCCAAATATTCTTCACCAAATCCAGGTATTGAAAAATCAATAAATGCTTCATCCGTTAGAGAAGAAATAGGCTTGTATTCTATCCGATCATTTTTTTCGATACTTGTTTGTGTAGGTGGAAGAGAAAATAAATCCAGTTCCAACTTCATGCATTCGCAGGACTGAGCTTGTAAGAAGGCCATTTCTATAGAATATTAGTCGAATATGTCTTGAGAAACCAAATTATACTTTGAACGACGAGATTTAGTCTGCTTCTTTTTCCTTTTAGTTGTACGTTTCAATGGTTGTTTTCGTCTACTTGACTTTGAATTTTTCTTTTTCACCACTTTGTTCTTTTCTCGTGCTTTAATGGACTTGCGTCTTTGAGTTTTCTTCTTCGAAAGACTAGTCTTTCTTTTTTTCCTGGGTTTATATCCTTCACCTTTTAAAGAACTGAAAAATTTATCCGTTGCTATTCGTTTTAAATTATTTGTAGCATTGGACATGTTTGTATTGAAGGAGGTTCCCAGAGGAATTCCATTTCCTACTTCATCTAACATATTTATTCCAGCACCAAATGCTTCTTTTCCAACTGCTAATGAACCTTTTTTGATTAAAGGCAAAGCTGCTCTAAAGAGTCCTCCCAAGAAACTTCCAATACCGTGTCCTCGTTGAATTGGGGCTCCTTGATACGAGTTTATGCCTCCGCCACCTTGCAGAGCATAATATTTTTCGTAGTTGTACGGATCAATTTTATTTGCATTTCCATTTTGAACACGTCTAAAGTGAAGTCTCATGTTCAGCTTACCTGATACAAATGGAATCAAGTTTCCTTCATCGTCTCTTATATGTATTTCAACAGTATCAAATTCTCGTTTGATCACGGGTAAATAATATGGATGGTTAAAAACGTGACTTATGTTTCTCATCATATGTGTTGTGATAGACTTGCAAAATATTTTCATCATTAACATCATTTGGACTCATTTTTATTGTTGTGTGATACGAGTTATTATATGGTGCCACTAAATCTTTTAAACCATCCAAATACTTGTGACTGTTTATATAATGAAGGTACCTCCACATCCTACTTTTTAATGTTCGATTGAAACATTCTACAACTGCAGCCTTTGTATCTTGGTTCTTAACAGTAAAATGTTTGATACCATTATCTTTGAGAAATTTTTGTACTTCCTTAGTAACAAATTCTTTACCTTTGTCTGTCCTTAGATTTAATGGTTTCATTCAGCATTCTCTGAAAATATTTTTGTAAGCAAGAACAATACTCTGAGCTCTTTTATCTTTCAAAGGTTCTACATATGCTTTCTTACTGAAAACATCTATTGTTGTCAACAGAAACTTGATTCCATCATTATCATCTTTTAGCTTTTGCAAATCAACCAAATCAGATTCCCACAAATCATTAATATTTGTTACTAAATAGAAATTTCGACGGAATTTTCTTCTTATTGGTTTGAACAATGTGTATGTATCCTGGGAAGCCACCCATTCTTTCACCTTTTCTTTATCAACATTGTTTTTAATTTTCTTTATTAGCGCATGTATACCTCGAAAACCTGCTGGATCTCTTCTATTATAATATAATCTCTCGAGAAAGTTTGGATTTTCTGGAGCCATGATGAAAAAATATCAACACGAAGAAATAGTTAATGTAGGAAGAAACATCCACTTTATTGAAAACTATGATTTATAATAGCAAGTACAAATTTAATATCTAATATTTATTTTAATTATTTGGAGAAAATTGATCAACTGAATTCCTGCCAATTCTTTGGCTTTGACTTGGAGCCTGCTGAATGTAAATGCATTGGAGAAATATCACTCCAGGATGCTTTAATTTTTTCTTGAAGTCTCTGTTCACGGGTTTCCGGAGTATCAGTATGTAGTGATTCTAATTTTCTTTTAGTTGTTATGATTTTTGGAGGTGTTGGCAGGATTTGATCACCTGGTGAGCTTGTTTCTACAGCATCATCGTAAATAATATTCAATGCACTCATTTGTTTCAAACGTTCACAATTGCCAATTAGTTTGTCTGGTATGTTTGATTCTTTTAATGACTTAATAAAACCAGTGTATCCTTTTGGTGGGATAGATGTTTTTCGATATCTTAGTAAATCTCCTATTAAGTTGATAATGTTGGAACTTACTATGGTGTCTCCCTTCACTGACACAACACCTTTATCATCCCATTCAATATTTGTGTTACCTCTTTTAATCCAATTTAAAAGTCGTTCGGCTTGCTTTTGCATTGATAATGGAAATGATGAAATTATATCGGATTCTGTTAATTTGTTAACATTTTTCATAAATGGTTCATTTATACTCAATTCCACAGGTTGACGTTGATTTTTACTTTGATGGAAAAATCTTTGAAGTATCTAGTAATACTGACTCCACTTTTGTCGGTCATCTGCATTTTTATCATTTAGACTCTGACCCATTTCATTTTCTAAATCGTTTAAGGGAGTTTTCACATATGGAAGTTGAATAGAATCATAGCTTTGATGTGGTGATGGTGTAGGAAATATTGTTGGTCGAGGTTCAGACATTTGGTTGAAAAATTCTGGAGGAACTAGTATCATTTTCTTCGCATGCTCCATCTTGATTTAGTTTACCAACTGAGAAGCAAGTACACTGAGTGCTGCATTCACAAGTAAAGGAATACAAAATCCACCACCTTCCTGTACTAAATATTTCTTTTTACGCTTCCAAGAAACTGACTTCTTTGCTAACAGACAAATCAACTTTTTGAACCGAGCTAATCGTGACTTCTGTCCTTTTTGCAGAGTAACATTTCCATTTAAGACATTCAAAGCACATTCGCATAACGCTATAATCAACGAGTTGTCGGCATGTTTGAGAAATTCTATTCACTGCTTTGTATTCATCTTCCCAAGAGCTCGCAGCAGCTCAAAGTTGTTTGCAACGTGCCGAGACATTGTTGAAGAATAACTGATCAACTCGTAAACAGTTTAATTTATTTACTTTTTCTTTGGCACATAAACATATTGATGACCATCCAAAGGGAAAATATTTGTTCTAAATCGAAATTCATCTGGTGTATCTTGTTTTAAATCAATTAATAAATAGCCGTGTGGGATTAATGTTGCATCGTTGTATGCTTCTTGCAAAAATTTAGGGTTTTCTGGACACAACTGCCTAGCTAAATGTTGCACTTGAGCTTTGTCTCGGGGATTTTTGAAATAAATAATGTAATGCGCATTCAAAGATATATCTCTCTGACCCTTTCCTTGATGAAATAAATTTTGAGTTATGAAAAACACACTTATATTTTTATGATGACATCCTTTTGTGAATAAATCCACAACTTTATCATAAGATTCCCGCATCAAATCGTCAATAATCACTAAACGAGGTTGTTTATCAGAAAAATCTGCTCGAGGTAATCCCTCTTCAAATCTAATCCACAGATAATTGGAATACCATGATTGCCATTCAGCATAATACCATACCACTGCCTTAAATTTAGTATCACATAATTCACTCACATTTTTCAAAAATTTTAAAACAAACTGAGTTCTACCACAACCTGATGGACCTGCTACAATAGCAGCAAAAGGATGTTTCCACATGCGATTCATAATTAATATTGAGAGAAAATAGAA
Source organism: Ericerus pela (assembly GCA_011428145.1). Classification (NCBI taxonomy): domain Eukaryota; kingdom Metazoa; phylum Arthropoda; class Insecta; order Hemiptera; family Coccidae; genus Ericerus; species Ericerus pela. The sequence continues at coordinate 4,480,131 of WOFM01000005.1, forward strand.
ATTTCAAAACAATAAATAAACAAGAATTTAACAGTAGACAAAAATTACAAAAAAAAAAGTTGGCAACACTGATCAAAAACTTTAAATTTGCCTTTTCAAAAAAAAAATTAAGGTTGGCAAAACTGCACCCAAAAACGAGCTCGTCATGAACAACTAATTCACTCAGGTGATTCACTTTGCGCAAACAACTCCTAAAACGATTCAAAATGAACGAATTTGGATAACAGACTAAACCGGCTTCACTAGTAGTTACAGGTAAAAACATATAAACATACAAGTGTATATTATTTTGTTTAACATTTATGTAGATGAATAATAAGATGGAAAAATAAATTGTTCTGGTTCATTTCAATATCAAATATACACAAAAACCAAACCAAAAAGAATAATATTTTCTTCAATTTTGAAAATAGGCCAGAGTAATTTTTAAAAGGAAATTTTATGTTTGTCAAAAAATGCTACATAAGGTTATGTTTTGAACATACATTGCTGAAATACATTAATAAAGTCAAAAATGAAACATTCAAAAAACTTTTTTTTATGTCACGTTTATCCGAATGAAAATTCAAAGTTTTTATAACTTAAGTTCAAAATGAAAGCGAAGCGGCGAATTTCAACAAAACGATAAGTATACTTAATGTAAGAACTGACTCATGTACACTTGCAAATTCATTCAACTTCCGCATTCTTTTCTTGGCGATACATGTGAATTTATGATTGTGCACTACCTTATGGGGTACTTTTTACATATATCTCACTTGGGTGATATATGTTGGCTACTTTTTTCTCACTCTTCGTACTTTTTTGAATGGGTACTATAAAATAGTATATTACGCAACTGGAAAGGAAAGTCAGCAGTTTCTCAAAAATTGCAAGCTTTTGAAGTACAAGCTGTAGGCGAATGGGATAATTGCAGTAGTTGATAAATTTCTGACTATGATCGAGTTGCGTACAATATTCTTACCAACGATGGTACGGAATGCTGTATTTGAGCCAAGTGGAACAAAACCTGTAGGTTGCTGGGTTGAATTCCTGACAGAGCAGAGAATTTTTAAGGAAAAAAAAATAGAAATAATTTAAATAAAAGAAAATGAAACATAAATGAATGAGGGAAGCTGAGGAACTGATTAGGCGTAAGAAAAAAAATTTGAGCATGAGAAAAATATTTGAGGAGTGTAAAAAAAAAATTAAGGAGTGAGAAAATGAATGTAGGAGTATGAAAACGAAAATGAATACCGAGAAAAAAACTCAAGGAGAAAGAAAAAGAAATGAAGTAGTGAGAACGGTTCTGAAATTGCCCACATTCATCACGTCATACATGCCTTGAAAATACAGCATCTCGTAAGCATATTGCAAAAAGGACTATATTTTATTGAAAAATATTTCAATCATCGAGTGATGAAATCGGAAAAATATACGATAATTTTTTCATCGCATTTTGTTTTTGAATCTACTTACAATCCGTATCTGATTTGAAGAATTTTCATTTGAAAAATAGTCTCTGAAAAGTAAATTTTTCAGTATAACTAACTCCATAATAAGCAAAATGGCGGAAGTTATATGTAACAAAAACTATGGGTGTGAATAATTAGTATATGACTACCTATCTATTCTGTAACACAATAAATATAAGGGTCAAATTCAGATGCCTGTTATGCAAGACCCTTTCGAAAAAATTCTGTTTTATTCACCTGGTACCACTGTGAATGCAGTTATACTGCATTTCGGCACCAAGTATTTGTCATTTGTGCACCTCAGAACGGACGGGAACTGCAGATAAGAAAACTATGTGAAAATTGTATCATCCAGTATTTTTGGTGACGTTAAGGGTTAACAATCGATCAAATAGTAGTTTCAGTTTTATCAAATCTGAACATTATTTTCTTCTTCTGAATATTTACCTTTACCTAGCGTTCTATTAATGTAAAAATGGAGATAATCTAAAGTTTAAAATTAATCTACATTACATAAATTATAAAAAGTCACTTATAATATTATCTATGTATAACTACACACGATGATGGAAGGGAAGTTTTTGAAATTATTAACTATGGCGATAAGAATATTTTTGATTTCTCTTTTCTGGAGTTTGACATTGATAATTTTATGCGCTCTGACAAAAAAGTAACAAATTAATTATTTATATTTTTTTTCACTTTGTTCTTAGCCTGGTTCACCATAAACTGGCTGTTTTCAATTCCCTTAATCTTTTTTTTTTTTTCAAATTTGGATGACTACGGAAGCCAGAAGCGAAGATAATAAATATTCATTATTTTCCTCCTTCAATTTTTTTCGCTTCAAGTCATTTCAAAACGGAAAAAAACAACAAAAAAAACAAAAAAAAACAAAAAAGTAATAAAAATAATAATTTAAGCCATTTCTGTTTGTGCTCTCAATAGATTGCAAATGTTTATAGGGAGACATTATCAATTATTCTGAGGTCGAAGACAAAAAGAAAACAAAAAAAAAACAAAAAAAAAAACAAGAAAAACAAAAAAGTAGCTAATAATTATGGAACGAATGCATTCCTACTGATCGCGTGATTTTATTCGAAAGCAAAATTTATTACTTCAACGATGACACTCGGGGTGGGGGGGGGAACTGAAAAAACAAAGTTTGCCAAATTTATTACATCGGCATTGAATTGAAAATTTATGAAATTGGTTCCATAATTTAAAGAAATTAATCGATATTATTCCAACATAAATAGATTACGGATTTTAAAATGTGCTTAAATATGCCTGTACGAAGTTTCCTGCCAATTTATTTAAAGCCAACAAGAAAATTTTGGATAGTTTGTATAATCGTTGAAAAATTTGAGTAACGAGAGTACCTAATAACTGATATAAAAATCCCCGTCACGATATCTTCCATAAAGAGCAAATGCAGTTAAACAAAAAAAAAAAAAAAAAAAAATCAATGCATGAAGTTTCAATAAACCGTCTATCGAGGGTTGAATCTAAAGAGGAAAAAAAAAAAAAACATTATTTTTCGACGTAGGTAGTAGGTACATAAAATCTACGATGACTGGAGAAAATGAGGAGAGAAAAAAGTCAACTGAAACATGAGGTAAAAAAATATATGTTCGGTCGAAAAATCTCCTCTGTATGTAACGTAGGTACGTTATAAGCGTCGAGGAAAATGTCAAAATTCGAATCAGCATAACAAAGTAATACCTTGGGCTGAAAATTAACAACCTATTTTTTCCTCGTTTTCACGAAATCCTTTTTTGTATTTTGTATGTTTATGCTGGATATACAGTATACTGGCTAAGTATACATATATATATATATATATATATGTATAGCTACTTCCACTCTCAGCGTTTGTCATTTGTTTTTTGTTCTTTTTTATATCTTCTTTCCTGCATTTTAAACCTTCGAAGAGATTGTATTACAAAATGAAACTTGTCAAGTACATGCATGTATTTTATAAAACGAATTTGATGTTTATTCGCGTAAAATTATTAACTTTATGGTCGCATATCTTAATGCGAATTAAGTAGGTATGGTGTATGTTTTTAATTTTTTTCACTTTTATAGGTGCGTAAAGGTACTAAAGGCTACATTACGTAAATTGGCATAGGTTTGTGTCAACTCTCTCTTGGTTTACTTTTATTTACACAGACACACACTAAAAACGTATAATCCTTGTGAACTAAATTTGTTTTATCTAATGAAGCCGGATGAAAAAAATAATAATACTGACCTACTGGCTTTTTATGGCTGACCTCGAGTTTTGGTCACCTGAACGCTATCAACAACATATATACCAATAAGTTGGACTTAATCCTACGTCAAAAATACTCCTACACATAGATAAGAAACCTTAAACATTTCCATTATTTTCAAGATCCAAAAGTATTAAATTTGATATCCATTTCTGGCCACGGTTAGGTACAATTTAGCTAGACATCTGCCTGCTTTCAGCTTAAATTCCACCAGAACCTAATTTTTTAACCTAAAAATATGGCAGATACTTATAAACATTCTGACTATATACCTACCCACCCCTTTCATACATTTAGCTTTAGCTGCTGAATAAGGTACGAATGTACGTTTGATAGAAACATTTTTAATTATCTATCATTTTTGATTTAAAATCTAAATAAAGTGTTTAAAATGATAATTTTGCAACCCTCATATTTTTCCACTCATCTGCACAAAAACCTAATGTAGAGACAACTTTTTAACCAATATTGTGAAAACAATAGGTAGTTAATTTTCTATCTCAAGTAATTAAAATGTACAAGATTGTTTTTTTTTTCTTCTTTTGAATAACCACCTATGATTAATTCTCAAGTGCTTCAGATATTGGAAAACATCAAAAGATTACATTAAATTCTCTCTTATTTTTTTTTTTTAATGTATTTTGTGCGTGTTTATACGTGGTAGGCATATATACTTAAGCAAAGTTGAATTTAATTAACTTTTTTCTTCCTTCGCGTGCTGCAGAAGAATACAGATCATTATGTAATTTTATAAGATACGCCAGCTTAAATTAAAGGCAGCGTGTGGTAGCGTTGAGACGAGGAAAGAATTAATTTAGCGAAGCAATTTCAGCCTTTCGAAATCGATTAGTCGCCGCTCGAATCTGCGGAGACCTTGAGTAACACTCCTGAAGTTGGGTATTATTGTGTGTTTCTTATTTTCAATTTTCAAATAATCTGAGAGGTGCTCCCGCGGTTTCGTATAGGCTGCTCTAATATCGAAATGAAAATATTGTCCGAGAAAATTAAGGAACGTCGACTGTCGATGTGTGTAGTTGCCAGACTGAGAGTAGTGATTTGGGCTTCGAGAGTGGTTCGAATTTGAGATGAAGGGCTCATTATGAAAATACAAGTTTATTTTTTATGCAAAACCACGTTTAATAATTTGGAATATGGGTGAATTTTTTGGCTGACGTCGTCATACACGGACCAACAAACGAGAACTGACAATTGAGGACAAAAACTTGTGAGCAGTCACTTATAGGCACCCTTGCCTATGTAATAACATTTGAGAACCCACAATAAAGGACCTATACTCCTGGACTAACACGCGAGAACGCTTACCTAAGGACCTGTACTTAAGAACTCACATCCAAAGATCAAAACTCGAGAACCCTTACCAAAGGACCAACACTCAGGAACCTATACTTGAAGACCAATTCTTGCAGATCACGACTTTATGCGTTTACCTCTCCCAGTCTGCAAGATATGTGCCCATTAGTCCCAACCACCATTACAAAGTCCTACCAACTGTTTCTCCCAGTTGGACAGGAAATATATTCATTTAGTACAAAAGTACCGCTGATGAAAACTGAAACCAAGCGACACCATTTGATAACCATTCCAGCACTCTTTATTTTCACCAAATTAAATTACGTGATACAGTCTAGCCTCTAGATTAGATACTAAGTAGATACAGAGTGGTAGATATTAATCTGGAGATTAGGTAACGACTGACCATAACTTTAATATCAACCAAAACATTTAGTCAAATCGACCATTTTTGAAATGAGGGGGAAAGAGATATTGCTGAATGACATCTTTTGGTGGGAAACACATTCGGTTACAACAATATTTGTCAAGTGATATACTGAATAATTGTTGTAACTTCTCAGCAACCTATCTGAATTCTATGGAGCTGAGATCAATTTTCAAATGTAGCTAAGGAAAATTTGACATATTCCTACATACCTACTGTCAGGTTTTTGACTTTGCAGATAATGTGGTAACAATAAATTATAAAATGGCTTATATGGGGACATCACTCATATGAGGTGAAGGGCTCAGACCACCAACAACAGTCACTGCTGAAAGGCTGTCAAATATTAGTCTCTATGATGCTAAATGAATGTACAATAACGTTCGATTGTAATTATTTGTATGTACGTGCAAGTAATATGTGAGTACTGAACTGTGACTGGTCTAACAAAGATGACAATGTCACAATTCCGTACATGAACTGGTCCGCCATTTATTATCTATACAAGAAATGACATACCAACCCTTTCACACAAATATAATGTAATTACTACGTATAAATGTCTAAGATGTGTGTGTGAATAAGCCCATAAATATAAACCATCCCAACCAGCTCTAAAATTTCCGGTGTTCACCCAGGTTTTGGCTTACCAGTATGTTTACATACGAAGTGGCAGAACATGCAATATACCTGTTGATTACCTTCTGGTGAGAATATCTTTTTCACAACAAGGTATTCCACAGCTTACTTCCCTGAATATTCATTATGTAAATGAGTGTTATTTGATGGTTTTTGGTGATTGATTGTTGGAGATTTTAATTTAAGAGTAGGAAGTTAGTATGTTTGTCAACTGTTTTGGGTTACTTGAGCTTTACTTCTTGGGTCTGGTATAGTGGTAATAACTCTTTCTTTCACAAGACAGTGCGATGATGTTAATTAATCGATTGTGAATTATTATCGTTGTTGTGAAGAGTTCATAAATGCACAATTTTTCAACCATGCCCTTTCTGAATTCTCAACAAAACCAATTCTAGAGCAGGGTGACCAAATAATTTTACCGCATTCTGCACAGGCGCACTCTGCCAACATTCATTTTACCATATAGGTAGGCGTTGCATATTATCAGCAATTTATTGAGCATTTTATGGACTTGTTATCAAAAACATAGCTTTCGTATAATTAGCATAATTTTATTATAGTGTGTACGTAACTTCATTTTGCCAAATTTTACAGGGGTATGAAAAAAGCACAAAAATTCAATATTTTTTTTATTAATATAGGTTTACATAATCATTACTTCTGTGTAAAATTAATTGTTGTCCATGCATTTTGAATAGTATTCTGTTTTTGAATAAATAATAAATATGGAGAAAGAATGAATAGTATATTAAAATAGTTACTTGCATACTTTTTCACACTAGTTAAACCAGTAGACTAACTATCAATCATTGGTTGGTTTGGACCTACGAATCTTGCTTACTCACTTAAATGTCTTGGAATTACAAATATTTCCTTTTCCAATTTAAATGATCCAGCGTCTCAGTACAGGAAATTTAGAACTGCCTCTTTCCTGTTATGACGTTATAACAGTGTTTTATTTTATTTTATAAACATGTTTTTGCGGCTATGACGTCATGAATGTATTTTATTGTTTCTGACTTTCTTGTTCAAATTTGTCTTTCAGAAAATTCCTAAAATTTCAATGGCAAAGGATCTACTCGATTGTGTATGTTTCCCATTTTTCGGAAATGGATTTTTTGATGAGTTGCATCAGTCAGTTCATAAAATTTGTTTTGCTAGACTTAGATGTTCGTCATTTTTGAAATAAAATATAATTTAAAATTAATTGTCCTTTACCAAACATTTGAGGACTATTTTCAATCATTACATAAGCCATCAAAATATGTACTATTTATGAATACAATGTACAAAATAATGGTGAAACTCTATCTCGAATCTCCTCGAATACATTAATTTATATTTGATATTAAAAAAATCGTGACTTCATAACTGGAAAGTTGCAGTTTAAAATTTCCTGTCCCAAAATGCCCATCTGTACGCTCATTTCCAACTGATAATAAACTGGTTGGCGATAAGAATTTTTCTGTGTCACAAATAATACAATATTATATTCACTTCCTAAAAGTAACACTTGGCTAACCAATGTATTCCAAAAAAATCAACCAGAAGCGTTTGTAACCCCATTTTTATCATTTTTGGAATTATGCACTACCCTAATGAAGAGGTATCACTTGTGGAAAAGTAGTTCCCACTTGTGTGAAGTTTTCAGCATTCGCCCCCAGCTTCAGTGGAAAGAAAATTCACCGCAAGGGTATTAAAAACTCAGTTATTATCATTTTTGAAATTATGAATTTCTCTAGTTAAGCTGAGGATAAGGAGTATCATGCATGGAAAGGCAGTTACCATTTATGTGCTGTTTTCAGCACTCGTCTTTGGCTTGTGTGTCTATTGTCACTTACAATTTTTATAGAACTATTTACTTTCTTTCTCTATTATGCAATAAAAGCCTAATATTATCTCAAGTTAGTACACCTATAGTAAAAATGTGCCGATTATGAGGTATGCAATGAGTTGCCATTATTTCTAGTAAACTATTAAAAAAGTCTGGTGGAAAAAAAATTGAGGAGAAATTTTTAGACTGTTTTATTGTATACATATATTCACAACAAAAGTCGAAAGAACACAGCTAAAATTATTTTTTTGTGTGTTTCGATTCTTGTCACAACTCTGAATGAATTTTTTACAATTTTTCATAATTACGTCTGGAAAAAATTGTAATTTCGATAAATATATCGAAAGAAGATTGAGACAAACATAAAACTTCAATATTCTTCTCATGTTTCTCAGTGTCGTCAATCGATTGAGTTTATTTATTCCGTATTAAGAATTTTTTAATTTTCATCACATTGGAATTGAGAACATGGATCTGTATGGAGTATACCAATTATTTACGTTTAAATGGAATCAAAACTTCCTAAATAACGTTTGTGACTTTTCTAACAAAGAATAGTAAATTGTTTTAGCTCTAATCTCAATATTTTTCTTAAATTAATAGGTACCCCATATTAGGAACTGGAGGTACCTCATTTTAGGAACACATTTCGCGGAGTCTCCATTTTCAGTGATGGGACGAAGTTATTCGGATGAAATCATAAATTTGTTCCATTGACTTTTTCCCATTTCAGACATAAAGATAAAAGGTCATCGTTCCTGATTCCATCATAATATCTAGTTTAAAATGACTTATTGAATTTTTGTATAATTTCAAAGATATGTAAGTACCCTATATTCGTTATACTTATCCTTTGTGTTTTATTACAAATGTGAGACCTTGAAAATTATGTAAATTATCAATAAGAATTTAATTTTTTCGCGTGTAACAATATTATAGAAACTCATTAAATAATCTACTTTTTACAACATACAATTTTTATGGAAACTTACGCATAGCTAAGCTGTAATTTGTGGTGAAGGAATTGAAACTATACACCATCGCACATTACTGAGCTAAGTATACTTTCAAAATTATAGCTCGGCAGTAATGTACGACGATAGGCTTCACCCTTTGAAACAAAATTGTTTAAGCCGGCCAACGAATTTTTCTTCACTCGTGAAAAAATTTCAACTCATATCATTCGGCTCCATAAAAATAACGAAGCCCGGTAAGTTTTACCAACAAAACAACCAACTGGAATAAAGAAAAATATTGTTTTTTTTTTCAGCCTTGCGGCTTTTGTTGAAATATATAACAATTCCAGCAATGTAGCGTGAGAAAAATGAGTGAGTAAAAAAAAAAAAAAAAAAACAAGAGGAAAAAAGAAAACATTACGCGTTAAAAATTATTATGGAAACTGTAGGTACGTAATACAGAATTTCGATAATATTTTGGTATGCCGGCAACATAACTGAAAAAGTTCATTCGATAATGAACGGAAACACTATTTTTTTTTCTTTTTTTTTCTTTTTTTTTCTGCGCTTGCATCTTTTTCATCCATAGTCAACCCCCACGTAACGGGGTGAGAAGGTGCGAATTCCAGTGGAGAAGAGAAAAACCGAAAAACCCTGTTAACGAACGTGAAATTATTTTTCGAAGCTAAATTTTTGGCATGTCAATCAAGATAAAGGTAGATAATGTTCGTACAGTGAGTGGAGGAGGGAGTTCGTGGTTCCGCTACAAAGCGACTGATTGATATTTTTCCGTTCGGGTTTCACAGGGTTCATTAATTTTTCTCAATAATTACGAAATAACTTTCAAAATTTTAGTCTCGAGTGAATGAGAAGAACCTGGAGAATGGGTACGTTGTCGAGTTTACTTTAGGGAACGAGTTTCCCAGAATTTGTCCATATTTTCTCTGTTCGGTGCGGGAGCGTTATCAAGGGGGAAGTTAGATTTGTGAGCTTTTGTTGGGTTTTCTCGACCAATAACGTACCTGTTGTAAACTGTCATTGAAAAAATGTGACGCTGCGCAGACGAGAATAAAAATGGATATGAAATATTTTATAATACATTTAGGCTAATTATGTTCATATTATTCTTCTTTTCCTTTTTTTTTTTTTTTTTTTTTTTTTTTGTTAGCTGTATTATATTATTATAATTCCACGTAGACTAAAAAAAGGAATGGAATGTTTACGAAACTATATATACCTATACCTAAGGTCTGACACAGATGTTGTGTTGACGAAAATATTATAACACTGATCGAATAAAAGACGTACAAAGAGATAGAAGGGGAGGGAGAAGGAAAAAAATATGCTTGTAAGGGCCGAAAGAGGTGGTAATGTACCTAATTAGAACCACTTTCAGTGTTACACCATACACAAGATATTTAACACTGGACAATCATTAATACCTCTATAATAATTTAAATATTCAATTTATCATCCACAACTATCGTGGACCTTAACGTATTTGAGAGACTCAATAATATTTAAAACACAAGGTTGAATTAACACTTTTAATAAGATAATAATTTGTATGACAACAGTACTTCAAATAATATGTTAATTATTATACAATAGATTTAACATATGGGATTGCAACCCTTTAGACAAGACTGTCTATTAACTAGTAGCACTGTAAGAGAGGCTCTAGGTACTATGTAGGAACTGTGTAGGTACTGTGTCTTATTCCTTCAAATTGAGGGTTTATATACTCATTTGGGGTATGTAAGTGTACGTGTCAGATAGGCTAAGTGAGGTAGGAAATTGTTATTATAGGGTTGTGCTGACTCACAATATACTTGAGGGGCAGTCACAATTAGGTCATGAATATACAGACATTATATCTATATTCATAAAATCAAACACGGATAATTTAGTGGTTGTTTACAAAGAGCTGTAGGATTTTTTCAATTATTGATGAATACCTATATTTTTGGTATTCGAAAATGTGTAGACAAATATGTTCGTCATATTTAAAAATAGACGAAAATATGCGTTACAATGCCTACCTTTTTGCACCAATGAGAGATGTGTAAAACGTAGGGCCTAAAGAAGGCAAAATTAAAAGGGCGCATGTGCAGCCTAGACAGTTGTGCAAAAATGTAAATAGTTTATGAATGCAAATTCGCAAATTTAGAAATTCGCTTTTGTACGCCCACTGAGGGAGCATAAATATATCTATTTCTGTATTGAGTAGCCACATATAAAAAACAATACCTATTATACCTACTACAACTATGAAATCTGTACATGGACAATAAGACGTTTTCAGGGTAAAAAAAAACATACCCACTATACTAATGCCCAGAAAAATAGCTGAATTAATATTTGATCACCTGAAAAAAATTAAATTATGACCTGGAAATAGAGCTTTAAAAAAGTAATAATTTTTCTTATCCATATTTATCAATATTTTTTTGGTCATTATCGATAATCATCGATATTATGCGACGTCCGAAAAAGTCACACAACACACAAGAAAAACTAACAAGAAAAGGCAAAAGTAAAAAGGTACAGATACCTGCATGGTTAAGTGTAAGAAAAGACATTTTATGAGGGAAAGGGGGAACACCACAGCCAACAGAACACCAAATAAACCAGTAAACCATCCGCCCCCCTCCCACCACATGCCTATTAATTTAGACTAAACATAATTAATTTGGATTCCCAAGCAAATGAACAAAAGAGAACAAAAAGCCTGAAAATGAAGTTTATATTATTGTATTGTAGTTTACAAATGTCGCAGTGGCTTTGAAATGATGTGATTGAAAGTGTGGTCCAACATCAATCCCAAGTCAATTCTTCGGAAGAAGTCCTGATGATAGATGATCAATCGGCCTCAAACAGCAAGAGTTGAAAAACTCACCAAAAACAACAGATTTAAGAATTTGCTCAATATGCTCCACCTGGCTGTAAATGTAATATCACACACAAATTGTGATTTGTGAGGCTATTGAGAATTTAATTTCAATTTGTATTGGGTAAAACAAAGCCACTAATCGATATAATTGGATCAATGTTAATAAAAACATAATTTTGAACAACACATGAAAGTCATACAAATCAGTGCCCAAACTTGAGTGGCGTGTATAATGGCGTCCCGAATTCAAACACAATTTAGTTATATGGCTTAAAACTTTAAGGACAAAGAAATTTTACACATAAAATTCACAATTACTGACATTTTTCACTAGACATTGCAATTTAAAAAAAAGCAGATGAATAAGAATTGGTGAAAAAAAGTACGATTTCAAAAGAGAACATTTAGAGTAAAGACTCCTACATACACGATTCAAGAACCAGGCAATAACTAACTTAGCCTAGCCAAGTGAATTCTGAAAATGGTCCAGATCATTATTTGAACCACCACCACATCCAATCGCATTTCCTCATATATCATCGTACAATATATTACAATCATATATCTGAAAAGAAACATGATTTGATTGGCAACTGCAAAATAAAGCATCACACATTAATCAAAAATCAGCAAATCAAAGTTAAACTACAAATTCAAAATAAAAATGATTTAACAGTTCTATTATTATACGAGGTGAAAATAAAATTTAAAAGCTAGGCTAATGGTGGAGCAACAAGCATAAACATGCGAAGGGGAAGAATAATAATTCAGCAAATAAGCAAAGCTCAATAAATTAATAATTAAAAAATAGTGATAGTGTAAAAATTAATAAAACATGTAGAAATTAAATTAAAGTGAATGACGTAAAGGTGAAGGACATAAGAAAAAGATGACGATAGGTAAGAGAGAGAGAGAGCGAGAGAGAATCAGAGAGAGAGCAGAGCAAGAGAGTGTGAGAGACAGAGTGTGAAAAAGAGAGAGTGAGATAGAGTGAGACAGAGAAAATAAAACAAAGGTTGACCATCTCAATTAATTTATCGATATCGATTCAAATCGATTATTTTTGTTTTTATTTGTCAGTAGTCGTAGCTGAAACGTTGAAGACTTTTTTTTTGTCGGTGAAGGTCGACTTTAAAAATATTCAAGAGGGGTGAATTTTTAAGATCGTTACGAAAAAGCGTCACGAAATATGCAACGCAGACTATTTATCTATTTATGCATACTATTTATTTATTTTTTCATGATCTATTTATTGCATATTGATATGGATTAACTTAAAATGGATGGTGATGGGCATTATCTCAGGGAAAACTGGAGGGGCTGATAAAATCATAATTTCGAGCATTGTCAATGGTTTAAGGGATGTCCTGTTGATGTGCAAGGGGCGGTTAAGGGGCTGAATCATGGTGGTAATATGTTTCGTAACGCTTTCACAAATTATTTTGATACAGAAGTGTTTCATTTGTCAATTTGTACAGATCAGAGTCATGACATTAGCCAAACACTGCCGTGTTGAAACAGGTCGCCTGTTCTCAAGAGCTGTCAATATTTTTTGTTATGTCTGATCAGATACTAGTACTTTTGAGCATTTAAAATAGAGTATAAAGGAAGTTTCAGTTGCAAAAAAATATCAATAATCTCAATCGATACTGGATTTCTTATCGATGTAATCATCGATATTTGGCCTCATCGATACCATTAACAGCACTACTGCACAAAATACACTCCATATTATTTATACGTAGGCTACACTGCAATAACGGCAAAATTAAAATTTTCCATAGGTACTTGTTATTGAACTTCTTTCACACTGAAAGTCTCGAAGATTTCTTTTTAAGAGAAAAGTACATGAAATCGTTTCCTCTGCACTGAAAATGGGTTCCTTTGCATTCTCCAGAGAACAATTATCAAAGGCTAGATATCATCCGTCCAACTATATTATTCTGCCACGTTTCCATAAATTTTATTTTTGTTAACGTTTAATTTATTTTTCTGTGATTGCAGGGAAAACTAAGAGGTCAGGCGGACACATATTTCGGACCCTTCAGACGTTGTAATTATCCTCAAGTTACCACTCAAGGAAATATCGAAATTGTCTATGGATGTGGCAGATATTCCAAGTAAGTTGAACAAATTAGTAACTTCTTAACTAAATTAGGTACCTACATACCGTTTCGTAAACCTTTCTAGTTAAAAAGTTCGATGTCAAAAAGTTGACTTGGAAATCGTGCAGTTATATTATGTTGACGATGACGCACGTACCTATTATAGTACATTCGTACCATATCAGACTTTTGGCAAGACCCATTTTATCTTTATTTTTCATTAGACGAAGAAAATTATTTTGGTTCAAATTCCAAGCGTTGTAAAGCGATTACTTGTCGTGGTTACCATAAATAATATTTACTGCATACTAACCATTGTTTTATAACTTGGTGTCAATTTACGGATGAATTGAATAATGTTACCAAGTTACAGGGAAATGTGAATATTCGTTGGAGAAGGAGGAGAGAGAGAATAAGAAAACAGAGAGAGAGAGACAGAGAGAGAGAGGAAATATTTTCATGACATACATATGTAACGGATTCATTCGTTTATAACTTCATTGACGAATATATTCCTGAACACGAATGAAAATATGCGGAATTATGTAAACGATAATGAATTTTTTACAAATTAGACTCTTCTTTTTCTTTATGATGAGTCTTCTCCTTCTTCCAATTCGTTCTTCTTTTTCAATGTTACTCTTTTTCGTTTTCCTTACTAATTATGCACACACATTAATACCTATTTTTCTCTAATCACAGTGAATGCCGAATTGTGTATATAAACTCATGTTTCATGTAGACAATATACACATTCAGATATTCAGATTCAGGTTACTAGATTGCTAGATTACTAGATTATTATGTGAAATTCCTATTAAACTTACCTGTACTGTATGTACAAAATTATTATATTTTAAAGTACTAATTATGTTATTATATTTTATTTAAAGGCTGAATCCAAAAAGTTAAGGTCCACTATATGAGTGTGGATAATAAATTATTTAAAACAATTCACATTTAGAAGCATTAATATTTAGTTCAATATTGATATACTCGTGTAAGGTGTAACACATAAAGAGTGTTCAATTAGGTACCAACAAACACCACTTTATGCCGTTACAACATTTTACCTAACTTATCAATTTGTCAAACAATTGCAACACTTTTGGTATTTAGTAGTTTAAAACATAAAAATGTGTTACAAAGTGAATACCTAACTAGTTTTATTACTTTGGAGTGTTCTACAAGTGGTGACCTCAACATGATCCAACATTACTATCTGTCAGGCATATTAGATACTCAGTTGTCATACACCCCCACCCTTCTTCTGCTGCCTCTTGGCAACAGGTTGAGTGGAGCGCAGGCTGGAGTAGTAGCACATGCAACTGCGCACAGGTCTGCCAGTTCCTTAAGCACATGCACCACTGCTGTTTGTTGGCAATCCTGCTTCTCGTACAGTTATGGTTGGAAGGAGTGATGTAGCAACTGAGTACACCAGTTTTGTCTCTTGATAATACTGGGCCCCTTGGCATGGTCCAACTTTATCAATCGACAAAATGTAAGGTGAAACGGATTCAAATCCCCTGACTGGCAGGATCTGTACCTATAATTACATACAAAGGCAGTTTGACGAAAGGAAAGAAAAACACAAAAAATTAGCAGCTGAGTCTTATGTCAACTGAAAACATATTATTGCAACATCGGTGATGAGATTTATGCGAAGTGTGCGTAGCTATGTACATTATACAAGAGCTTTTTTAGACATCGTACAGTGCGGACTCGTCCATAGCTTGTGATCTCGGGTCTTTGTACCTCTATCTAGGAAGACTGCGTACTCGTTGGAGACACCGCCTCACACCAGGACCACTGTTCAACTAAGCAATGTGCAGATTGACTCCCACACATTCGCTGAAGTTGTGCAGCGCGTTCCATCAAAAAGATCCTTGCCTGATCCTAAACCATCTTCCTCAGCAGGCATCCCCTCAGGGGAATTCTTGCCGCTCAAGATGGTAAAAACAATTGAACCACTTCCTCTTTAGAAGTGTCGGACAAAAGCAACTGCCCCGTTGCATACTAGCGGTTTTAAACATCCGTCTACAGCAACTTGGCAGTCCTACCAACCATCGAGTTCTAAAGTTTCGGAGGCACCGGAGGCCACTCCAGCAGCATTGTCAGACCCAAAAGGCAAGTTGCCTCTACATCACTCTTTGGTTGAAGTGACTGCTGAGGAGCAAACTCTGATGGACATAGACCCTACTCCATCCCCAACCATCCATCCCCCACCAACCCCCTTGTCAGTCCTTCAACGCATACTTTCACCAGTATGCGAAGAGGTTGAACCAACCAACAATGCTGTCATCGATAACAAACCCATTATCGACTTAATGGCAACACCTTCGCCAGAGAATATTCCTAAACCCCAGCCGTCCATCTCTTGCAAAAAGAGTCCCCCAGCTGGTGGTAAACTGGCAAAGAGTTCCCACTTGGGCCATAAAGGCAGCGGCTGCATCCGGCACGAAGCAGGCGCTTGCAGTCTCTCCTATAAGGAACTCAAGCGGGACAAAAGACGCAGCAAGACCCAAACCCCTGTTCCCACTCAATCACAGGCTTCCACACAGGAACCTGCCCCATCTGTGGTACAGCCACCTGTAATGCAACCGGTAGTTCCTCCTGTGTCGCAGAATCTGTCACTGCAGCCTTGGGAGCAATTTACCGCTGCCATGCTAGCAGCACATAATGACCTGTTGCTCACCCTTGTGACAACACCAATGCCCCTCCCACAAGTTGTGATGCCACCACCCAGAATTCCTCTTCCCCCACATCTACAACTTGCGGCATTGGTCTTTCCCCAACCGTTGTTTAGCCTCCTTTAATTCCACCACCCCTCATGAGTATCCCCACCCCAGATTCCACTTATGAGACCCCAAACTCGAGTGCATCCTGCATCCCAGCCTCGAGTGCCCCAAACTCGCCCTTCCCATCCTACTCTCCCAGCCAACTTCGGTAAACCCAAACCAAAAGGACGTGGCGATCCTACTCTGTAAACGATATCTGTCAGTGAAGTAGTGAACCACGCCACACATGACTGGCGTCAAAGGTCACTGTAAGTTTCTTTGGAAACTTACAAGGAGGAGAGTGGTGTGGCAACGTGTGGGACAAACGAGTGTGTACTACACACTTGTCAACCACCTAGTGGGCCAGTGGATTATATCCACGAACTACCTTTTTGCGCTCACGGCTATATATTTCATCTATATAGCTAAACTTGTTTACTGGGCTCGGCTTGCACACTCAACTCCGAGAACACGCAGCCGCCTTCATTGGTGTTTGTTTGGTGTCGTATATTTCATTGATACACACATCCACATCATTTATATTTTATTACTTTTTCTATTATAACTTCTGGTCTATTGTGATAAAACTTATTAGAGAATTAAAAAATCAATTTTTTTTTTGCCTCACCTCAAAAAAGTCGGACATTTTTTTCTTCGTTAAAGTCTCGTAGTTTCAGCTCTTGCTCTTGCAAATTTGACCGAGAGGAATATGGGTTAGAGTACGATCAATAAGAGGGTTGAAAAAACTTACTGCATAGGATGAGAAATCACGACTTCGAAGCAAACTTTAAAAAATTATTTCGTGATCTCGGAAAGATTTATGACCGACCTGTGTACGTGACGGAAAACCTATAGTAAAGAGAGAAAACTCCTGGGCGAAATATCAAACGTTGCTTTTCCAAATTCGATATTTTGTGCAGGAGTGACGATTTTTCGCGTAGGTCGGTACAAATTACTCGGCAATTAAGCACCGAAACAAAAGACAGAGCCCGGTAGACCTTTTTTTCTTCTTCTATTTTTTTGCCCTCCATTTAAAGTAGTGTACGTTTGTCGCATTTCGTACAGATATAAGTTGGAATTTTAGAGTAGAATTTTCCTCGTTGTTCAAAAGTTATGAAAAGTTTTACGGTTATCTCCCAGAGGAATAGCCTCCTTCCAAATTAAATATATGGTATAAACTGACTGTTGAGTTAATATGCAATAATATAGTCGAGCCTCTGGGGCTTAACCGTTTACCGTTCACTTCGCAACCATTTCCTATTTTGGTGCTCAGTTCGCTATTCAGATTAGTACAGTAGGTACCTATCAGTAAGAACGGTTTGTCATTGTTTGGCTCAAATGAAAATCGTAATAATTAAAATGAATTAATTCTTTTGAATTGGGCAAAATGATCTATCATACGAGAATCTTAGCGCCTAAAACGTGTAATTCATAATTTCGCAAGAATAATGTATTAAATTAGTTTTAAAAAGGTTGTTCGTAAGTTTTAAGACAAAATTCGTTTTAAAACATGCATAAAACATCAAAATCGAGTAAAGTTTATGCATTTATTTTTATTTAAATTTAATACACTCTTGGGCACGACTTTTATGTCTTCGAATGAGGTCCCAAAATTATTTCGAAGATATATTATCACTGAGCAATAATTACGTCAAAACTTTTTGAATATTATCCAATTTTTAACTAGAATATAAAGAGTCAAAATAGCTTGAAGAAGTTAAATTTGGTAAGTTTAAGGCTGGCGATTAAACAATTCAGCTTATTTTTGCTCCAAAAATGTACAAAAAGTGGCCGCCAAATATGTGAAAATATTGTCATTCATATGAAAAACGTTATGAGTGGCACACTGGGTCGCACTAATAGATGCAATACTATTATAACCAATTAGATTTCCTTTCTATCACGTCAGTTGTATTTCATTGAACTCACTTTTTTTCGATAAGCTTTCATACAACCGTTGTCACAATCATTTTTTTAAGATATGGTACCACCACTGATATTTAAAAAAATGTGAAAGTCAATTGCTGATGATTGATGCAACTAACCACTGGGAGTCAAAAATGTTTTCAATATTCTCTTTTTTCCCCTCTTCACAAGCTTTTAATGTAAAAAGCTTACCTACCCAAGGACAACTAATTTGAGCAAGTTGTTTTAATAGGCTTGGGAAAAGAAAAAAAAAAATGTTTCAGCTCTCAATATGGTTAATATAGTTGAATTTTTAAAACTTCTTTACCATTTTTCAGACAATTTTAATTAAGTTATGGTTTAAAGATAGAAAATTTGAGTTTTGTAGGAAGTAAACACTGTTTTCTAACACGTACTATTGACGAGTTTCTTAAATCATATCCAGTTTTATAATGGAAGTGAACAATGTTTCTCAAACGTTCAATCACCAACTATAAGCGCGTGTGTCACACACTATTTTTTGCAACACACCCTCATCCTAAAAAAAATTGAGATAAATGAATATTTTGACAATTGGCAAACATTTATGCCCAAATTATCACCTTCTAATCAACCAGATCTCGTGGTAAAGTGATTACAGTGCTAGTTGATAATCTCAGATGTCAATGGTTCAAATTTAACAAAGCAGAGAAATTTTACAAAAAAAGAAAAAATGTATATATAATAAAAGAAAATGACGTAGGCTATAATGTGCAGAAAGATGAAAGTATAAAGTGATGAATGTGCCCAAGACAGTGAACAAAGTACTGACCGATGTATCAAGTAAAGATTTTACACATCAGTTCTAAATGGTTCTAGAATTGCTTACTATATACATCGTCAAAATGCATATAAAAAAGTAGTTTATCAGCAGCTGTTGCAATAATATTATTGATGTATAAACATCTTAGCACTCGGTCTACGGGGCTAAATGAGAATTACAATTGTCAGATTTGCATAACTTGTAACTCTAACAATTGTAACTTTCATATGTATAGGTGTGCGATTGTGTACATGCGCAATAAGCATGCTTACCAACACACTATTATTTTTACACATCAATCCTTCATGAGTATAGCCCCAGCAGAACTGACGTCTCTTTATTTTTTCAATATGGCTGCTAAACTGAAAAGTGGTATGATTTTGGTAACCTCACCCTACCAATATTGTATAACATCACCATTTTCTCAGTAAAACTTTCAGTTAAAACTTACTTCTGTTTAACCTTACAATTTGCTTATTAGTTTTCCAGGAAAAATTCCTTGCTTTTTTATCATTCCATTTTCTTCTTCCTCTTAATTATATCTTTTCATAACTTTATCTCATAATTGTGTGGTCTTGTAACTGAATTTGTAGTTTGATGTAGGTATTTATAAAACATACAAATTGAGTTAATCTTAATATGCTCTACCTAGGCTTTTGTCATCATTGCGCTAATAATGACTGAGAGTACCTTCCTAGTAATTACAACTACCTTCCTTGTAATAGCCAGTAGACCCACATTAAATTGATTTTTGAATATTTTGAGGTTTAAACCCTGACAAGTTTAATAAATTTTATTCGATACCAGACTTCATCATGGGTGCCTTCTGCCATAGGCATCTGAAGAATACCAAAATAGGTTGTAAGTTGGTTCATAACGGGCAGCTTCAATTGCATGTATCAAAAAACATATACAGTGAAATATGATAAAGTACATAGGATTATAATACCTATAAAAAATAATTTTAGCAGGGATTCAGCACATAGTACTTAAATTAGCTGATCGTAAAAACTTGTATTATCATACAGACATTTATACACATCAATAACTGCATTCCCTATACTTTTGATAGTGCCATTGTGCTGTACTCACATAATATTATTTTCACCTTTAAACACATTTACAACAAAAATATTTTCTTGAATGGCAAAAATTTCATATTATCGAAAAAATAATGAAGTATTTTTCATTTACGGAACTTAATTCATCCCATTCTAATCACCTGCATTTGGAAAATTAGTTAAATATAGAACTATCTGTGATATTTGGTCTCTCAGATAGGAGTGAATACGCAGCATACAACCTGGGGTGCCATTTTTGGTTTCCACAGTAGGTATGTGATAGGTACTTCGAAAGTTGTAATATCTTTAACAACCCATAGCACAGTTACATAATTTACATGTTTAACTCCTTCAATATGCGCTCAAGGTTCTCAAATATAAAATCTTACTTATCTTCAGAGGCAAAACTAAGGGAGGAAAGGGGGCCAAGTCCCTCTGAAACTTGGTGAAACCCTCCTAGAAAAAAAAAAAAATATGTGCCCTCAAGAAACCCAAAAACGAATCTACTTATTTTCATGGGAGGAAAAAAATAATTACAGGAACTTGAGCCCCCTTCTCACTCTCATAGGTTTAATCTTAGCTTTGCCTCTGCGGTGTTTGCACACTCACATCACAGTATCTCTAAGCCTGATATCTTACATCGTGTAGGTAACTGCTACCCCCTTGTAAAAATGTAAAAATATTCTGCTGCTGTTGAATACCTATGATCTTGTGTTGAAATTTCTCAGAACTCTCCCACAGCTACGTTCTTCATGTGATTTCCAGCATAGCCGGTGATTATTTTTTCTTCCTGTATGGTTCCGAGTTAAGTGGGGGCTGATTGAATTTTGCTTACTTCGCTCGTAAAAATTAAATCAGTAGGGGAATATTTCCCACATATAAATTCCATCTCACATTTCAATTTTTTTTTGTATTGGTATATGAGTTACAAATGAGTCCATTGAGTTGAGGCATTACATATTGAATGACCCTTATATTTTTCACTTTTCAAAGTTATAACACAAATTTCACAAGTCACAAAAGTTGAGACTGAACACAATAGACATATTAATGTTGACGATTTGAATCAATTAAATTAATTAAATTTTTTTTCAGAATCATCGATTAAAGTTTAGATCAATTAAGAAAATTATTGATTTTTAACATCTCTATGAGCAAACTGTTGACAGTGCCTATTGCTTTTATTCAATTTCAATCAACGTTTCATAAATTACTTATTTGAGGCATTTTGTCCTCTGCACCACACGTTTCGCCAGCCATAATTTCCAGTAGATACCTCATCATTCTGTAGTTAGAGTTAATGTAACACTGTCGTGTATGAAGATATACTATAGCAACGTATTCTCATTTAAACAATTAATTAAGCGACTAACTACAACGTGTAACCCAAGAGAGTCTCGTCAGTGTTCCGAATCTGTGGGTCCACCTTTACATTGGTGGCACATTTCCTGAATTCCTGGAGTTGACGCGAAACGAGACGTTCTCCAGCTACAAATAGGATATTTTTGAATTTACAACACCTACAGTCTCCGCATAATATTTACCAGACGTGGACTATTTAAACAGCGTTATGCTCCGACAGAAAAAAATGCAGATATTATGCAAGCTGCGTCACGCCTGTATAACTTCACAAGTATTCGCAACACAGAATATCATATACTGTTTTCTCCATTTTTGTTGGTGTTTTTTTTTCCCTTTTTGTTTTTTCCTAATTACTTAGAATAAATTACCGCAGTTTACCGGGGCTATACCATAATATAATATACGAACACAGTATCTGGCTTCGTGTGTAGCCAGAAAATAATATTGTAACAGATTGCCGAGTTATGAAATTACCGAAACAAGGCGTGGCGTTGTTTGGCGCATGGAGATGCAAAATAAACTGTACCCTTTTTTGAATGATGACACTTTTCCTCTCGCATTAACGTACACTGCTGAATTCATTTAAATAATGCGTTTGATATCCCAATGTTGTACCAATAACACGCGTCATTTAGCCAAAAGTGAAAAGGAGACAGACAGACGGACGGACAGATAGACAAAGAGACAGGCAGACAGGCAGACAGAGGAACAGAAAGAGAGTAAAAGAGATCGAGGGAATGTTTTGGGTACTGGTAAACAGATTTTTGCTTCCACCCCCTCACGTTCAACCCTTTATACCATATTTATCCGTTGGCGACCTTCGATTAGTTTGAAATAGTTAAGTACGTGTAAAGATAGGTTTTTCGATATATTTTGTAAAATTTTCACGTCTATGCGTGAAAAACTGGACGATTTTCTACCGTAAACACGTCGTCCAGTCTCCCACTCATCCTCTAAACACTCTTTATCTGTCTGTTTGTCTTTCTCACTCTCCCTTTCTCGGTGGCAAGTTTTTACCCAGTTTGTTCGCAAACGGAGAATTAAAATTGATCTCACAAAAGGGTTAGGGGATGGAGATGATGAAATTTACTCGTTTCATGGGAAAAGAAAACGATTGGTACCATTTTCCCGTTTGGACATAATTTTTTTCATGTATATACATTACTTATATATATATATGTATGTATGTATAACATAAAATTTTATGTTCATAATTTTGAGAAAACTACAAAATGGATAGAGCTGAAATGTTCAAGAGAGATAGTTCTCGTATTAGAGCAGATTTGAAGCAATTTTGGTGTCTATTGGTTAATTAGTTTTTGAGAAAACTGGTACCTAAACAAAAAATTCCTGGAAAAGTAGTTTTTCAGATATTCTGAAAAAATTACGAAATGGAACGAGCTGGAATTTTCACAATAGATTTTCTTTATATTGCTGAAAATTTGATAGAAGTTTGGTTCCTATTAATTCGGTAGTTCCCGAAAAAATTGGAGAAGAAAAATTGCTGGAAAAAATTTTGTGTTCACCATTTTGAGAAAACTACCGAACAAACAATAAAGATGAAATTTTCACGAAAGATAGTTATCATATTGATGCCAGTCTGACAGAAATATGGTGTTCATTGGTTTCATAGTTCTTAAGAGAACTAGAAAACAAAAAATTTCTGGAAAAGTCATTTTTCCAGGATTCCGAGCAAACGGCAGTAGTGATGGAATTGAAACTTTCACGATAGATTATCCTTACGTAGGTGCAAATTTGATAGAAGTTTGGTGCTTATTAATTTGTTAGTATCTGATAAAATTAGAAAAAAAAAGTTTTTTGAAAAAATTTTGCGGTCAATGTTTTAAGAAAACTACGAAAGGTGGCTGAAATTTTCACTGAACGTACTTTTTATATGGGACCAAATCTAATAGGAGTTTAGTGGCTAATGATTGTGTAGTTTCCGAGAAAACTAAAATAAGAAAGCTCTGGAAAATCAAAACATCGATAGATCGATATTTTTGTTACAGGTAAACATAACTAAAAAATTTTAATAATTTTTTTTACCTTAAACTTGAAAAGGAATATCAATTCGTCAATGTTTGTCTGATATCGATAACTATCGTTACAAATATTGATTGCTATCGATATTTTTCTACAATTTTTTCAAGCTTTCAGAATATATTTATTTTTTTGAATTACGGATGAAAATTGGCAAATTCGGTTTTCTAGCAAAGTATTGCTGGGCTAAAGGTTTTTTTTTTTTTTTTTTGTTTCTCTCTTTGATTTCGAGTCACATTTTGGCAAGAATAGTTGCAGGATATTACGTAGTTCCAAAGATGTGAGTTGTATAAACGGAGACGTCGTCGTCGTCGTCGCCGTCGTCGTCGTGTTGGTGAAAAACCACCAGTAGAAAAAAAGTAGCGAAATTTTTCTTTAGAAAAAAGTTCGACGAAGGAAATAAAAAGTTTTCGCCGTTAAATTGACGTCGCGACTTTTTTGTACACTCAGAGAGTCGATTGTCGCCATTATACCTCTCAAGATCAACCCTCTTTTTTTAAGTGACTGATAAATAAATTGTTTTTCGTTTCCTTTGCTAGAGTTGGAGATGATGTTTAGGTGACTATTGCTGAACAAGTTTTGCGAATACGAACGCAAATTGTGGAATTAAGTTCGTATACAAGTTTAATCCCCGCCTATAGTCATTGACTCGCCCCTATTTTAGCAGAATCTATGCTAGGTCTACTATTTCTCTTTCTCCTAATATACTTTCCACACTGGAAGTAGTTGCTTGAATATACATAGTAATGTTTTCAAATTTCTAATGGTAGTACTTATCTTTTTCAACTCCTCCATAAATTTAAAATTGTCCTCTGTTCATCAAATCATGCCGCCAGATGGTCAAAAATCCAAATCCTTTCATACATTTGTACGTAATTTGAATTATTATAAAATTATAACGAGTCCAGTAGCGAGGGTAGTGCATGTCTATTTTCTTCGGACAGAACCAACAGGTAGAGAGATAAACGTACATTTGAAGCAAAACATTTTTTATAATAACTTACCCACTCGAAAAATATACATTTTTACACGTCTAAAGTGTGTGTAAATAGGCCAATTTCTACGCAGTTCAAAAAATTAACAATTTTGACATGCCCATTAAGACGTACAAGTTAACAATTAATGAGACCAGAATCAGACCGAGAGAAAGAAAGATGGATCTTTGTTATCTTCCCGGAATTGTCAATAATGTCTGTGGGAACTGCCATACCTTGTCTAATATAAAATACATTCGCCAGTTATAGTCGGTGGTGAGATGGCCGTGCGGTTAAGTTCACCGCTTTTAGCTGGCGAATATGTAGGTCCCAGGTTCGATTCCCCGAGCCGACAAAACCTACATCTGGTGACCCTTGACGTGTGCTGGACACGCACGCACCCTAGTGGTGCATGGTGGAACTCACAACTCTCCTTCCTAACTTGAGTAGCCGATAGATGGCGCCCTATATAGTGGAAATAGAACCCGTATAGGTAGTATAAGCCTGTGCGTATAGGTATAAGAGGCGTTTCTATTCCGCCCAACCTCCCACAGCATCTAATGTCGTTCAACTCGTGTTGAGTCTCTCTAGGGGGGGAGTGTGTGGGAACTGCCATACCTTGTCTAATATAAAATACATTCGCCAGTTATAGTCGGCGGTGAGATGGCCGTGCGGTTAAGTTCACCGCTTTTAGCTGGCGAATATGTAGGTCCCAGGTTCGATTCCCCGAGCCGACAAAACCTACAATGTCATTAATCCTCTAAATTGTACCTAACTTTGTTATTCTTGTTCTCGGTTCAAATAAGTATTATGAAGTAGCCTTTACGAATTATTCATATTTTCGAATTTCACAACTCTTACTTTTCTCATTCCTGAATTTATTTTTCTTACTCTCTAATTATTTTTCTTACACTTTTTTTTTTCACACCAAACTGGTTCTTCAATTTCCTCCACACCTTCAAATATCTTATTTTCTTTCATTTAAATAAATCCAATTTTTTTTTTTTTTGAAAATTCTCTCTGCCATAACGAATTTAACCCAAGAATTCAGCGAAGTATTGGTTTTATTGCCCCTGGCTTAAACACAGTATTCCATACACTCGTTGCAAAAAATATTGCTTGCAAATCGGTTGGAGTGAGAAATTTCTCAACAAGTGCAATGTTTGCAAGCACGAAAAATAGATGAATGTAGTAAGTGCACTAGTTGATAAATTGCTCAATTTCCTCCCAAGTTGTGTAAGACATTATTTTTTTAAACCCACCAGAAATAGTAGATGTCTTTGTGGGTCTGAAGTGTGCAAAAAATGGTGAATATCAATACGGTGCAAAATGAAAGAAATATCTATGCTCACTTACAAAAAAGCAGGTACATACTTGTGGCAGCTATCACACGTCGGCATATAAGACCTCATCTCCCTCATTCATCCTCACCCGGCGCTATGGCCGAGTGAGAACGGTGCCATATTTTGTTGGCGGTGAGGCGGAGAGTCTTAGGTGTTCAGTCAGTACAGGTTCTAATCCCCGTACCACTTGAATACCTAAAGGGGTCACTTTGACGTGAAATGAGAGAAGGGAACAATGCTCTCTCTCGGACACACAAGCCAGTTAGTAGTTTGTCACCTCTCCAACGACAAAATGTGATGGCACTGTAGGTTGTGTGCCACAGAGCTGTGATGAAGTTGGGCATCTATCACACTCCAGTGCACACACCTACTAATGGCACCTCCATATTGGTTGGCACCTCCATATTGGTCGTATTATGCTTCGCTATATTGGGGGGGAGTGGTGTGGCAGCTACCACACATTGGCATATAAGACCTCATCTCCTTTGTTCACCCTCACCCGGCACCATGACCGAGTGAGAATAGTACCGTATTTTGGTGGTGGTGGGGAGGGGAGTTTTAAGTATTCAGTCAGTGCGGTTCTAATCTCCGTGATGCCTAAATACCTAAAGTACTTTTTTTCACTCTCTTAGTGCTTCTTTTTTCACTGAGTATCATAAAATATATTAGGTGACCAAAGTACGAAACAGATGATTGCTACTGTTGTATTTTGAATTACTTGTAAAGCTACGATCACTAGTATTATAAACACATCAATAGGCTTTGTGATGAGCACAAGTACGACAAACTACTTTGAAAATCGTGGTATTCTTGGTATTTGTCTTTTACGGCTGTATTCAGTGATGTGATGTGCGAACGTCCGATTAAAAGAGCGTTCACAGTCAAAAGAAAAATTTCAAAAGGGAAAATCAAAAAGATGGTGATTTTTTGAACGCATGCTTTATTTCAGAATTGGATAGATGAACTTAAATACATCGAAATGCAGCCTTCATAACTCACCTCACACACACTCCACTTTGAATAGGTTAAATAAATTTAGCGCATTACACAATTTATTGTATCTACTTACCATATTATAAATTGGATTAGAAATATGAAAAATTTTCGGATGCAGAACATGCTTCGATCTTGAACAAAGATAAATTGATGAAAAGGAAAAAAATTAATTTCGAATAAAATAGAAACGAACATTATGTGCGCTGAACTAAATTAAAGAAGGAGGTGCTGACTTAAGCTTGTAAAGCCCAGGAATTACAGGTCTGAACCACATCACCACGGAACGAATTTCGAGTATTTAAAAATGCAGAATTTAGTAACTTCGTAATGAGAATTGAAATATGAATATATTTTGAAAATTGACAAAAAGTAGCAATGTTGAACCGATGATGTAGGTAATTAAAGTACAGAAGTGCCGAACACTGGAAACAAAAGAAAAGTGTTAAGAATTAAAAAGGTGGTGGTTCGTTGCAGTGAGCGCTTAGTTCCCAGTCAGTGTCGACTATGAATATCACTCTCAGTCAAGGTCTGGCTTATAATATGTTTTTTTGCTATTTGAGTGAAATCCCTAAAGAGAACACAAATTTGGTTGGGTTGTACGAGTTGGTACCTACAAAAAGTGATGCTTCATTTCTCTTAAATTGTCAGCACTTTGACGTCAGTTCTGATACTTTGTCTGTTCTCGAGGTTGACGCGGTTAAATATACAAGACACAAGTGAACGCGCAATTATTCTTCTGATGGTGCAGAACCGGTTCACTTGAGTTCTCACAATGTGAAATTTTGAAAAATTTAAATTTCAAATATTTCCAGTTCGTTTGTGTTATTCAGGATTTGTGTTTGTGCTGGGTCTTGAATATTGTCGAGTTTTGACCTAGATGATTTACTTACTTATTTTACTGAAAAGAAACGATTTTGAGTAAGTACATTTTATGAATTGTCGATGTGATTTTTGAACTTCCCGAGGAATGTTACTCTACCAATTATTGAACGTACTGGAAGTCGCTGGAACACCTGGCACTAGACACTCTGCAACTAACCTAACAGCTTTACTGTTACGTTGCACTTCGCTTGCCAACGTAGGCATGAAATTTTCGACTCCATTTTTTCGGATAACTAGTAAATAAACAACGTGCCTATTCATCATGCACTGTTCCATCTACTGAATGATTCATTCTATTATAAAAATTCGTTCAATGTGTTTGTTTATTATGTATACCTATCTACACAGAGGAACAACAATTTTCCATTTTCATCGACGAAAAATCTTTTAATTTATTTGGTATTTATTTTCGAATAATACGGTCACAAAATTTACAATTTTTTTCAATCAAAAGAAGAAAAATGAAAAAACAAACAAACAAACAAACATACCTATGTAACCTTTCACACTCGTCTCTACGATTTTAAGACGAAATGAAAATAAATATTTTCCATGTTTTTCGACGAATGAGTACTACGTGCATTATTCTGTTCAATATTTCATTACATCGATGCCGAATAAAAATCGCATTTCAAGCGAAAAATATGAATATTGTGTTTACTCGGATGGATTTATTTGTTTGTTCGATGGGAAAGAGAAAAAAAATGGAATATAAAAACTTTTTTATTTTTTTTTTTCATTTCTATATTTACCCATCAAAAACAATCTCTTCCATCATTCATTATTAATATTCGTCGAATGTTAATGAAATGGTTCATATACACGTGAATATACTGAAGATAAATTCCATTGTTTTCGTAGAATTGCTATTTTCAATAGCGATCTAATTTGATAATCTCTCCGCGCGAGTGTCTCCACATTATTCTCTATGATTAATAACACTTCGGCAAAATTGAATTTGGAGGTCAAAAAAAAGATGATATCGTGAACTGATCCAAATTTGATTCAAGATGACACAAAGAATTGTGAAAAGCAAAGATGAGACTTTTTACCTAGTTTGCTGGCAAACGGGCCATTAAAATTCTCCTCGAAAAAGGGTTAGTGGTTGGAGCGATGAAAATTATCCGTTTCATGAGAAAATAAAACAATTAGTACCATTTCTCCACTTTCATTTGATTTTTATCCAAGTACACTCGCTTATAGTAGGTATATTGTATGTATATAATGTGTATATATTTTTGTGTTCACAGTTTTGAAAAAATTGCAAAATGGATAGGGTTAAAATTTTCATAAAAAACAGTAAAAAGTCCTCATATAGGACCACGTCTGGTAGGAGTTTGGTGTCCGTTAGTTTAATAGCTTCCGAAAAAGCTGGAGAATAAAAATTATTGGAAAATTGGCTTTTTCGCAGTTTTGAGAATACTACAATTTTTCTCATAATTTCGGTGAATTTGCGACTCTGTTTTCAATGTAGTAATGACCTCAGGATTTTTAATTGTGGGAGTGCTGGCAAACTTGGTTTTCTAGCTAAGTTGTGCTGCGATGGAGCTTTTTTTTTGTCAGCTCCAGTTAGAAGTGAGATGCGATATAGCAATTGTGTTGCCTACGCGTTTCAAAATTCAAATTGGTAATTAATGAAATTAGTCTAGGTCGTGAACTGTCTGTCAGACTAACAGCCATACCTACCAAACAAAAACCTTAAAATTGAAAAAAAAATTAAGAAATTTGGTCTAAAAATTATCACTTAGCCATAGACCTATTGATTTTAGTGTGGATCATTTGGATGGTATTTCTGGTAAATATTCAAATTTTTGTTTCTATTTTTGCTGTCTTATGGCTATCAAATTTTAAATTTTTAACAATTTGTCAGTAACTTCACCTACAATTGGATCTATAAACAATATTACAATTACTAGCAAGTTCAGCTAACAAATCTTTTCTCAGTGCCAGTAGCTGGCTGATTTAATGCCTATGTCACAAAAAAGATAACTGAGGCAATTAACAAGGAAATAAGTGACGTTGTTATATGCACCACAATAAACACTTTATCACCGATATCAATGTAGCTGCGCATTGTTTGTATGAGTGCATACAGATGTTATAAATGTGTTTGTACAATATATGATCAGAAAGGCCATGTTTACACAAGTATTTTGTGAGTGAAAAGTAGCTCTTATCATTGATGAATATAACCTCGATGCAAAGTGAATGTGAAGCATCTTTTTGCATGGAGGTATGTTCATTTTACATCAAATTAGAGGTTACATTTTCATCTGCCACCATGATGAGGTTGATATTTTGTTCATTTTTCTATAATTTTTGCGTAAGACTCATCATTTGACAGAATTTTAACGTTCTATCACTTTCTGATCATAAATTACCTATATAAAATATATTTCTCAACAAGGTTCAAAATCGAATTTATATGACTCGGGAACTGCTGCTCACCCACATGTAAATGTTCACTTTTGTAGGGGCAAAACCTTAAAAGAGGAGGAATAAGGAACCACAAAATTTAAAACAAAATTTTATGTAGTGACTACAATGTGATTTGTCCTACATTAAGAGAAGCTCAACCAAAGACAATTTCGATGGAAAATGAAACAAATGATTTTATTTGCCTCAAAATGAGGAATTTTAATTATTAAAATTCACAAGGAAATACACGATAAATACTCGAACTTAGCTCTAATTGCCTTTAACTCTAAGCTAAAATAATATTAATAAATGTTAACTTTGACTATCTTCATGATGAGAAAACAAAATAGACTTTTATGCCTTGACCAAAAATAAGTTATAAAATAAGCTGGAAAGTTGGTAAAAAGAAGATCTTCTTTCTGAGATGGCCAGTAGGTAAGTCTGAAAGAGGGATCTTGTTCCTGTGACAGCCAGTAGGTAATTGAAGTCTCTCTGGAAATCAAGATTGCTTATTGGTTCAGATTCATAGGTTTTGGCAGAGGAAGTGCAGCGGCTTCCCTTAGGTGTGTAAGAGAGGCTGTCAAAACCACTGATTTAATTGGAGAATTTCCAAAATTTTTAGTGTTTTTGGGGTGAATATCGAGTGACTGGAACACACAGGGCACCAGTGGATATATGTACTTCTGTATTTTGGATTACAATAGATTCCATAAGAAATGTACTCTATATTTGACTGATCGAATCTTAAGTAGGTTTTTTATGTACTGTTTTTCCATGTTTAACTATATTTGTATTATTCGAAGAACACAGAAAAAACATGGAAAAACAGTAAGTGTTCTGGTTAGTCCAGTAGTCAAAAGTATTCACCTCGAAAGGTCAACCTTGACGTGTCGTAAAGTGTACATTTTATTAATCTCGATTTGCCATTTACAAGGTGAAATCAATTTAAGGGTGTAAAAAATGGCAGGTGCCTGTAGGTACGTTTGAGAATAGCGAGAACGCATTTGGAAATGGTTAGTGGTCCAAAATACATATGAAGACGTTTTAAAATGGCGGGTAAAGTAAAAGTGAATGCGGTACATAACAAAAAATTTTTTAATACAATCGGTTCCAAGTTACTAGCAATTTTGGTGCAGATCAGCTGGATGGTAGGAGCTTCCGTTATATGTCTAATTGTAATTTTCAACCAGTGGCTTACTAGGTAGTATGAAATTTATCACAATAATCATTCATTATCTATATTAACTTGTTGACACTTTTAGGTAATTGTAATTGGCTGGTTTCTTAAAACCTATGTTTTTTTGATAAACGACTACTGCTCCAGAGAGTTTTTTTCCATCTCTCTGATCAGCATTTTTTGATGATTTCAAAACTATGTTAAACATTTTTCTATCTCTCACTGGTTATGAATAATTATTATACTTTGCTCGTCAAATACAGTCGATAGAAAACTTTTATGTTTTAGTATGAGTTCTTAAAAAGTTATTTACCCCTCCCTCCCGAAAAAAAATCAATTCGCTTCATCTTTATTGACAGTTTTTACCTACGAGCGTGTATAGGTGAATGATTGATGCTCCAGTCATAAATACTTACTGGTTAAGGCATAATGCAAATCTCGTATGTACACATACACTGTATCTTATGCTCGCGTACGTATAATTTAAACATTACTCACCCAAATTTCGATTAAAATATTGAATTTCAAGTAGTACCTACGTGTGTAAAGTTTACTTACGCACATATGGGTTTCCTTCATTGTTTTAGATTTTAGTCGCCCGCAATAAATAAGCAACCCCAAAGCAACCCTTGATTGCCAATTCGCCAGAATTTAGGTTAACCGTTTCTCCCTCACGGTGGCGCCACTTTGGCAGAATTGAGGCGTTGTTGAGGGGCGTGGGTGAAAAAGGAGAGAAAATAGAAAATGGAGGGGGCGGAAAAAGGAAGAAGATATTAGAAATACTATAAGACAAAATAATGATAGCCTACACCACGTATAATACGGTATAAGATTACAAATGTTTGTAAACGTGCGGCTTGTAAAGTGTCAGAAAATACGTTCACTTGATTGATTATCCATTTGGAAAAATTAACAATCATGAGAAAACCCTTTTTCGCTCGCTACTTTTCGAAGGTTTTGTTTTCCCAACGCTTATTATATACGGTTTTACCGCAGAGACGGTGCGGCTATAAGTTCGCACTTTATGACATCGACGTATCAAGGACCTGAATTTCGAAATAATTTTCGTCAAAAATGAGTCTGAATAATGTTTCAAACTATAACTTTTATGGTTACGAAAAAAAAAAAAAAAAATAGGAATCTGATAACAGATGTGACTATAATATCTCCAGAGACGTGTTGACAAATATGTGCGGAGAAACGGCGAAAATTAGTTTTTCCGCATCCACGTACGTATTGGTGTGGCTCGGTGTGGGAATATATGTTTCCAATTTATTATATTCGCTTTTAGGCCTTACCAGGTTATTTTTCCTACTCTCTCGTGGTGAGATGAGTGGTGGTAGAAAAATATTGAATTGAACCGGGCCGACAGTTCCTTCGTCACTCCTCACAAATCCGTACTTATCGAACAAGTCTATATTATTTTATTAATAATTAAAATAAAACAAAACCAAAAAAAAAACTCTAGTCCTGGAATACTTTACTAGAAAAACCAGTTTTCCAATTTTCGTCTACAATTCAGAAGAAAATAAAAAATCTGAATTCTAATTAGGTACTTGAAAAAACTGTAAAATAATATCGATAGTTATCGATATTTATATCGATAGTTACCGGTATGTGTTGGGACCACCAATCCTCCTCCCTTCGCACTCCAATGAACACTCGACACTGTTTATCTGTATACCTACTCTATATCACTTATCTATCTGGTAACACTGATTCTAGAATCATCACTTATTTGGCTATACTCGCGTACATTTATCTCACACAACTAAAACACTTTATTCTACGTTGCTTAAATCTTTTGCTGAATTATATGCTTCTGAGACGCAACTTCGTTCACGCTTATTTTTTATGTTTCTTTTCGATTGAGTTGGCATCTCCAACCTCTTTAGTATGTGACAAACATATCGATATATCGATATTTCATTGCTAGTTTCAGGCACAAAGTGTTAAATATTACGATAGAGGACGCGTGTTAGATGAAAAACAGCATCACTTTCACCATCAAAATATCCTCCATTTTCAAAAAGGTACTGACAATTTACTGTCTTATTTTTATCCACAAAATTCGTGTTAATTGTGATTTTTAAATTAATAATTATATTTGTTCATTTGTTTAATTAAATTATTTAAAAAAAAAAGTTTTCTATTATTACTCATGGGTACGAATAAAGGGCAAGAAAATTCGAATTTGGTACCGAAAGAGTTGGGGGCAAATAGTTTCGAAAGTGGCGCCGTTTTTCCTTGAAGCGTTTGGATGAACGTGCGTCCTCTATTATATTTAATACTTTGTGGTTTCAGGTAAAGAAATTACAAAAAATTATCGATGATTATCCATATCTGTAACAAAAATATCGATTTTTTGGTTCCCAGTTTTCTTAAGAACGACCTATCCGATGAGCACCAAACTTCTTTCGAACATGTTCCCGCATGATAACCATATCTTTTGTGAAAATTTCAGCCCTATTCATTCGGTGGTTTTCTCAAAGCGTGAACAAAAAATGTTTTTAGCATTCTTTCTTCACCAATTTTCGCGGAAACTACTAAACTAATAGATACCTACCAAACGTCCATCAGACTTGCACCAACATTTCCATCAATTGTGAAAATTTCAGCTCAATCCCTTTTGTCATTTTTTTCAGAATCCTTGAAAAACAACTTTTCCAGCAATTTTTTGTTTTACTGTTTCCTCGAAATTAATTAACTGATATGCAACAAACTTTTTTCATACCTATTCTAATATAAAAACTACTGTCCTTCGTGAAAATTTCAGCCCTATACATTTCGTAGTTTTCTCAAAACCCTGGATGCAAAATTTTGGGTGATTCCTCGATTACACGGTTGTATAGGTACACGTGAACAAAATTTGGTCAAAATGGGAAGATGGTACTAATTATTTTCTTTTCTTATGAAATTGATAATTTTCATTTAATTTTATGTAAACACATGCACAAACAAACAGATATAATCCCTTTATAATTATGACTATAATAAATGTACAAGTACGAAATTATTTCCCGATATTATTTCCAAATATTATTTTGCCAATTATCTCTTCAATGCGCATGCGCCACCAGCCACACAACCACACGCAGACATTTAAAAAAGATGTTCATTGTATCCTCCGAAACTATGAATTCTACTGTGTTAACAGAAATTTGGGCTTAGTATAAGACAAAGCACCGCAGAGCGGCACTTCAAGGCTTGTATTGATTACACACGAACAAAATAGTGTTGTTGAAAAGTTTAAAATTTCTAAGAAATTTACAATTCAGCCTATACATAAACCTTACTGTCAGGTAAATTTGTTATCATCTATTATGTAAGAGGAAGTGGCTTTTTTTTTTTTTTTGTTACCTCATCACAGTGTCTATCATATGTGAATTGATTTCAGATTTGGTATACAGACTCACAAAAAGACCTGGAGTAACTTTACCAAAAGAAAAATTTTAGTAATTTGATTATTTTCCCGTGATTGAGCTTTAAATTTTCGATGACGTCACCAGCTATTCTCCACATTCAATGACACCACTCAACTTGACGGATGTTTGCAGAAGGCACTGGTCAACTTTAAAAATGAACCCATTCTCAAATAAACTCAGCTAATTTTAAATTCTGTGAGATGAAGTTTCATAATTTTACACCTATAAAATGTAAACAGCTCAGGTATCATCTTCAAAACACGAATTCAAACAAATAAACAAATAAATAAATAAATAAATAAGATAATTAATTAGTATAGATGAATTCAGCAGATGAGAAAGTAAAAATACTCACCTCTCACACACAGCAGGAGAATTTTCTGATTATGAGCATTAGTATTGATGCTCAACATCGTGTCCTCAGCCCTTACTTTGTTTTCTTTCAGATTTACAACCAACAAAACAACGTTATCATCTCCACTTTATTTTTCGTTACCATTTTCTCCCTCCACTTTTTTGTTGTTATTATCAACCCGTTTCTCTACTCTTCATGCTAAAAAATTTAGCCCAAAATTGGGAAATAGGGTGGTAGATATCTTTTTACATAACGACTCTGGAAGCAATTTTAATGCTAAAAAAATATAACTAAAGCAGTGAAAAAATAGTAAAATACACACAAAAAAGCAAGAAACCATTTATTTTTAATTTTACTTATAGGGTAAAACATAAGAAGTAAAAGTTCAACAGTCGGCAGTTAAATTATCATGTAAACTAAAGATAAAAGAAAAAAGGTGTAAGTTCTGCTATGGCATTCTCATGAAGGATTGACGTGTAAACATGAAACAGTGTGGTTGTGTGCGTGCGTAACACATTGTGGACGTACACAACCACAAGACTTCAATAAGAGTAATGATTGTAAGAGTTACAGTTACGCGATTATGACAATTATAATTTTTGTTTAGCCCCTACCACAGACACTAAGCGCGAAGATGTTTACATATCGAAAATTCGATACCGGTAGTGTCGGTACTATCGATAGTTTGCAATGTAGTCCCATCTATATTACCTGCATGTACTCCACTGCTCATACAAAAATTAGATGCAATTAGCCTCATTTTAGCGAGATATAATACGAGTAGGAGAATAAATTTCACATCATTCAGGTTCATGAGACAACAGCCGCAGAAAAAAACTGTGCAATGAAACAATACAAAACTTGATTATAGGTACTCAGTACAAGTACAAAAGGTAGCCATTGTATTGTATTTGAGTGCAGCTTGACAAGTTAGGTACCTACCAACGAAATTAATGCAATACTTTAACAACACGAAAAGAGGTGCAAATTTGAATGCTTCTCAGCGGTGGGAAAATATCGATTGGACGATCCACAATCCTATACTATAATATGAGCAATAATTGTATGTGGGTATGCGTGTATGTGTGTATGTAAATGCGTTATGAAGAACTAGACCGACAATGTTGCTGAAATTTACAATAAAAGGGTTTTTTGGTACCAAAAAAAGATCTAGATAGGTCCCAAGTTTGAGAAAATTCGTTAAACTACTGTATTAACAACACTAACATATTTTAATTATATAAATTCAACGATGTAGTGATTGATGATTATAACTTTTAATGTTACAATTGAATCCATTGAATCACAAACAAATTTCATTTTTTGGCTTTCAGATAGACAGAAACTTTCTCTAGAAAACTGTTGAAAATTATTATAGGAATTATTATTTTCAAATCTATCATATCCATGTTTATTAAGTATACATTTAATTTAACTTATTAACTCTGTTACCTATCATTTTCAGCATCTTATTTGTTTTACTTTCTTTCTTCTTTTAATACTTAATTGTATAGTGAGCCTCTGCGAAACATAAAATAATAAGTTGTGTGTTGTTTATGTCCGAACTATCTCACTATTTCATGGTAAAGAAATTTATGTGTTTTAATTTTAAATATGTCGTAGTTTAGCCAACTGGGCAATGTAAATGAATCGAAGAGAATTTATGTTGTATACTTTTTCATTTTGCAGTGGTCTTTATTAGTGAAAATCACATTTAACAAAACAGGATTAAGTATGCAGGGTTGCATCTGTTCTTCCTCTGATATGTCTTACAACCTACAATATCTGAATCCGTTAAAGTGATAAATTTATTGAAAATTGCAGATGACTTATTACCAAATCTATTGTAGTTTATGGCCAATTTACAATATAAATTCATCACAAATTTATTACTTAGTATCATCAAACAAATCGAAAGGAATTTGTGGACAAATGGACAAATTCCCTTCAATTTTTCAATTAATCAGAGTTAATTTAACGACATTAGTTTGGCGCTGAATTGAAGAGAATTTGTGGATGAATTCCCTTTGATTTGACGTCAAAATGATTTCATTAAATTAGCACTAATTTATGGATGAATCAACAATTTGTCGATGAATCTGTGTTAATTTAACAACATTAATCCAGCTCTGAATCGAAGAGAATTTGTAGATGAATTCCCTTCAATTCATCGCAAAAATCCTATACTATAATACGAGCAATAATTGTATGTGGGTATGTGTGTATGTGTGTATGTAAATGCCTAATGAAGAACTAGACCGACGATGTTGCTGAAAATTACAGTTTTAAAGTATTTGGGTACAAAAAAATGATCTACATTGGTCTCAAGTTTAATAAAATTTGTTGAAAAAATATATGGGCATCTCAATGTATCCATCAGTAGCAAGTGATAATAACGAACATTGAAAAATAGATTAACCCTAAAAATAACGAATAAGAAAGATTTTATTAGCGAATTTTGCCAGGCCTAAACTGGGTATGATTATTATGATTTATGACTAATGAAGTTTGAGTTAAATATTGCGACCTTAAAATTCTGGAGGTATACGAATATGATGATACTGAAGGATTTACCTAATATTGCTGAAATTCTCTAGCTTGATAAAATTAATAAAATTTTCTCATTTTCCACATCGGAAGAAAGCTCGGTGAACCATGTACTAAGAAATGAAAAGAGAATTAAAATAAGACACGTAGTTGAAATAAGATAGAAAAAAAAATATAAATAGTGAAATCGATGTCACTGTGTTTGTTTATTCATTTGCCCAATCTCAATTTATATTAAGTTTGGAATAATGCTGATTTTATTCTGTATGAAATGAGAGGGCAGACGGAGTAACAAGGTTTATATGTAATTATATAAGCAGAGTGAGGTGAAGAGGGGGTAATATACCTTCTAAAGCCTTACAAGTAATTGAATAAAAATTGAAGTATGAATAGACTTACAGGTTGTTATTGTGGGATTCTGTTAAACTTTCTTTGAGAAATCAACTGTCGCTATCAGACAGCGAAGCAGCAACTGCATGAATAGCGAACGAGAAAATCAGCGAATTGTCTTGATAATTTGACTGTATAAAAAAATTGAACCAACTTAAACAAAAAAAAATTAAAAAATTAAAAAATAAAAATAAAACTGCACTAAAAAGAGAAAATTTTTTTTTTTTATTTCTCCAGCAAGACTGAAGTGTAAGTACTGGAATTATTGAAGTTGGCACTCATATCCTTTACCAAGTAGACTTTATACCTACCTACGTCAATTCCTTCCTGTTTTATGACAAAACCTTTTAATTAGCACAGACTTCAATAATTGCAGTTGCTAGACCTAGATTTAGCTGGAGAAATTTTAAAAGAATTATTTTTCTCTTTTTAGTACATTCTATATTGTTTTGTTTTTTTAAGTTGGCTCTACGTTTTGAAAAAAATTATTTATTTACCTCAATGCTTTTCGTGTCATTTTAATCCTTATACTTTTTACTGGAGAAATTTAAAAAAATATGTATTTTTCTCATTTTAAAGCATTTTTGTTCTCTGTGTGTTTTTTTAATAGAAAAATTTTTCAGTTATTTTTCGTTTTTAGTATTAGTGGAAATATTACTTCAAAACGAACTGTTTTTTATTTAAAGATAACTCAAAAACTATTTCATCGATTCTAAGAAAAATTAAATGGCATCACAATTATGCTGGAACAAACATGAAAAAAAAAAAAATCCTATATACGGATCAAATTGATAACCTCTGTAATGCCAGAAAATAGCAGTATATTTGGTGTTTTACCTCTTTTCAACGTTAACACTTTTACTAAGTATTTATTTGTAGAAAACCACAAATAAATACTTACAAACAATAAAGATAAACTTTTACAACTAAAATAATATAATTCCTAGGGGTCCACACTCTTATAGTGGACCTTAACTTTCTTTGTATTATAAGACTTCAATTAAATTCAACAAGTTAAATTTTATAGAATGTAATATTTTTTATTTACAAGTAAGACAATAAAATAATAATGAGTATCACGTACTAAGACTTAAAATTGATCTGAACTGAGCATGTTGTTTTTCAATTTAATAGTTTTTATATTCTGATTTTTACGCAGTATAGAAAAGAAATGGTAAGTAATACTGGGATTAGTTCACTATGATTGGTTGTTACCTGAAGGTAGGAGAATTAACATTTTACCTGCTTTAGGAAGATATTTCTAGGAAGTTACATGTGTGTGAATTAATGAGGTCAAATACAATGTCTTTCATTTAGATGAATTATTTTCATCGAATTCTAATGGCACAATTTACTGTTAATTTTGTTTCAAGAAGAAGAAGAGCCAAAAGTGTGTAATAATTTGGGAAATTAATGAAATTATTACAACTGTGTAATAAAAAATGTCCGTCTATATTTGTTACAACCGCCTCCTTTTTTTGAAGTCGGTTAATAAATTAAATGAAAAATGGCTTTGAATACACAGTGGTACGATCTTGGTAGAATTATGACGGGTAGGGGTGTGTAAAGACAAAATGTGAAAATTTCTTGGTGCACATTCAACCTGCTCATCAAATAGGTATAGGTTAATCATTTAATACGAAAAAACGTGTAAATAACAGTAGTCTACAATATTGTACATTTAAACGTGTAAAATTATAGGAGAGTTAGGCCTCCCCAAAAATGATTGGTGGAGCCTGGCCCACCGAATCATCTCAAATTTGCAACCACGGTTCTAAATAGGTACTTTTATCAAATATTTAAAACCAAAATCGCAAACCGAGTTTGTCAATTAGCTTGCGTAATATGTTTTCCGTAGGTATACCAGCGAGGCTCCGGTCAATCCACCATTAGCGTAACTACCGAAGAACGTAGGCACCCCATTTTCTTTATTCCTTTTCTTCGAATTTTACGCATAATAATTATTGAATCGCATGTGCACAGTACTTACTTGTATACTACAGGGTAATATACAGTTTCAACGTAATGCCCGAAAATGCTGAAGAAAATTTATATTAACCATAAATACGATAACAGCGTGCTCACGTTGCCAGTAAATATCCGAATGATCGTTAATAGTAGCGACACAGATATTCTCTTAACAACTACTCACCCTTAAAACAGCCCGCACCTCCCACCCCTATACCATCCATACCACCCTTCCGCACTGCTTACTCTAGCAGTTTTTATGAAATCTTTTGATAAAAATTTTTCGTCAGTTGTTGCTTTTTAGGTCGTATCCTGTGCTTTTGTTTTTTCTGTCGTATTTTCTTCCTCTTCCAGCCCCCTCCATTGCGGTTCCACCCGCCACTCAGCCAAATGCTATTGCTGTCGTCGTGCAGTTCATAAATATTTAATCCTTCCTATCAACGTTCTACCCGGTGAGTTTTGCCGCCGTCGTTACGAAAACACTAACTTCCATTATTACCGTAATGTAACGAGTTAGTTATTAAAGTCGTAAACAAAATTAATAATTTTACGAGGGTACTTTGGGATAATTTTTTGTTTTCTTTTTACACACCCCTGCGCCACAGTCTTTGTCCATTCGTCGTACTGTAGCTTGACGTTTCTCGTTATCGCCGTCACATATTTTGATGTGACCATGTTGAATGTTAACACGAAAGAAAAACGATCTTCAAACAGTAGCGTACACACGGTAGAGGGGAGTTAATGGGGTTGATGCCTCTCCCTAAAAACCCAGACCACCCCTAAATACGCAAGGAAAATCATAGGTTCCAAAATTTTTCATCCTCTTTAGGTTTATAAACAATCAAACAGTTTTAACTGTTGCGGAGACTCTACTTGTATGCGGTAAAGAGGCTCACACCTCTTGTCAACAGTCACCGCCAAAAGGTTGGCATATTATTCGTCTCTATGACGTTAAACAAATAAACACACGTATGTTTGTATGTTCTTACCTGTAAATACATATAGGTAAGATACATTATTTGGGCAGTGACAAATTGCCTGATAACAATCTCGGTGATGTCATGGTCCTATACCAAATGCATTGCGTCATTTCTTATCACTATACAAAATAGAAAACGACGTAATTAGATGACATAATTTCATAAGTATGTCTGTGTGCGTGTGCCAATTCCCTACATAAATTAATGAAACTGGCTACAAAATGGCCAGTGTTGGCCTAGGATTTGCTCTCCTATACATTCATGTATGATGAGGCAGAACACACAATGCTGTTGATCACCTTCTTGTGTGAATACTTCTTCACAACAAGGTATTCCACAACTTACTGGAACAAGGTATTTTATTTTCATGCATACAACTTCAATCTCTCCCTCTCCAAAAGAATCAGATACTACATCCATCACTTTCTACAAATTTTGATCGACAAATTTCACAATCTTCCCATTTTACTAAGCAATCTTCCTTTGCCCCCTTCAACTGATACAGGGTGGTTTATGTTACTCCCTAAGACCAAGTATTCTTACTTTGTAGCAGCTTGTCACCTCTGAGCAAAATTGGTGTGATTCAAAAAAGATTGCTCAATGATGTTGTGGAATACCTTGTCATGAGGAAGTATTCTCACCAGAAGGTAAATTCTACAGAATTAATTGCGGGTTCTGCCACTTCATACCATAGGTATGGGAGAGCCAAATCCTCAGTGAATATTGGCGATTTTAGAGCCGGTTCTGAGAGTTTATACACCAGAATTGGTATACACACACGGACACAAATACGTACATGTATGTATGGAATTATGTTATCAGTTGTGTCATTTTCTGCTTCTGTAAGGTGATAAAAAACAACGCAACACGTTTGGTATTGGATCGTGACATCGCCAAGATTGTTATCTGGTAATTGATCATGGCTGTATAATGTATTGTATTTGTACATATGTACAAGTATGAACATATAAACATTTGTGTGTTTGGTTTTACGTCATTTAGACGATTATTTGCCAGCCCTATGGGGTGGCGACTGTCGTTGAGGGGTCCGAGCCCGTATACCTCATACGAGAGAGTCCCCACAGATGTCATGTAGGTACTCTATTTTTTACTTTTTGAGTGGAAGTTAAATGTTTCAGTGTAAAATGTTTGCATGCACTGCTCAACCATACCTTAACATCTGATTATATTCAACCCTAAAATTCCATCAATTCCTTTCCTCACTTTAAAGATGTTTGAATAATGTATTCAGAATGTAATTTTAATTTCTACTCAAGAATAACCATTTACCCCGTATCAACATGCAGGCATTAACATTTTACAACTGCAAAAATAAAGATTTTCATGAGAGGTAAAACATTATTTTAGAAATACACTTGAAAACTAATTGACAGACCTACGTTGCATTGTTTCACAAATTTAAATAATTTGGTAAGCGTAATAAATAAAATAAAAAAATCAGCTGGACAAAAAAATACTATATTTGAAGCTTTAGTCAAAAAGACCAATTCTGTTAAAAATTATTTTGCATATCAACAATATGGTTTTCATTCAGCTGCGCTGGTTTTGTACAGCGATAAAGTTCTAAAAATTAATTTCTCAAATAAAACAATTCAAAGAACTTTCTTGACAAGGTAGAAATAATAAGACACGAAGGAAATGAAATACAATGACTGTCACATTTTCAACGAAAACTTTTCATCATATCTGACTTACCTATCGCGTCGGGTTAGGAAATGTGACATTTTTTGAGACCAAAAATTCACATATTTCAACTGAATCCGACGATCAGTGTCTTAAAAAACGAATTGTAAATTTTACTTTACACCAGAGTTCATTAACCTGAGAGAAATTCGAAAAACGCGGCTATTCTACGTATTTCTGTCAACCATGTA
Organism: Ericerus pela; assembly: GCA_011428145.1. Lineage (NCBI taxonomy): Eukaryota > Metazoa > Arthropoda > Insecta > Hemiptera > Coccidae > Ericerus > Ericerus pela. The sequence continues at coordinate 4,523,323 of WOFM01000005.1, forward strand.
ATGCGGGAAGTATTATTCTGTGTATTTGCGGCGCAACGACTACAATGCCAGCGTTTCTATTGATGTGAAATTAGAGCAAACGCAATTTAAGCCTATATCTTACAATTCGTAAGATTTCTGTACTGATATACGGGGTGTTCGTTTTAAAACCGCCCTCTAAGAAAATTCACGTAAATCTTGTATTCGTAACTAGAAAAGTTTCGAATACTTTTGCAAAGCAATATGAGCAGTTTATCTGCATCAAAATGTAATGGTGAAAGTTATGAGATCGTTTCATCAATATTGAAGAAAATATTGGGAAAATTTCACCGCATTTGATTCGAGTAAGAGCTGAGTTATACGATCGCAGTGTGTTGTAGAAAGAGGTTTATTAGAACGTTGCTATATAATATGTAGAGAATGGTTCCTCAAACCTAAAACATACATATAACCCAGTAGAATTCCGAAGAAACTTCCGCTTTATATAAGGCGTATCTTCAAAATTGAAGTGGCTAGATAGGCGGGTTTCTTCGAAGTCCCTTCATTACTTGGATACGCAACTTTTCCTACTTCAATGTTTTTAAATTGTTTCACAAAAACTCTGTAGCTGTACATAATAAGTTCAATCATTCTCTGCCAACCAAAATTTTGAAAACAAACTTTGAAGATAGGCCAAGTTTTTCATAGCCCTACTTGGTTGAATCCATATTTCAGATTTGAGGAACTATTCATGAAGGACCCTGTATAAAACTAAAAAGCCCTGACTGACTAACTAACTCATCAACGTCCAGCTGAAACCACTAAACTTATTGACCAGAAATTTTCAAGTTATATACCTATCATGTTCTAGTTCCTCTTTAAGGGAGGGTTTTCTGAAATTCCACCCCTAGTGAGTTGAATTGGGTCAAATGGATTTTTACATAGGTATCGATATCGTTTATGCCAGATAATATGAACCGATTGTTATTTTAAAAATTCATTCGACAATAATTTTCTAAACATTCTTTTTTTGGATTTTTTTTTATCCTTGAAGGGATCATATGGGGTCAAACAAGGTTTTATAGTATTGAATTTGTTTTTATTTAGAAAGGTTATCGACTATTTTTTGGATGATTTTGTGAAATTGTATCCCTATAGCGGTCAAATGGACTCAGATGTGTTCTTATGTATCTATTTGTGAATATTTTTTAAACCCAATAAAAAATTGAACAAATTTTAGTTTTAAAAGGTTATTAAATTAAATGTTTGAAACTTATTTTTGGATTTTGCGAATATTCACCCTTAACGGGTTGAAATGAAATCAAATGTGTTTTCATGAACCTGTATTACTCTGTGCTATAAGGACCATTTGAAAAAGCCGATACTCAGTTTATTCATTTTGTTCTACTAGGAGAAGACCTTATCAGATAAATATGATTCTGAAAATTATATATTTTGTTCTTAAATACAATGTATTTTTTACTGATTCCAAAAGAAATAATCCTTCAGAAAGATAAAGCCAATAAAACCAGGGGAAAATACTGTGTGAAAAATATAAGACCCTATACATCATTATAATCAACGCCAGATTTTTAAGAAAAAAGTCTACGAAAATTGTTTATGGTAAAAATTAACAATTTATTAATGGAGATGAAAAAAAAGGAAAAAAGAAAAAGAATGAAGAAGAAAAATAATTCTCGTGCTTATTCTTGAAAACTTTGAATTTCAATTCAAAAAATTTATTCACGTTCCTTTGCAAAAATAATAAGTACTTTCTTAGTAACAAAAACAAGATTAACTTGTATTTTCCTCCGGAGAAATTTCGAAGCTGTCATCCTATGTATCAAGATGTCACCTTAGAACGAAACTAGCCTAAGTCCTAAAATGCTCCTTTTTAGTAGAGTGAAAAGAAAGTTCAGAATGTTGATATTTTACAGTTATTGCAATGGAATATAGGATGTGAAAGCAATGATAGTATATTAATAAGAGGAACCAAGTAAAAATAATCTGCACAAAAAAATTGAAATTCTCCTCCAAATTAAGTGACTTAAGATGTAGTATAGAACAAAATTATCTTCCAAGAATATCTTATGTCCCATAAAGGCTGCTTTTGCACTAAGCACTGAATAAAAATGTTTGTCCAGAAGTGGCTTATCTTGGACTTGAGATAGTTCTACGCAAATAAATTAGAAAAAAGTGAATTTAAGCTACTTCTGCACGAACAAATTCTTTCACACCCCGAATTAAGATAGTACCTACGCATTTGGTGTTTATTTCAATTTGTAAGCAGTGTGGACTTGAGGTAGCTTTACTAAATGATATGAGGGAGCACAAGGAGAATTTTAATATGCATAACGAAAATGTGGCATTTTTGGACTTCAGCTAGTTTAGCTCTAAGGTGACGCAGTGATAATTATCAATATCATTTCTCTCATAAAGAGAACCGGCTACGTATCAATAAAATCATTTTCAACGATGAAAAATTCGAGTTTTATTCAAATTCTACCCCAGAAAATCGATCAACTTCTTCACAAAACTACAAAGTCACTATTTTCAAAATTAAACAGCCTGTTTTTATAAACATTAAAAATCGTGCTTTTTTTCTATGAATATGAAACAGACTTAAGATGGTTCGATCAATGGTACTTACCCCAACAGATAACAACCATAATCCTGAAAATAATTTCATATTTTCCAAAGTGACAGAATTAATAGGCGTAGGTAGGTATTATCACAAACTAATGATTGTAGGTACCTACCTATTTTTATTGATGCGATGTTGTGTACTGTGTCATGAAATAGTAACTTAAAACTGCGTTTATAATACTACCTATTTAGTATTTTTGTTATATTTAAACCCAATAATCATTTTTGTCTTCATATTTTTTCTACATAACCACCTATACTCACTTATCCTAGTGTTTCATTAAAATGCCAAAACACTAATCGAACCAATGCGTGAATATTTCTTCAACTTTAATAAAAATCTGCCGCATACTTATAGTTCGATTGAACACTTCCCTTCGTCGAAATCAAATTTACCTCAATTAAATATTCGGCTGATTTCCTAGCATTGCATTAAAATGTTTTTCTGATGAACCACGTGACGATCGTAAGGATTATATAACATATTTTGATTCATATCGTTAATAGTGATGCATATACTATCGATATTATTTACAGACTATAGACATTTTTCTTCAAAAATGACTATCGATAGCTATCGGTTGAAATAATACCGATATAATGCATCAATAATTATGAATTCAGCTTTTTATATCGGCTAATGATTATAGAGGTTGATGACTCAGACTCGAATAAAAGAAACGTAAAAAATAAATGCACACGAAATTGCGCCTCAGAAGCGTATAATTCAGCAAAATATTTAAGTAACATAGAATAAAGTGTTTCAGTTGCGTGAAACGAACGTACCCGAGCGTAACCGAATGTGTGATGAGTAGTGAAACAGTGTTACCAGATAAACAAGTGATGTAGAGCATATAAATAAACAGTGTCGAGTATTCGTAGGAGTGTGAGGGGAGGAGAATTGATGGTACCAACAATGATGCATAAAGTATCGATAGATTTTCTCAAAAATGACTATCGATAGCTGTCGATAGCTTTGGTCGAACTATCGATGTAGAAAAAAGTATTACATCCTTATGGGTCCTATAAATTCTTATTAGGTGGATACTTACTCTTTTTTCAATATCTTTCTTCATGTACCTACGATTAACAGTTCGCTATTTAATGAAGAATTCGACGTTAAAGTGAAATAAATCAATTCGAGTGAGGTAATTTTTTTCTTCCTCATTTTTTTCTCTTTTCTTTTCTGACTTTCGTACCTTTTCGTTGAAATTCTTCACAGAGGACGGGCGACGTATACCTACGCCATTATAAATTTAATTCAAACATTCCAAGCATGGTTGGTGTGTATAAGCAGGTTAAAAACGTGATTATTAAACCTTTTTCCTCGAACAATACGTCTATATGACGTACCTACAATCAAACTGTCATGGAATTGGTCTTCTGACAATTAAAAAAATACAACCACGTATTCTGAGTTATTTCTTCGACTAAATGCACGAAAAAGTATTATCCAAAGGTACTTGCGCCCAAATAATATATTATATATGTATATACAGACAGAATGAAAAGTTGTTGAATATTTTAATGATCGTGCTCTCGTAGAGGTGGTACAAAATAGAAGAAAAAACAAAAAAAAGAACGCAGCAAGTCACGTTAGAAAATGTAGGTTTTCTGAAACAAAAAAGAATTAGCTAAATTAATTAATAAAAAAATAAGTAAGTAAAAAATACAAGAAAAAAATTGAAATATGAAAAATATTTGGCAAAATGTTAGCTAAGGTAGTTAGATACGTTTGTAATGAAATGTCACGGAAATTTATAATGAATAAAATTATATGGTGAAGTTATAAAAAAATGTACGCAAGTTATTGATGGATCGCTTAGCAAATAAAATAACAGCAAGCCTGTTTTCGGACCAGCTTCATTAGTTTAGTCTGGAATTTATTTTCTCTTCTTAGCAATAGTTTGAGACTTTTTCAAATCACTTCGACGAATGAACCGTTAAGCCGATAGAAACCAAATTTTTCAGCTGGTCAGAATTTAATGTATTCAGTGTCTTTACCAAATTTTGTTCCAGTTGCATGAAAATTATGCATTTTAGAACCATTGGAGCTCTAAAAATTTAACGTAATAGGCAGCATTGGCCGTGCCACCCAGCCAATCTGGACCAACAAAAATAGGTATCATCCCCATCTATATCAATAATATAAGTTATGGGGACTCACTTGTATAAGGTTTAGTGGATTGGACACCCAATGACAGTTGTCGCCACACTGCAGGCCAATATTTGTCTTCATGATGTTAAACAAATTGTTGCACGATGTACATTTGATCATAATTACTTGCACATACACGCAAGTAATGTACGAGTACCAAACTGTGATTAATCTCAACAATACGATGATGTCACAATTCCATACACGAACCAGCCCATCAACTCTTATTACTATAAGAAATGACGCAACCTGGCTGCTCCCACAAACATACGTATTTGCTACATATGTGTGTCAATGTGCGTGTAATTAAACCCATATATAAACCGTCCAAACCGACTCTAAAATGGCCAGTGTTCGCCCAGGTTTTGGCTCACTCATATGTTCAATATGAAGTGGCAAAACAGCAAAATCTGTTGATTACCTTCTGGTGAGATTCCACATAAGTAAACCAAATTTTAATACAATCGGATAAAAGTTACATAGAAATATATATTATAATATAATACATAGAAAAAAAAAAGGTAAAGTGGCGGACTGTTGTTTTTATTGCATATATTCATACATTAAATGTCCGCTACTTTGCCTGTATAAATATCTATATTATAACGCATATAATACAGGGTTTCCAAAAATCATCTACTAAGCTAAATGGGTCTTGTAGAGCTAATCGAGAGAAACAAAAATGTTCCTATGACGGGCTTTGATTATGCTCACAAATTTTCAAAATTTTCATAGTTAAATGAAATGAGGAAGTTCAAAAAATACTTTAAATTTGATTTTCGATGAATAGTGTATCTTATTGTACTCATTAGAAAAACGTTCTGTTGACAAGATCTAATGTTCATTTTTTAAGAATTAGAAAGAAAAAAATATCTACTTTCCGGATTCGAACAGTCCTGCAACCTTTGGTCGTGTACTGCCATCTTTTGTAAATTTTGCCTTCAAATGAATGAATATGCAATCTATTCAACAAACGCATATGAAAGCCTGTATCTCTGAACAACCAAATAGGAACTTTTTTGTTTCTCTTTGCCGACATCAGTATTCTATATCACTCTCGCTGCCAGACAGGATTTCACCAAAATCAATGTAAAAAATGTTTTGAGCCAAAGTTTGAATCTCATTTAGAAGGGTCTAGATAACATATATTTATCATTTTTTCATCATACCATCCTGTGTAAGGGAGATTTTCACCCGTGTGCAATATAGCACACATGGCCTGAAGAGCTAAAAACATACTTCCACCCATGAGCAATCTAGGTGATAAATACAATATTAAGAAACTGATAAGACCTTTGGGAATGCCTCAACAATTGAGAAACAATCAATGTACTAAACTGAAAAAATACTTTTCATATGCTACTCTATGGCATTCTTAAAACACCCATCTTTTGTTACAATGTTGCCAAATTTCTCTGCTGTTCCAGAGTTAGATGTATTCAAGCCAGTAGAAACCGAAAATCACATTTATTTTAATGTAAACTGTGTTCTCTACAGCACACAATCAAAAATATGTTGGTATGATCCGTGTGCAATACAGCACACACGGCGTGAATGGCAATCAGATTTGTGTGCACGGGTGCACACATGGCGGCGAGAGTGATATTATATAATAGATTTTTACAAAAAATTAAAAGGCAAAAGAAAAGAAGTCAGAAAAAAGTATTGATGTTCTTCAATTGTACGATTTTTATGTAAATTTATAGGTAAAATCAGTCAAAATTGTAAAATGTTTTGAAAATTAGGGAATTTATTACGGAATTAGGTAACGTTTGGGAAAAAATTTCGTTTATTTATTTACATAAATTATTTAGGCAAAAACGTAAATCAGTCAATATTGAAAATGGCTGAATTTGCAAAAATAACTAGGCAAAAATGTAAATAACTTGCATGTACAGATTTTTTAAATATTATCATTTTTGACTGAAAATATTAGTCATTTTTGTAAATATCTAGTGAGAAACAAAAATAAGCGAGACATGCACGTTAGACGTTTATATAAATGTCTAGTCAAAAATATAAATGACGGAAAATGCAATTATTTGTAAAATATCAATCTTCTCACTCTACCTTAAGAAATAATGTTTATTTAAAATAAAAAATAAAGATGATTTACTTCACCTAATCTCCCTTAGTACTTAAAGGCATAAGATAAATTCCCCTTTAAAAAAAAATCCACCTCACCCAACCTCCCACTATACCTACCTACAGGCTAAAGCTGTCATAATATAATTATAATGAGTTATTTAAGCAATAATTGACTAAATAGTTAATCCAGGTCAAAAGATAATCCGGTAAATTATTTGCATTTGCAGGCTTTTACAAATTTTCCTAAGAATTAATGTGAATTTAGGTATTATTGATATCGACTGATTATTGATTTTGACTTGGTTAGTTTAACGGAAAAACATTAATTCGATAAGTGACTGGAAATCGAAAATATTTACATTTCTGACTGAAATTATTCAGGCAAAAATACGTGATAGGAACATTAAGTCTTCCTTCCGGCGTTTGCCCTTCTGACTGAAAATTTTCGGATTTTCCAGATTTTTGATTTTTACCGCGACATAATTATTATAAGTTACCTATACATTTATGAATTTCAGCTAATAAATCAAAAACTTTCCTGTGGTCATGAAACGAAAAACGAACCTACTCTCACTCCTGAGTCTTAATACAACATCACTTTTAATATGTAGATTTTCTTCGAAAACCCACACGAAAAGGAAAGAAAGGGTGGAGCGATACGCTTCGAATATAATGAGTGTATTTTTCGACATCATATCATCTCAAAAAAGGGGAGCTTTACAAAAATTTTTCTATTTACCTGTGTGCGTTTTGAATATATATATGTAGCGAGGAAAATGTGAAAAATGAATCGTTAACAATAACCAAAAACTTTTATGCAACTCTACCACCACCACTACCGTTTCAACTCCCTGTACTCTTTGCTTTTTTATTTTAAACGTCGTCGTTTTTTGTGTTTTTTTTTTCTCGTAAATGAAGCCTCGATTTGAAGGCATAAAAGTGAAAAGTGAGAAAAAAAAAGAATGGAAAGCTTCACGCAGAAAATTTCTGATATAATTCTTTCTAAAAGAGATACGACGACGCAGCTTCAACTTCGAAGAGGTAAAGAATAAAGTAGCCGCGAAAAAAAAAAAAAAAAAGGATCAAAAAAGGAAAAAAAAGTTTTATTGTACAAAATGAAGTCACCTCATCTTTTACTGTTTTCACTTTTGTTTTTGTTTTATAGTAAGCTGTATACCTATTAAAATTCGAATCGTATAACACGCGCTCAAGATAGCCATTAATAACAGATGCGTTAACTTCTTGGTGAGAAAATATAATTTTTTCGTTATTTTAACCTTTTTCTTTTTTTTTTTTTTTTTCACTCAGAGCATAAAATTAAAGGAATTATATTTTCGGTTATTTTTGGTAAATTTTTATGGCAATTCTACGAACGATGAAATACGAAATAAAATGTTGAAGAGTAAAATAATTTTTTCTACTACTGGCACCTATGCTATGAAAGTAAAAATGGTTTGTTTCCAAATTTTTGGATACATTTGGCTAACTTTTATTACCGTTTCTAATGGCAGAATTATAAAACAAAATTCTACAAAATGGTGCTCTCTCGATATTTTGAAAGCTGTTTTTAGTGCTTATTTTGTTGAATCCACAAAGGATGAAGCGAAGCTGATGTTAGTTACTCGATTTTGTTGCATTTGTCAAACTGATGGCTAAATGTAAAAATCTTATTTTTGATTTAAGAAGAAACTCGAGTTTTGCATGAAAAAGAAAAAAGGAAAAAAAACTTTTACTTCGTAATATCTCTCATCTGATGTAGTTATATCTACTCTAACCATGACTTAAGTAAATTTGATTTCAATTTCGTCATTTTGTTGTTTTTTTTTTTGTTTTTTTTTTGTTTGTTTCCATTATATCTTTTCTTTTTGTGTCGATTCTTTCATTTATCGTCACCGTCTAAACATTGATCAACAATAAATTAATAAATTTTGCCAATTTTCGAAAGTTCTTCGAAAACTAAATTTCACTCACGATTCGTTTTGAGCTTTGAACTGTGAAGATTGGTTTATCGCCATAACGTAAAGGTCAGGCTAATTTAAATACATATTAAGTAATTTCTTTTTGCATTTTACCCCATGTTTTCAACATCATAGGAAAGTTTTAGCCTATTGTATAGAAGTGATGCGAAAAATATCGAAACGTATTCGAATACGTATTAATATTTTTCTCAGAGGTATCAATACATTCTATCCATATTTTTCTCGGGAGTATCTATACATTTTACAGATATTTTTTTCAAGTTATTTCTATATGGATTTCAAAAATGTTATTTACTAACAGTGGATAGTAATTATATAGTCAAACTCTCAGTATATCAATCATTTATTTATAGGAAATTGGAAATGGGAAAAGTACCTATCGACTCGAAAATATGTCGATATTTCGCACCACTGATGCAGAGGCTTATTTAAATTTAAAACATACCTCGAGGCCCGGTATCAGGATTTCTTCTTGTGGGGGTGGGGATAGAATCACATTTAATAATATTCATGAATTTTCTTGGGACGATTTAACTTAGTATTTTACATACTTATTTCATTAACGTAAGATTTAAAAAACCGAATAATTGCGTATTAAATTGACCTCTTTGTTTGGTGCTGTGGGGGATTATACCCTGGATTTCCACCCTTAAAACCGGCCTTGATTCAAACCACTAGTTATTACACACATCTTTAGTAAAAGAAAAATGTACCAATTTTATGATTTTCATAGAAAAAATAAAATAAAATAACAACTTAACAAAATCATACAGGCCACAAAAAATTTTAACCCTACTCTCGACGCTGTTTTTAGGTACACAGTAGGTGATTTGCGATTAATTAGAAAATATTAACATAGGAATCTGTGTCTTTGTAGAGGGAATATGGAAATCACATGGTGCACCTATTAAATTCTATTATTGCGTTAGCCAAATGCTGTATTTACGTATAATCTAAACCTACAAAGCCATGGTTGACTAATGTGTGAAAGTCCATTATTGCATTAAATATTATAGGCAAGCGTTTTAGGCTATATCTTTAATTATTTAACATTGGTCCCTCCCTCCAAAAATTTATTGTTGCTTTATCTATCATCCATTAGAGTATAGACCACACGTTGAAAAATAATTAGTACACCAAGTGAGAAGAGGATGAACAAAAAATTTGTTGACCACTCTGCGCATAACAGTGACATCATTTTTCCTTCAACAGTGCTGCCAACATGACATTGTGAAAGTGCAGCGTCTTTGCTGATGTGGCATCTTCATCACCTTTACCCTATATGTATAGCTTAAATCAGGGGTTCTCAAACTATTTTTTTTATACCACCATTCTTGCCTTCTTCAAGAAGTTTTGTGTACTACTAAAGATTTCATTATTTACTTTTTTTCCATATTTGTAAGAATATTATCATTTTCAAGGTTATTAAATATTAAAAAATAATTAAGCAGAAATTCCTCTCTCGCAATGTCCAAATTTAATCAGTCTTTGCTCACCAAATAGCAAACACTAGCAGTACACATTCCACAGTATGAGAAACTCTGGCTTAAATACCTATGTGCAGCACTTAATGATGGTCAATTAATTGGGAAAAATCAAACAATTCATTATTCCAATCTTTTCCTGTAATCGATTATTTTGAGGTGAGTCGATTAATCAATTACTTAATCAATTATTTTAAACCAAAATAATCAACTATTTCTAAAATTCCTCATACAGTTTTTTGTCAGTTTTTCACTGATCAGATAATTATAACATCAACATGGCTCTTGAGTCTTGAATTTCTTCTGACCTACCCCCCTAATGAAAAATCACTAAAACTGACAAAAAATAACAATTTTCAGAGGTTGAGTCTTGTTTTTCTTTATTAAGAGGAATCAAAACAACCGGGACTTGTCCCTTATATATACCCCTGTCTTAAATTCATCCAGTCATCTTTTTGTCGGGTGTCCTATAATACCCTACTATTAACTTTGTTTTTTACTTTTTTTTTATTGTTTTTATTTTTTTTTTTTTAAACTATTTAACTTAGTCATTATCAATAAAAGCGAGAAAAAAAATTCAAATTCCAAATCAGTTATTTGTGATACAAGTGTATAAGGGTGTTACAAAAAAGCACTTGTCCATAAACTTCATTTTTTATGAACGATGTATAAAGTATTTACTTTATACATTAGTCTTTACTTTATAAACATTGCCTGGACACATGTGTCATTTTATAAACTGGTACTATTTATTACATAGCTTACATTGTCATTTTTTTTTATTTTTCTTTCTTTTTTTTTCTTAACAGTTTCGAAAATTCGAACGTCACACTTCGACATTTTCAGGTCAGCACCATAGCCACTATGCCATGGGCATTGGTTGAAAGTTAGAGGATAGTTTATGCTTATGTGTTTCCCATTTACAAAAATAATTATTTATTTCAATTTTTGTTTTTTAGGGGGAGAGCTTGTTGTAAAAAATAGTGTGTGACACACGTGTATATAGTAGGTGATTTATTCCCATATGATTTACATCATTCCCCTTCGACTGGTGCTGCAAAAATCACACTCGAATCAAAATCATCTACTTTATACAGTTGTATCACAAATAACTTTTTCGCAACACCGATCAATAAAGTAGACGATTATGTGCGCCTTAACAATTTATAAAGTGGATGATTTTAAAACAACGCATAATTTAAATAATTTGTATATAGTTTTTTACTTTATTTCTTTTGACAAAAAAAAAAAAGTACAATTTCATTACTGAGATTCCAACACATCTATGCTGTCAGTAAATGTTGATAAGTGGATTACAGGCGAGAGCCACAGACATTTTGTTGAGAAAAAGATAAAAATAGTATTTTATTTTTTCTTGGTTCTTTTCTTTTTTTTTTTTTTTTTTTCAAATTTTGTAGGTGGTTGTTGCAAAAAATAGTATGCAACACGCGTGTATGTAGCAGTTGATTGATACATTTGTATCATAAATAATTATTACACAAAGAGAAGCGAAGGAAAAAAGTTGTTTTTCAACTCAGTTCCACTAATGAGACAAAAATGTATTCTCTGTTTTTCTTTCTTTTCTTTCACCTTTTTTTTTTTTTTACCCCCTGTTTGACCATTTTCCAGTATATTTTACCGTGTATTTGAGTAATGTAGACCCTACGTGAGCTAGTGATGCATGTAGATACATATACTATACGAATACCTACTACATCTTCTTTTCTTTAAAAAATTCAAAACAGTTTACTGCCTTACCCTTGGCCTTTTTAAAGTTCATCATCGTCAACACTGTAGCGAGCAGAAATGAATAAATAAATGAAATCCGTCTTTATTTTTCCCTATGCGCGCACATACAAACTAACGCAGGCTGATTTTTATTTGCCAAAACGATATAGATGTTGCATTATTCCAGCGACTATATGTAGCAGGTATAGCCTATATACGTGTAAAGAGTTGTATTAAAAATTCAACGCGCCTATTTGACATATATCTCCACCTTTTGTAGCCCACTAGAATATCAAATAGACTTATAAAACATGAGGTTGCTTTCCTTTTTGCCGTTTTTCTTTCCTACTGCCTTTCTTCTGTTTTTTTTTCTTCTTCTTCTCCACTTCTCCCTTTTCTTGGTCTCCTATGGAAGTGTCGAGCTAGAAAATGCTGCCAGATAGTCGAGACATATAACATCATTAGGATGTGGGTAGCATCGCCAGCGTCCTTCTAGGTTACAACTTTGTGACTTTAATGGTTATAAAATGCGTAATTTTCAAGCGATAGGCACGAAATTAATTAGTAGGTTCTGACATTAAATATAATTAGTATGTTTTAATATTCTACGAAATTTAGTATCAATCGACTGAACGGTTCATCGTCCGTAGAAGTGATTCGAAAAAATCTCAAATTATTGCTAAGAAGAGAGGATAAATTTTAGACGAACCAGAGAAGCTTCTTAAATGTAATTTTCGCCCACCATTCTGCCGAATAATTTTGATGTTTTAATTTTTTTATTGTATACATTTATTTATTCATTTATTTATTTACTTATGTATATCTAACTTAGTTTTTCTTTTGGTTGAGAACACCTACATTTTCCCGCGTACGGCTCGCTACGCTAGAGTTTTTATTTATTGGTTTTTTTTTAAATAAAACAACAAAAACGATAGGTAAGTAGGTAATATTATTGATTTATGACCCCATTCCAGTAAAATTGATATGTTTTCTGTGTGCACTTAATTATTTTTCGAGGGCGAAAATAATTAAACAACAAAAGTAAAATTATCGTTGAATTCTAAAAACACTTATTTGTATTATGTCAGATATGCGGATAGGGGTTTGGGACAGATTGTCGTAACTATTTGTTTTAAAAAAGTAAAATTATTAAATTACTATTCTTTGTCTTTTTGAATTTTTCTTTTTCTTTTTTGGAAGAATAGGTGTTGCAAAAATGTATAAGAAGTAGGCGACAGCTACTTTTCTCACTTGCATCACAAATAACTATTTCACAACACGTGTTGATAAAGTAGACAGTTATGTGCTCTGTAAGGCGCTGCGGTAGACGCATGCGCATAACCACAATGACCTTGTTGTGTATGTGTGTGAGCCTAGCTTAGTATCAAAAATTAGATTCGCAGTAAAATACGTATGGCCTGGTTAAACCAAAAGTGTGTTTGACCAACCACATAACCTGCCTGTGAGTGTGTAAATACACTCGTCACCACTGATAGGAAGTCGCCACATGCTCCTTGATGGTACATATATAAAGTATAATATGATTTTAGAATAACACGTACTGTAAATTCTTTATGCATAGTTTTTTACATTATGCTCACTGTCTTATGCACATACGTTTCTTTATATATCGAATATAAATTCTTTTTGCAACACCTGTCGATAAAGTGGACAATCATGTGTCCCTTTACGATATATAAAGTGGATGATTCTAGAACAATGTATAATGAAAATTCTTTATATTAAATAATTTTTTACATTACGCACCATCTTGTGCACATGTGTCTCTTCATATACACCAGCGGTAAAATCTTTATGCTCAGGCATGTGTGCATGTGTTACTTTATACATGGGATTTATAGAAAAAAGAAGTATCACTGATATGATTTGAATACATGTCACATAACGTATTTCATTCCCAAATTACAAGAGAAAGCCACAACATTTGATGTAGGGAATAAAAACAATATTCTAATTTTTTTTTTTTGGTGACATTTTTTCTGCTTATGAGGGAATTGCAAAAAAAAAAATATATATGTTTCACACTTGTATATAGTAGGTAAATGTTACTCGAGTGATTTGCATCACTTATCTTTGAATCGTGCAACAAAAATAACACTCAGATCAAAATCACCTACTTTATGCATCTTGTATCACAAATAATTATTTTGCAAAGTGTTTAAATTTTCCTCTTTGAGCACATCTTAGACATACTTATCTACTTAGGTACCTATAAAATTGGCTACTTTTCTGCTAGGTATTATAAAGTAGTTATCTGTGATACAAGTGCAAAAAATCTGTGCAACGCACACTATTGTTCATAACACCCACCTTAAAAAAAAAAGGTAACTTAAACAAGTTCAAAGACAAAAAAGGAAAAAAAATGCAGCTCACTTTTATGAGAGAGGGATATGTTAGAAGTAATTATTGGATAAGTTGGCAAAATTATGTACAGTAGATGCCGCTTATTATGATCACATTGGGACCAGGGCAATTTGATCATAATACCGCGATCGTATTAACCAAAAATTTTCTTTTTTAAACAAGATTGGAAATGCGAAATTTGTAATGTGCATATATTCAGACATAATATGGTACATATGTATTTATGTAAACATTTTGAACTGATACATACCTATAGCTCACTTTTAAAAAAAATCTGTAATTATTGACTGTGTGGGGACATTACTCGTATGAGATAACAGGGGCTTGCACCCCTCGACGACAGTTGCCGCCCAAAGGCTGGCAATAATCGTCTTCATGACGTTAAACAAATTTACACTGGTGCGTTTGTATGTTTGTACCTGTACGTACATACAGGTAAGATACATTGTATGGGCCGAGATCAATTACCTGATAACGATCTCGGTAATGTCACAGCCTGGTACCAAACGCGCTGCGTCGTTTCTTATCACCTCAATGGAGACAAGAAACGACGTAACGCATGACATAATTACGTACATGTACGTATGCATGTGTGTCTGTGTGTGTGTACCAAATCCTGTATATAAACTCTCAGAACTGGCTCAAAAATTGCCAGTGTTCGCAGAGGATTTGGCTCTCCCATACTTAACCATATGAAGTGGCAGAACACGCAAATACTGTTGAAGACCTTCTAGTGTGAATATCTCTCACAACAAGGTATTCCACAGACTGCTTCTGCGGTAAAGCAGCCAGCAATTTCGCTTCAATTTCATTGAGTGTTGTGAAGTATAGGTCGTCAACATCATTTTCTTCCAGAGCTCTTCTCAACAAATCCACAGAATTTAAGACTTCTGACCTCTCCACTGGAATTCTTTCTTCTTCATCCTCTTCTTCATCACCAGAATTATCAGCATCTTTTTTTCTGCCTTCTAAAACTGCATCAGCAATTTCTCCATCATCCATCGTATGATAAACTGGCAAGTCATATCAATGGTTACCTGTTATACGCTCTTTAATTTTCTTCCCAGCCGAATGCGGATTTTTCTTTAAGGTCATACAGTAATCTTGTATTGTTCTGAAATAGGGTCCGGTTTTGTCAAAATTATAAATGTCATTCGGATGAAATCTCCCTAAAATGGTAGGCCACACGGTTTTTATCCATTTGTCGGCTTTACACTTATCAGCGTCAGCTTTTTCAACTTGGAGCTTTTTATAAATGATACCATGACGTTCTTTCCATCGCGTTAGCCAGCCATCAGTAGCCTGAAAATCTTCATTCATCTTCTTTGCTAGGCCATTAGCTTTATCCAAAAGAATACTACGATTGATTGGAGCATTCTGTAACGTAGCCTGTTGAAAACATAAGAGTAATGCTTCATAAGTGGCTTTGCTCTTCTCCTCTTGTTTACGTTTTTGACTACCACATTCAGTGCTGACTTCCAAATTTGCACGCAATTTCAAAAGAACATTTAAAGTAGACTGCGCAATGCCTAAATTCTGGGCAGCAAGCCTCTGCGACATTTTTGGCAAATTATCATAGTGAGACAAAATTTTTTTTTTCATCATTAGACAAATTGGACCTTGATTTACGAGTAACCATAGAACGATATAACGCACAGAAAAACAACTGATCTGTAAAGTTTGACACGAAACAACTGCTATGAAAGTGTATCAACGTGATGTCTTGTCCTTATCTTAGAAGTAATATAACAGAAACAAGCATAAACATGAGAAATATTTATGAACTGTGTGTGTATAGAGGAAAAGAAATGATCAGATCAACCGGCGGAAATGGTCACATTAAGAAATAATTGTATTGAAAAAGTTTGTTTGAATTGGTTCTGGACTGTTTCAATCATAATAAGCCTGATCATATTAACCAGTGAACATAATAAGCGGCGTCTACTGTACTTTTCAGTTTAACTGCCTATAATGAAAAAAATAATATTATTAGGATCCCCAACAATATATTTTATGATTTTTATATTCTTACGTCTATTATGTTTTCATTCACCCTACTTTCCCTCAAATATTGTCAAAATTACAGCTGATTTTATCAACAAACTGCAGATGATACAATTTAGGCAACTAGTTTCCCTAAATCGTACCGGTGATATTTTTCTAATTTTTCTAGCATATTTTGTTTTTCATGTAGACTAGTCATAGTGATTAGAAATACATAATAATGAAAATTGTTACGATTTAGGAAACTCGTCACACTTCTCAGTGGTATGATTTAGGAAATAGTGTTCACTTCCAATATAACTTAAATTTTCCATCTCTAAACTATAATTTAAGTAAAATTTTCTGAAAAAATGATGAAGAAGGTTTCAAAATTAAACTAAATTAACAATTTAGTTGCCCTTGAGTAGATATGCTTTTTTTAAAAAAAAAGCTTATAAAGAAGGGGAAATGAGAATATTGAGAAAATGGTTAGTTCTCTTGCGGTTATTTGTACTTAGTTTCATTATTCACCACATGGATCAGTAATTGATTCTACCATTTTTTAAATATCAACAGTGGTACGATTTTGGAAATCTTACCCTACACTATTCAAAACCAGAAGGCGCCCATAGGTATGTGGCCTGGCTGGGTGAATGTATTATTATGTAAGTGCTTATGCGAAAATTCGTACTTTTCAGCACGGTTAAAAATGTGTCTTTTAACGGACACTTTGGATATACTAATGAAATAGTTCGACTTTTTGGCGGATATTACGAAAAATAATTCGCAATGAGATTACTTTTGCGATTTGCTTCAAATAAAAAAAATCACCTACTTCCTTCATTTTTCTGTTAACAAATGGCTGGGTAATGCCTGCAGTTTTTCAATGATTGGTACGATTGGTACGAATTTTTCATCTCGAAATTTTTCAAATGAAAAAAATACGTATATAGGTCAAACACGAAGGAGCAGAAAAAAAAAAAACTTTCACTTTAACGAGTTCCACATAATGTTTTTAAACACCGCAAAAAAAGTGACTTCATACTGACAAAAAAAAAAAAAAAATTTGAACTCGATTTAATTTTCAATCTTATTACGTAGGCCGATGGTGTGTGTGGTGCGGAACATCCGAGCAAATGACAAATGAACAAATAGGTATAGCCACGCATTGGTTTTAAGTTCGTTCTTTGTACGTCTGTACGTATAATACAGGAACGAGGAATGAGAAAAACATAACATAAAAAAACGAAAATTAAACTACTCAGGCGCTATAAATGACTGGTTGCGACCCAGGGTCATGCCACGACTGCACGTGCGAATGATGATTTTCTGGCATGGTGTGGACGTGGATGTGAATATTTTTGTGCAAATCGGACACTTCGTGCACTTTGGATGCGCCCCATAATTTGGCGTGACCGTGCGTGTGGCTCAGCAGCAGCAACAGAATGACGAATCCGATTATCAGAGTTTTCAACGACATGGCCGTCAGCACCATCAACAGGGTCATGATGATGCCCAATTTAAATGAGATCGGTAGCAGCAGAAATAGTTGCATTCGTCGTCGTATACCAAATGTGCGTCCAACTGAAACAAAAGGACAAAATTGTTGGTAATTTTTTCATAAAAATAATATTGTTATTCTCATTTGCAGAGAGTGATGCAAGCAAAATTATAAACTGCGGGTGTAAAGCCGTTTTTTGTTAACTATAGCTTTGTCGTCACGAACCGTGAAAAATGATGAATTACCCATACAGAAAGTGAAATATAATTTTTATTTTCTCCTTCTCTCTTTTACATCTTTGTCTTTAGACATACGGTGATTTAACTGCACTAATGTCAAGCATTCACAGTTTCGTTATTAGATAGAGGAGAGTGTTATAATGCCTTCCATGATGTAAAGTGTCATACCTACTGTGGCGACGGGTGGTCGATGACGAACGAGTGTGTACTACACACTCGTCGACCACCTAGCGGGCCAGTGGGGTAAAACCCACGAACTACCTTTTTGTGCTCACGGCTGTACATTTTGTCTGTGCAGCTTAATTATTTACTGGGCTCGGCCCGCACACATACATCTACATATTACACACAACCGACCAGATTTTGTATTTGTGTGGTGTCGTGTACACTAATACACACACCCACACCTACAATAATCTTAGGAACTACTCGAGCTGATTATGTATCAATATGTATCATGCTTATTGATCCACTTTAAATTAATATTACTCACTTCTTCTTATCAGTAATTACAAATAAGTTTATGTTAAAAACGAGTTTTTTAAAGATAAGCTTTTATTTTTTTTTTTGACTCTAGCTTTTTGCCAAATAAATATTATTTCGTTGCGGAAGGTTGGCTTTAGTATTGATATATTTTTAAATCGCAGTAGTGACGTAGTGAGTAGACTAAAAGCTTACAAAAATAGTATACTACACACCAAGGTTCAAAAGTGAGCGTTTACGTGTGAGGGAAGTTTTCAAAACAAACGTAGGTAGCGAGTGAGCAATTCCCGAGTCATGCAAACTCCCTTTTGAATCTTGCTGAGGAAGATATTTTATATAATTAATGATCCGAAAGCAATGAAACGTTAAAATCCTATCATGAAATCATGAGTCGATCCCAAAAATTATACAAAACAGAACAAAATATGAACCTCCTCAAATTTAACCTTTCATTCAGAACATGTAATTTCTACCTCGATGAAAAGTGAACGTGCTTCCATGTAAAAAGATGCTTCACGTTTTTACATGGAGGCCCATTCATTTACATTGAGATTACATTCGATAAGAGCTACTTTTCACTCAAAAAATACCAGCATAAACATTTCCTTTATAATCATGTATTATAAGAAAAATATTACAGATCTCGCATTAGATGCAAGGATCGTAATCATAAATAAGTTTATGTTGAAAACAAATTTTTTAAAAGATAAGCTATTATTTTATTTTGTGGCTTTAGCTTCGTACGAAATAAACATTATTTTGTTATGGAAGGTTAGCTGCAGTATTGGTATATTTTAAAATCGTAGTAGCGAGTAGAATAAAAGCTTATAAATAGTACATTACCCAACATGGGAAAAAAGTAAGCAATTCCCAACAAGTGCGATGTTTGTCAGCATGAGCCGCACGCAAGTGTGGCAATTGCACAAGTTGTTAATTGCTCACTTTGACCGCTAAGTTGCGTACATTATTTTTTGAAACAAGCGTAAAAATGCGGTATTTGAAGGTGGGGAATGAAACAGAGAAAATTGGTGAAAAAATTGGAGTACGGAATAAAAAAAGTGAAAAAATGATGAAAAATGAGACATAAAAAAGGAAATGGCCGAACGTTAAAAAGAAATGTAGAAAAATAAAATCCAAAGCCTCCTCCTCCCCAACACCTGGTACACGAATAAAAGTTTAATTTGCAACTGATATATAAGCAGATTATCAAAAACTGATGCGTAAAAATAAAAAGAATTCTCACCAGTTTAGTAACTAGCTCTTTGTAGCCTACCTGGTTGGGTGCTTGCCTTCTAACTTGTAACTTATCAAGGATTTGAATTTTCATCATGGCAAGGAATAGTTTTGTGTACGTAATGAAGATAATAATTTAAATTCAATGGCTGAACTAAATCATTGAAAGGTATGAGCTAACTGAGGAACTAATTAAGCGTGAGACAGTAAATTGAGGTGTGAGATTATTAAACAGCGAGAAAAAGAAGTCAAGGGTGAAAAAAATAAATTAAGGAATTAGAAAAAGAAAGAAATGAAGGGGTGAGAAAAAGAAATGAAAGAGTGAACAAAATGGGTGGCAAATGAATAATTGTGAAACTGGCCACTTTCGTCGAGACTTAGATGGCTCAAAAATGCAGCGGTTCGTATTCATTTTTCAAAAAAATGTTTTTTCAACACCTACCTTAAAAACAAACATTTTCATACCTCTTAACTACGTGTGAAGGAGATTTTAACACTATTTTTTAACATTATTTTTCAATCATGGCACTTTAATATTTTTTACATTATTAAACACTGTGACTTTTCCTTTTTCATACACATGTGCACTAAGTCTCATCAAACATTACGATATACTTTAATGTTAATTTGTTTTTTGATACACTTTTTTTTTTATTATGAATAAAAGTTTCTATACTACAGGGGGGATAGAACTTTTAACCTCCGCATTTGAAAGCTAGCACCTTAATCACTGAGCCAAAACTTATGATTGAAGGAGTTGTAATACTTTGCCCTTATAATTATGTTTATCAGTTACTAAAATATTTATTTTTCTCAATTTTTTTGTATTTGTTTTTTGGGGCATGCACTTTGAAAAAAATAGTATATGACACTCATGTGAAGCAGGTGATTGCTAATCGTGTGATTTCTATCATTCCATCGAGTTCGGCTAGTACGACTTAAGGATCACACTCGTATCGCAATCACCTACTTTACACACTTGTATCACAAATAACTTTTTTTAGTATTCGAAATTAAAATTTTAAAATTTTATTTTGTCTTATTTACAACTTTAGTTTTTTTCAAGAAAAGTAACAAAATACATTAAAAAAACTTTAAAAAGAGAATCTTCTGATATTATAAGTTTCAGACATACTTTATTTCTGGATGATTGACATACGATGGAATGGAAAATGAGGGAGGGTTGTAAAAAGTCTCACAATGGGCTGTTATAAGAAGAACCCAGGTAAAAATGCCTACTAAATAGAATTTTTGAGAAAAGCTGGTGGAGACAACAAATTTACACTTCTGCTTTTATGGCCAGTGTGGCATGGATCCCAAAAAATTAGTTACAAAAGTTGGAGCTCAGAAAATTCCCTCATTAGTTTTTCATATTTATTCTTTGGTTTGGATAGGTCGGAAATAATGGATTAAATTTATATTCAAATAAAATCAAGCTGAAAGAGTAATTCTTTATATTATATTATGAAATTTTACAACATGGCTGTAATTTTTTACAACCCCTGTTGAAATACACAATTTTTTTTGAAGCGAATTTATCTTAGGTTGTATGATGCTTTTAATTTTAAATTTACTTTTATTTTGTAGTCTTTTGAATACTCTATTTAATTGTATGAAAAGTGAAACACTTAAATAAAAACTTCAGAAAATATGTTAAAAAGAATGTTCCTCTGATATAATACAACACTTGCCTCTATCAGTGTCAAGTATCAGTGGCGTAGGAATGGGAAAGTTTTATGGTCAACCTCCCACCGATATTTTTGATTATCTCACATGCCCTTAAAAAATAATCATCAATTAGGCTGTTGCTAAGAAAAATTTGTGCTCTGGGTAGGCCACTGTCAAACGTGCTCAGTTTTAATAGTATAGGTAAAAATATTTTCAATTAAATAATCAGATCAACGCCTTTTCAGATTAAATGAAAAATTTTTCGTTCATCCACTTTCGAGTTTTTATTCGACCATTGGGATGAATCTGCAAATCAACATTCCATCGTGTGTCTCAAAAACGATTTACTCAGAAATGGGCACAAGAAAATGTGGGCCTAACTGAAAAATTGCCCATTGAAATACAGTGGATACAATTTTCTTATGTTAAATTAAAATATAGTCATAAAATTGACTGCAGTATGAAGAACAAAAATAAAAACCAATAGTATCTGGTACCCTAATAATAGATTAGATTTCAGGTATACCAACATTAAAGTTCTAATGAAAATGGTTCACGTCTTTTCTGCGTGTTCATTTATGCATTTAGGCTGTATGTACTCATTTATGTATTTTTGTGCTTATTTATGTCCTTTCTACGTGTTCACGGACCTTTGTCGTTTAGTAAGTACAGCCAACCCTTTAAACGCTAATCACAGAACTGGCAACTGCAAGTTAGTTGTCACCATAGACACCGATTTCCATTTTTAACTGATTTAAAACAAAAAGAGGTTATCAGTTCGACTGATATGAATTTTTTTTATGTTGATGTAAACAGTACATAATTGTGTACCTCGTTACTTCAAAAACGTATTTCCGTAAAATAAATTCGGTATTGGTATACCAACGTATAATAGGTAAAGCCAAATTTTCTTATTTTTATGATAAGCACTCGATTAATTTTCTCAAAACCTGGTTTGTAATTTTAAAAATGGCCAATTTTGGAATTGTTCATTCAAACATTCTGAAATTTTTATAGTACCTACCAATTCCCAAGATTGTTTAAGTCTGTAGCCCACTATAATATGTAAATCTATAAATACAGTTAGCAACGTCGAACGACTTTCTGCAAACAATCTGCAAAAATTTCGCAGACACCGTACCTACAGAATTCGGTCATGTCAAATACAGGTACATAATAAACGCAAAAATAATTAATATATTGGGATGTTTTGGTAATTTTATCGCTATTTTCTCCTTCCATAGACAATGAACAATGATTTCTGTATATTTCATTTCTCTCTGCTTTTTTGGAAGTGGGCTCCTTTGGTTTTAGCCTCGTTGTATATTAATATGGTTCTTTATTATTAATTATTTTCTTCCTCTCTTTACAAGTCGAGTTTATACACCGTTGAAGTACCTAGTATGTATTGTATTTCTAAAGTTTCTTAGCGTACCTATATACTTATAATCAGCGCTAGAGTTGATTTCAGTTTGCATCTCTTTATTTTGGGATAGGTACCGAACCTATTTAAATTGTAATTTGGCATCTTTCGTTTCTCCATGTGTTTCCGTGAGTTTTGTGTTCCATTGCTTGATTTATTCGTCTGATAACTCAGTGCAGCAGATAAGTTATGTTTATTTGTATTCATATTACGACTGTGATTAATGTATATTCAAAAGTGTGGTTAGGTTGTGATTTCGGAATTCCTCATCGGTATGGGATTAATAAATACCTAAGTACCTATTTATAATAAGTGAAGTTGCATGCACTCCTTTCTGTTAAGTGGGATCTGTGTGGCCTTAGACTGGTACTACTTACTGTCTTTATTCGTACAAATCTGCGCTATGAGGATGGATGTTTGCATGGTAGCTCAGGTAGCACACCACAATACGTAGGTTTAGTTTAAAAATATTGATTTTTCAACTTGATCTCAATCACTGGTGCCGTTACAGTCGCCAGTTTTCATTCAAGTTTCATCAAAAATCGACTCCCTAGTTCTTGTTCATTCAAGTAGGTAGGTAAAATTACCTATCTAACGAAAGGGTATTATGATATTTTTATGTATAACGATTCGTGCAAGTTAATTATGTTGGTACTGACACATTCGCAGAATAGATATCATAGTGACGAGAGGACTAGCCACTTATTACGATCAAATTTCTCGAATATAATGATCCAATTAAGGTACATTTATCTTAGTAAGAGAGGTACCTACCTAAATTCAGTGTATTACCAAATTGACTGAATCTATCGTGCAACCTGCAGTTCGTTGCATGTACTCCAAGTTTTCCACCAATCACCCACATGTTATGATTCTTGGTAAGCCATAAGTTGATGACAACCAAAAACTTGTATCTGATTGCTCTAAGATGATGTAGGGTAGGTATTGTTGTTTTTTTCAGTCAGGTTGGAAGTTCAGAATAATATTATGTCTTCGTAAGTTTGATGGAGTCTGAACTATGGCATTGTAGTGCTTGGTCCCAGAATGGTATAGATATCATAATTCATTCCGAGCTTTAATTTTTCCCATCTATGTATAATAACCTGTGAACACCGGTGCAAATGGCTATTTAATAAAAACAAAAAAAAAAAAAAAATCAAAAAGAAGCACGAAAACAACAGTTTCCTTCCCTAGGCGCCAAACAAAAGTGGAAGTTAAACCAACATAATATTTGTTCATAGTCAAAATTCACTGAGACTGGTGCCTCCCTGTCGTAATAATTTCACAAATTTTTCCAAAAGATGACAAATTTAACGTAAAATGGCTACATTTCCTCGTTAGGTATTCGTTTCTGTTCTCACGTGAATTTTAAATTCTGCACGTCTGCAATATTTTGTGTTTGTAAGTCGAGATCAGCCATCACCATAAAAATATATGTACATATATTCAGTCGACCGCACTTCGTCTTCGCGGACAGTCTATTCGATTTGAAACATCTGACCAATCGTCAAAACATTTCGCACAAGGTTTCACAATTTTGCAATGTTTCCACAAAAATATTTACCAATTCTATCGACGCAAAGCAAATATACATATCACCGAGTGCAATGAAATTATTTCACGACGATGCGGCTTATATACTATAGGAACCTATATATACGTATATAGTTCCAATAATATATTATTATTTATTTGTTTTGCCAACCCGAGTTGAGAAGTCGTTCTGGGCCAGTGTAAAATTTTATTACTCGCAATTTTATGAGAAAAAATTACACAAAAAATATAATGACAAAATTCTCACTCGTTCTGAGCCATTTTGCTCATCAAAATTTTTTCTTTTTAAATTTACTACGTAATTTCCGTTTTCTTTATTGTATTTATTATGTTCATCGTTGTTCGTAAAAAAAAAAAAAAAAAAAAAAAAAACAAACAGTAATAAAAAATGTTTGTAAACATTAAAATTGCATTTTCATTTTTTTTTTCGGCAAAATTGTATTTTTCTGCCTTTTGCCGCGTCCTTATATTTTCCAGCCTTTTTTTTTTTATAGCTTTTGAGTTAATCTACTTATTTATTTTGGACAGTACTTCAGGAATGCGGTTTTGAAAATGGATCAAATGACTTCATCGAAGAAATTAAAAAAACTATCCTGATCGATGAATTGAAGGAAGTTATACATTTAGACATAAAAAAATATTAAATATTAACTTTTTGGAGAATTAAAAAATTATCACTGTTTCTAACGGCCTACCTCAGATGATCATTTCCCAAAAAGTGATAAATCATAGTCCAGCAATTAATTTAATTGACTGAAGAATTACTGTTATAAACAGAGCAACCCTGAGGAATGGATAAAAACAAGTATTTCATGTGAATTAATAAATTTTCATTTTCTGTTTTGACTTAAACCTAACCAATGCCTAAAATTTGTCATTTCATTATTTTGCAACAAAAAATTCAATGAATTAGATTGATACCTGATTTTTTAACCATTCTTAGGCTTATGTATAATTGCTAAATCTTAGGAATTGTAATGTCTGTTACATTTTAGATGAAACAAATCATCAATATTCCTATTAAAGCTTTTTATTTTGTAAAGTGTAGTTTATGTATGTTTTTCTAACAAAAGTATCGCAAACTAGTGCAATATCTGTTACTATCTAAACAATTAGTGTCACAAACTAAGGATTTTGATATTGTATTATTTCAGTATTAAAAATTATGAAAATAATGAAATTTAGTTCAATACTGTACTTTAAATAGATAGTAATAGATAGATTTCCCATTCAAAGGATCTATTAAATAATTATTTAGTAAAGTAAAGTTTGTGTAGGTTATTTTGATGAGAGCGTCACAAACTTTTTGATGCTTTTTAGTTTCATTGTTATGATTTATGAAAATAATGAAATATAATTCAATACCATGTTTAAAATTAATAGTAGATAGATTTCTGGTTCCAAAGTAAGTAAAGGTGCTAAAGGTTCTGAAAGTTTTATTAAAAGTTTGAAATATTTATCTAATTCCTTAAATTATTGTAGTAAATTTAACAAATAAATGGTAAAAGTAAGGATATTATTCTCCTCACGGTTAGTTTTATGGTTTTACATAGTCGAGCAACAATTCAAAAGTATATCTTTGTAATGTCATACTTTTAGTATAGCCAGCCCTTTAAGGGCAGAAAATAGGACATATATATTATTCGTTGAATTTTTTTATTTGTTTAAAACGTATACCATCTACTCCTAAGGTTTGAAGAGGGAAGCTTCTCTGGAAACACCCTGTATATTGATCGAATCGTTAGACATTGTGTTCGACTGCTGAGTCTTGTACGGAAATCCACAATAATTGATGGAAGCTTAATTGACCAATTCCTTTCTATGTTGCTGCTTTAATGTCGAATCCGAACATCTAAACGTTACTTCTTGACAGATTCACGTCATTCTCTTATGTTTTTACGTTTATTGAACAAACGAACGTACAAAAAATTTGAAACCAAACGGTCAACAAAGTACGTAATAATGTTCGATAAAATAAAACTTATAAAATGAAAAATAGCTTGAATTATGCATCGGGTTTTGCAATGATAAAATTTTCCCTACGTCGTCGTAGAGATGATTTTCAAATATAAAACACAAAAATGTGACAAATATGTACCGAAAAGCAATTGGGACGAAAAAATAACAACTTTCGTCTTAAAATTTCGCGATGCAAATATATAACGTCACAGTCCACAACACCCAGTTCAAAAGAGTGTAACAAAAATGGAGAACTAGAAAAGTGTCCAAAAACTGCAAACAATCTGTATTTTATACTTTAAAATATAGCTTGTTTTCTTTTTTTTTTTTTGCTTTTTGTTTCGTTGAACTTCCTTCTCATCTCGGTATCGCTGAATTAGCTCAGATCTTGTCTTTGTCCAAAGATAGGAGTTTCCGCTCTTTTTTGCATACAAAATTTTGTTTGATAAAACTTTTATAAAAATGAATTTCAAAATATATAATATCATAAACCGGATAGTGTGTAAAGAGTTAAAAGCTCGTCGTTTATTTTCCGACGTTTTTCATGAATGTGTATGTTTTGTTTTGGTGTCTGTGTGTGTTGGATAAACAGATGACTAGATAGAAAAATTAAATTATGTGAGAGCAGTTTCGTTCTTGAGAAAGTATCAAAAATTAATTTCTAGAAAATTTTTATAGAAGAAAAAAGACTAAGAAGATACCTAATAAAAAAGAAGAAAACGGGGGAAATTCATTTCATTATTCTACTATAGGGAGAAATTTTTTTTCCAAAACGCCGGTCCCAAAAAGATTTTCCAGAAAAATTTAATTCCATATTTATTTATAAACACCAAAAAGTAAAATAAATTCCAATGTTTTTTTCCAAAGAAATTACTTATTTCAAATTGTCAAGTTAAAAAATGGTAAAAATTTTAAATTTATGAAAAAATAAAATAATAATAATATGACAATGTTTTGGGTTACTGATTTGTGGGTAACCATTTTCAAGTCAAAACAAGCAAATAAATAAAATATATTTCAATATGTGCCAAGTAGTGGCCTTGAACAATTGTACATGGATCCAGAAGATTCTACAATCAGAGATGCAACTCACACACTTCTGTCCTTGGCTTCTGTACGTACAGTGAATATCACAAATTATTTTCAAACTTTTTGTGCTGAAATTCCTCGATATTTACTTCCTGCATAATACAAATAAGTATTTTGAAGAAAAATTATGTTCCTTCAAGTTCAGGTGTAAAAGCTAGAGACAGGTCTCATGTATTTTATCTTGCAATAAGTTATCTATTAATAAACGATAGGTCCCCTTACATATCAACAGTGATTTGTGAATTACTTATCTTAAGAAAGTTATTATCTATACGTATGTGTTTATGTACAGATATAATTGATAATAGAAAAAATATAAGAATTAAGTATCTTTCTTGCACTTGGGCCTTGTAGGATCGGAAATTCTTACACCATTGTACGTACTGTTCATGAAGATCAGCCAAACAGCTACCCAGTGAGATTACTGCTAAGAATTGTGGAGTAAAGGACATATATTGTCTTATTCCAAATCCAAAGTTTATTTTCTAATAAAACTTTTAATACCCAGTGCTTTCTCTCTTTCTTTGTTCCTTTCCCCATATCCCTTAGGTAATTTTAACAAATGGATGGAAATAGTATATTACACATCAAGGTTCAAAAGTGAGTGTTTGCATGTGAGGGAAATTTGCAAAACAAGCATAGCGATTGAGCAATTCCCGAGTCATGTAAACTCACTTTTGAACCTTGTTGAGGAAGATATTTTATATAATTATTGATCAGAAAGCAATGAAACGTTAAAATTCTATCATAACGACGAGTCTATCTTAAAAATTATAAAAAACAGAACAAAATATCAACCTTCTCATTGTGACAGATTTAACGTTTCATTTAGAACGTGTAACCACTGCCTCGATGAAAAGTGTATGTGCTTCTGTGTAAAGAGATGCTTCACATTTTCACACGGATGAGCATTCATTTACATCGAGATTACATCTATTAACGAGAGGAGCTACTTTTCACTCCCAAAATACCATCATAAATATCAGCTCTCTTTGATAGGATTACACTAACTTACACTAACCTACACCGGTAAGGATATTCCGCAGATATTGAAGTAAAACTTAGCACAAAGTCGTATAACATTCCTACATTTGTGGAGTCGCCCTTCTGGTGTAGGTTGGTGTAAGTTGACATAGTCCCATCAAACGGAGCTATTCTTTTTCTGACGATGTTTTGTATAAAAATTCTTACATTCTTTCAAACTAATGTAACTAAGTTTCCAAAAACGATCGTTTTCGCAACTATATTGCCTAACTTCTCAAATTTCAACAAAAATCGCTCCTTACTCACCGCCGTCACGTCCAGCCGCCGAGTGTGCGTCTTCGAATCTCACGTTCACCAGCGTTTCGTTTTTCGCATCCTTCAGCACATTCAGCCTCAGCCGAATTCCACCATTCCACGCCCGCCGCAGCCAATCCACCGCGGTGCTGGCCGCTCGTCCGACGTCCACGTGTGCGATGTCCGGCCAAGCTGCCGGAACCGACGAGCCGCATCCGTCCTCCAACGTGGTGGCGGTGCCGTCGCCGTTCACGCCGTTTCGGCTTCCATTTTCGTTTCGAACTTCGCAGCCGCATCCGGCGCACTGCGCTGCAAACGCCGGCAACAACGGATCAAAGCAAATGGCGAACGCCGCACAAATGAAAACTACACGCATTTTACGAAAAACCGGAACACCATCAGCCAGCGAGCCATCGACGAACGTAATCCAGACAACGTAAGGTTTATACGATGGTCAATTTCTTCTTCTTTTTTTTTTCTATTACGTTCTTCTTTTTTTTTTTTTTTTTTTTTTTTCTTCTTCAAAGACCGTTAAACGCTATATAGTCACCAATCCGGTTTTAAGTCGATTGGTTCATTTGCGATGGCATACGAAATACAGGCTATCCGATGGTAGAGGACTTAAAAAAAATTACGTGTGCGTAATTTACGTTTTCCTATTTTACAAACGTGTGTGCGGACTATATTTATACTACGAGGTCCGAACCACGTGAAAGAGAGAAATCAACAAAAAACGCTGATAACAACAACAACAACAACAACAACAACAACGGGAATCGTGCGACGTACGGACGTTTACCTTTTGTGTGTCAAATACGATTGAGAATATTCATTTTTTAAGAGTACCTATAAAGAAACGATTTGGTAGGTACCATACCTATCTACCTGCCTACCTACCTATTTCGAATGTGATGCCCAATAGACTGTTGAAGTGGGGTAATTTTTTTTCTTCTTCTTCTTCTTCGATACTTTTTTTTTACGTTTTGGCTTTTCTACCTTTTTTTATTCGTCGAAATTCTTTGTCGATAACGGACGGACGTAAGCCATTATAGGAAAATTTAATTTAAACATTCGACGCATGGTTGGCGTGTATATAACTATATAGGTATACGTGTAAGCAGGTTACGAACGTGATTATTAGACAATTTTTCACGAACGATATGTCCGCACTATAATTATGTGCAGTCAATAATTTGGTCATGGAGTTTCACACATTGTTATTCGTCTGTCTCCGGGTCTGCCTTATGCTGGATTGAAAATACGTCTTCTGTTAGCTGTACGTTTGAAGCTGGCGTAGCGGCAGGTACGATGGTTTGTGGTGACGTGACAGTCGAAGAAAATCAACGAAATTTAATTTTTTCTTGAAAAAGGTTAATTTGCCAATATCCGCCACTGTAAAACAAAAAACACACGCACTTTGACGCACTTTGACGTGTTAATGTTTCATCTGGCAACACCGAGTAGCAGTAGGGTTGGGTCTGCCACGATGACACAAAATTGCATGTTTTATGTTATATCTTGAGTTCTATTTATCGGATTGTGAATTTCTTTGAATTGTTAGATAGCTGCATCTTTTGGGTATACATGATAAAAATCTTGTTTGAATTCATTCATAATTTACTGAGATATACTTGAAAAAACAACTCAAGATTTTTGTGTCATCGTGGCAACTTGTATGGCCACGATGACACATATTTAAAAAGCATTATTTTCAGTTTCGCCACGTTGACACAAACTTGAAACTTGAAGTTGGTACTATGACACAACTATGTTTATAAAAAACATCAATGCCACAATGACACACATGCAAAAAGTGTTATGTTCCATTTAGCCCTGTTGATATAAACCTGAAACTCCAATTTGGTGTAATAATAATACTACATTTTATGAAAAATTAAATTATTTGTGAACAAAATGTCATATTTTATTAATAAAAATCATGAATAGGTATACGAAAATTAAAAAACAAAATGAAAAAAAATTACCCAAGTTTTTATGTTACTGTAGCACGTTAACCTTTTTTTCAATCTTGTTTTTTTCTTTTTCTCAATCTCAGGTGTAGAGGTTATAATTTTAGAATTTCCTCTTGGACGACTTCCTTTTTTTTAGCATTATTTTCTTTTGGAGTCTGAGTAGGAGTATCAATAGTTGGATACCAACATAAAGCTTCGGGTGAAACGTATGGATTTTCGTTGCTGCTGGCTCTTTGGCTGCTGGTGGTAGAAACATTTTGGTAAAAGGGTGTAGAATTTTCATTTTGTTGAGAGGTTGAAGGTGCATTTGAATTTGGCAATTGATTTTTATTGATGTTTGTTGCATCAGGTAGATCGATCATTATAGACTCTGAGTTGAATTTTTCCTTGAACTATTCCAAGAAATCATAGTCATTAAAAGTTTGGTCATTGAATTTCTGAATTCCCATTTTTTTAAATCCAGCAATCACGTTGCTTGGAAAGAATGCTTTCATGAATGCTGATTTAACAAATTTGGCAATGTTGTAGATGGTTGCTTTTTTTAACGGATTGTTCACTTGCCAATTTTCAATTGCTCTGTTATAAGCAACTTTGAAAGAACTGAAAACACCGACATCCAATGGTTGCATTCTATTAGAGCAGTGTGGAGGTAAAGTGAGCATGTTAATACCATGTTCTTTGGCATACACCAAAGCTTCTATACTTTTTTGTGGTACTCTTTATTTTCACCATTTTGAATGAATTATAAATCAATTACACTTACACAATCGATCTGAGTACAATCTGAACGAAATAAGTTCATAAAACAGATCACTATTCAGAATGTAAACATGTTATCAGTATAACAAATATTTTGTGTCAACGTGGCCAAACATTAAGTTGTGTCAAGGTGGCAAAACCACCCAAATTTATTGAAGCCAGTGTTACCAACCAACCAAGTATTCAGTTTCAAATTTTTTTTCTATCAATAAATGCAGAAAATTATCACGATTCCAGTAATATATAATTCATCTACTTTATCTTTCATGGTTTCTCTCCAAAAGAAAAATAAAAATGAAAAAAAATATACTTTTGGTAAAAAATATCACAAAAATTTCATCAAACTTTTTTTTCTCAAAATTTTTTTAATGGATTCCTGCGAGTGATGGATATATGATGGGTTGTATCATTCTACACAACATTTTGTTTTTTTATGATTGGAGCGCTAATAGATAAAAAATTATGAGAGATGTGTCTACGTGGCAGTTGTGTCATTGTGGCAGACCTTACCCTACATCCACTACCACGCTTCCTTTGTTTAATAATTTTAGTTATTGTTTTTTGTTGCGCGTATGTTTACGGTGATATTAATTTAATACATTTTTCTCAAAAATCCGGTGAAAATTAATGAAAAATTAAGGTACACGATTCACGTAACTCCTTTATTTTGAACTTGAATTTAAAATAAAATACAATGAGGTTGTGGATTATGTAATATGAACATCGACGAATGTTTCATTACAGTAGCTGCCATATTGCTTTTAAATTGAGATAATTCTATGTGTGATGGCTACTGGAAAACTAATGATACAATTTGCCAGTTTCCAACGCAAGTGTCAGACCCTAATTTTGGACTTAGACTGAAAACATAATATGGTGGGGTTGTGGAACATATAATATGAACATCCAGTAATGTTTCATTATAATGGCAACCATACTAGTTTTTAAGTCGGAGAATTTTAAATGTGGTGGCTATTGGAAAATAAATGATATAATTTGCTAATTTCCAATACATTTATCCAAAATTGATAATCAAGTATTAACTTAATTGATAAAATGTAACTTTCTCCACTACAAGTCATTAATTTTTCGTAATTATATTAAGCTTTCTTGCTCACTACCCCTTTTTTATTATTTTTAGGAAATATTTTTCCTTGATTTATTCAATAGTTCAGTGTGATGGTAATTGGGGGTTGGCTATTGGCAACAAGTTCATTTTAAATGATGGTAATTGGAAAATCAGCATTTTTTCTTCAAATTCTTATAAAAAGTCTTGTATGAAAATATACAGAGACAAAATTCATACCGTATATACTCAAATTACTTTGAAGTGACCATGACCCAACTTTCATCAAATTTAATTGATAAAATTTTGTACTATAGGGATTTAAACACAAATTTTATGTTAGATGTGGCGGTAATTGGCAAATTATCTTATATCATTTTGTTGCCCTAGAACAAAACTAATCCAATTCCATACATATACGTACATATGTGCGTCTGTGTGAGTGTGCCAAAATCTACTACATAAACTGAAGAAACTGGCTACAAAATTGCCAATGATTGCCTAGGATTTGGCTCTCCCATATATTGGTGTATGATGTAGCAGAACATGCAAAGCTATTGATTGCCTTTTTGTGTAAATACTTCTTCATGACAAGGAATTACACACCATTAAACCTTTAAACCTACATGAATTTTTGTAAAATCTAGCGTTATTTTTCTCACAAGAAGCAGTTATAATTTTATTTTCATGAATGTGATGGACAATACTTATTTGACCCTTGTTTCAGTACGTCATTAGAAATGAAAAGTCCAGCTCACTAAGCCTCTCTAGAAAAAGTAGGTTTTTGAGAAAAAAGCTTTATGAATTTTAAAGGTCACATTAATTGTCTCTAAGTTCATGTGCGTAAATGATATGTTATGATTGTATAAAATTTGTTGATGCTGATAAAATATTAGACAATGAGAAATTTAAAAGCATTATTTCTTGAAATGAAAAATTGATTAAGATAATAAAATATGGTAAATCACCATAATAAACATACAAGCTGTTAATTGTTTCACATTATTTCATCGATATTATTTCACTAATTATTTCCTTGATGTGTATACGCCACTACCCATACAGCTACATATGAACACGGACAAAAATGTTCATTGTGTCCTCTGAAACAACAAATTTTACAGTGCTACTAGAAATTCAGGGCTTGTAATTACATAATTTCAAATAAAATTAAAATGATTCATCAATTTATAACATAAAAAAAGAGAAATGATGAATAGGTATGTGCTAATTTTTATAAAACGAAAAGTTCGTGCTAATTTGAAAAAGAAAGAGGAAAAAACTCTACCGTGGGAAGCCTTGTTAAAAAAAATTAGGTTTTTGAGAAAAATAATTATGAATTTTGATGGTCGCATTAACTGTCTGTAAATTTATATGCGCTATAATGGTATTTTATGATTTTGTACAAAATTTGTTAGCTGTTGACAAAATATTAGATGTAATGGTTATATATCGTAACAAAAAATTTAAAATACACAAGTTGGTAAAAGAGTTTATTAAATATACATTTATAAAACATGAACAGTAAAAACATTAAGAATTAAATGAATTAGTTAGATTGTAAGAGAGTTATCAAAAAGTAAAAAAGAATGTATAAGAACGATATATAGAGGTACGAAACATGAGATTTTATAGTATTTTGATTATTAGTCTAAAGAGGAGGTTCAAGCAAATTTACAGAGTGTTGGAGAAGGGTTTTAACTTATTGGTTAATAGAAATATATGTATATGAAATATGACCAATGGTCTTGTAAGAATATGATATAAAGTGGGGGTTCACAAATAATTTAATGGAAATTACTCGTAGTATATATGCAAGATTGCAAAGATAGTATAAATAAGAAATGAGTTTAAAGGACTTGTGTAAACAAAGTAACTGTTTATGTAGGAAGATGATGTTATTAGGCAAGTCTTGACTTGTTTGAATGACGTGAGTATTTAAGAGTGGAATAATAAGAGAAAATAGACTGAAAGTAATGATGATGATGATGATGATGATGATGATGATGATGATGATGATGATGATGATAATTAAAATACGAATTTAGGAAGTATTATGAACGATACGAAAATATCGTTACTTTAGACTATGTGAAATTTAAATGCATTATTTCTTGAAATGAAAAATTAATTACAGTATGTTGATAAAGTATGGTAAATAATCATATAATTTCAAATAAAACCAAAAAAATATAATAAAGTTATGAAATAAAAAACAGAAAATATTAATGTGGTTAATTTTTATAAAAAGAAAAGTTCATACAAATTATAAAAATAAAAAGAGGGAAAAAAAGCTTTACAGAAAGAACCAACTGGTTGATCTGTTCAAAAATTGGTAGAATGCAATAGTAAATTTTAATAAATATTTGTTTCAAATTTCGTATAATTAGTTCCAAAATTCCGCATTTCATAACCAATTTAAAAACAAAAATAGCGGTACCAGAAATACTGCCTGGTCGATTCGTACCAAAATTGATACCTTACTACACCAAATTATAATAAATATTCGTTCCGAATATCGTAGCTATTTGTGTAAAATTGAACATTTTATAGCCAAAATAAAAACAAAAATGGCGGTACAGGAAGTACCGTTCAGCTTATCCGCACCAAAATCAATAGGTCTTGTCCTTAGCTTTAAAATAGAAATATTCGTATCTAATTTCGTGATTTTCGGACAAAAATTTCGACCTGTACCATGGCAACAATAAAACGGAATATAATCTACCTATCTATTTATCTGCACACATGGACATAAATTTGATTTATTGGTGCTAAAATTTTCTTGAAGTCATGAAACGAAACTCGTACCCTTCCGAAATCTGGGGGCTAATACCGCACCAAGCTTAATAAGTAGATTTTCTAAAGAAACAAACTTAAAAAGGTTGCTTCTTTGCGACAAAGCAACATTAGTTTTCAAAGCTCACCTCTCCTTCCCCTTTAAAGTCCTTACGTATTACCATAATATCAAATGGAATCATTTTTTACTTTTATTATTTTTCGAACAGACCCGAGAATACTCCTAAAACTAAATTTCAATAAAATTCACATCCGTGAACACCCTCGCTTGCCAACCTTATCCCCATCCATGCTAAGAAAGTTCAAGACCATTGACCGACCTTGACAAAGATATACGTTTTACGTTAACACTGCGTGTATACAACCGGTTTAACATTAGTCTGGTACATTTATAAAACGAATGAACTAGTTCCAGCGTGATGATTAAAGAACGATAGGCGGCATGTTTCGTTAAAAATTCATGAAAGGGAGAAGAGAAAGGAGTTAGTTTTGACTACCTATTTATTAGCAGAGTAAAGTCTACGAGGCACGTTCGAAATGGGTATCTACCTAATCTCTTTGTATAAAATTAATTCCTTATCGTATTAGGTGACACACAAACGTATAACGTCTGAGAAATTTCTGTTGTTGTATCTTTTATTGTTGTTGTTGTTGTTATTGTTAATATTTTAGAAAATTACACGACTCCAGTTAGAATCTATGGTTCTTTTCTCTCAGTAATACAATACATAGGTACCTATGCAAACGTTATTCTGAATATTAGGTACTCCTTTGAGAGAAGTTTAAGTTTTGGGAACTTGATTGCGTGGAATGTGTATTCGAAGTGAGGCAGAATGTTTTCAAATTTATGCTGAAAATGAGTATTTTGGTTACCTATTTTGAAAGTACACACAAACCCTTTATCATGCTGAAAATTCACTGCCCCCAGGGAAGCTTTGAATTTTATTTGACTCTTTTTATTACGAATCTATTTATAACGAATATTTTTACTCATCATCCAACATGTATAACTAATTTTGATTCTTCGTGACACACCTTTGACGTCATAAATTGAAGCTTCCTCAATCAAAGGTAAGTAGATTTTCTTTAAAAACCCGATAAAAATCTTGCTGGATAGCCTAACTTTTTCTCATTATACCTGTGGGGATTAGAAAACACTCATATGAGGATATAGGCTGGGCCTATCGACGATAGTCGTCACCTTTGATGACAAATATTTGTGCATTGCACGTTAAAGAAAAATGTATGTTTGTTTATTTGTACTTGTCTATCTTTGTAGATAGACAAGTTAAAAATCTTGGTCCGTGACAAATCGAGAGATAACAATCTCCGCGATGTCACGAACTGATACAGAGATGCATTATCCGTACTTTACCGTTGCCATAGTAACCATAAAGTACGATGAATAATCTACACGTTAGCCTATGTAATTAGTACATAGGTGTGTATGTGTGCGTATAGGGAGCTGGCTATATAAGACCAGAAAATCTTAGGCTAAATTGCCAGTGTTTGCTGAAATCTTAGCTCAATCATACATTCTAGGTATTTTGGCTAAAACACGCAAATTGTTCTATTGAACACCTTCTGTTGTTGGTTTACTTTCCACAATGTAAGGTATTCCACAATACCTTCATTTCTACATATTATCATCGATATTAGGGATAAAGAAAAACATCCACATTTTTAATTTTTAACTGGCCTTTTTTGTTTTTTCTGAAAATCCAAGGGGAAAATTGCCCCACCTGCCCCATGCTAGCTACGCCATTGCCTACTACTGAAAAACTTTCTTATTTTCCTTGTAGAATCTCTAAAATCCAAATTCAAAATTTATTCTCCTCAAATAATGCAAACACCATGTATACAACAAAACCACCTTATATACATACTACCTAAGCAAATTCTTTTAAAATACACTACAGTCGTCTAAGTAATAAATAATAAAAAATATATACATTTCAGAATACTAAAATTAATAATTTGGCATAAATAAATTATTAGCCTATTTTTTTGAAATCAAATTCTTTCAAATCAATGCCCCCAACTTCCATAATACTTGGCTATCAAAAGCATAAGAAAATATAGGAAATACTAACTGATAAGGCTACCCTTTTTATGAAACTACTGTAAAAAATTTAATCAGCAAATTCCTTTAGCTTTCTATACAAACTCGAAAAACCCATAAATTTGTCAAATATGTCTGGAAGTTGTTTAAGCCTATACTTATTCCACAAATTGTAAAAAGTCATCAAATCCACTGAGGGAATGACTGACCTACCATTTCCTCTATTTTTTATTAGACTCGCACTACTTTGAAAAACCAATTAGAAATTTCCTTGGAGATGGTACCTTCTCATAAATCCTATGAAAATTTGTCCATAAAACCCCATGTAAATCACTTTTTCCACACAATTTGGTTAACTCCAGTTGGCACAATTTTGTTCAACCTAAAATTGTTCAATTTTATTAGAGTTCTTCCATCAATAGAAAGATTTAATAATGTTATTTTGATCTTTATCATTGTGAAATGTTTCACATATTCCACGATATATGGAATTATTTTATTTCGTTTGTCTCTAATAAAAGCCTAAGTTCATGGCTAAATTCAAATCAAAAATTTAATCACCTAGGTACTGTAATGAATAAACAAAAACTTTAAGATTCTGGTTGATAATCATGAAAGACGGAAAACATCTGCATTTCTTCACAACCAATTCGTAATTATTTATATTTGTTCCTGCCCTCCAACAGATTTTGATGAGAAAACCAGATACTAGATCCATTAATTATATTGCCATTGTGTTCCAAACAATCCTCCATTCTGGATTTTGATACCATATAAATCTGATGGTTCACTAAACTCTTCTGGTACCTTATACATTAAATTTACTTCCCAGATAGATACCAGAATTTGATTCTACATCAGGAAATTTAAAGGTTCATCTTCAAAAAAATGTTTTATTAAATTTTATCCAATAGGTATATAGTGATAAAATAATCAAATAACGTTTCATCGATGTTCTTCCATATCAACTCTTAAACAATTCTAAATTCGTAAAATATGTACTTTTCTTAAACTTTCTATATATGAATTTGAAGGTCCTATCAATCTTACAAACTTTGGTTTATCTGGACTTTTTTCTTCTTCCATTTTAAATATTAAAATGCAAATTTATATGACATTATGGTTTATAAAAATATGTAACCATCCCCCTTCGGATACCACATCCTTCACGAATTCACAAGCCTAGAGAAAACAATTCCAAATAAAAACTCTAGCGCAGCAAGCGTCGCAAGAAAAAGTAGATTTTGTTTTTTTTTTTTTAATTCACCTCTATCACCAACATTCTTCTAATAAAGTAATAAATTTACCAATATCACACAAGTACGATGCATGTGATAAAATATAGTACTGATTCAGTATCATGTTTTGAAAATATTTTACAAATAAATTTTTAAGTTTTGTGTCAAAAATCATTATTTTTTTTTTAAATGAAAAATTATTCAAAATTCTAATTAGAATGATTTCAGGAAATAATTCGATGGTTCTGTTTCTTGTAGTAACAAGAATTATAAATTATAATATATAAAAAAAAAAAAAAAAAAAAAAATGATATGTGAAAATAATCTTCCACACTGCAAAACGAAGTATAGTTCAGTTGTTTACATGCTGGTTACGAAAATACCAGCGGAAATTTTGTTCAAATCTATTGTCTGGAAGCGGGTGGAGGGTTGGCGAAATTGACTTTTTGATGAGATCTGTTGTTTTTCGGTTAAAACGAGTATTTTTCTCGATGAAAAATAGAAAACGAATTTTTCAGGACCATTATCAGAAGGGTAAAGATGGAAAATCACACTTAATAGCTAATAACTTCGGAAAAAATTGACGAATCAAAACCAAAATTAGTAAGTCTGGTACTTATATAATGGATACTATTTGTACTAAATTTCGTGACTATTGAAAGAGAAATGAAACTTTTATTGAGATAACCTGAAAAATTAGCACCTCAAACAGACCCAAGGAATGAACCATAATACCAATAAGAACCAAATTTGATAGCTTGTTAGATACACTTTAAATCAATACCTGTACCAAAATTTTGTAACTATAGATTGAAAATTACTCCTTTTAGAGGTATTAATCATCCAAAAATGCAACAAAATCACCCTTACCAGACGTACCGTAAAGCATATCCGTACCAGAATTTGTAGGTACTGTCCTTGACCTAAAGCACACATATATACCAAATTTCAGGCCTTTTGGTTGGAAATTGCAATCTGTACGCTGTCCAATATAAAATGCATATAAACTTACCTACTTACCGGACGGACTATGCGCCCGATTCGGACCAAAAACAATCAGGTTCTTCCTTAGGTGAGTCCAAATATGTGTTTCAAATTTCGAAACCATCCGATACAATTTACGCCTGAAAAATGGACTCGACGCAAAAGGTGGTACGTATTAAAAAAAAAGAAAAAAAGATGAATTTTCAAAAACATTGCCAAAATGTTCAGATCACGAAACGAAAAACGTACCCACTCCCACCCCACCCAAGGGTTCGAATACGCGGGCAATTTTAATACGTAGATTTTTTTAAAACATCTACGTGAAACCTTTTCATTAGCATCAATATTCATTCGAATTCGTCGTCCTTCAGCCTTCATTGCGCACAGGTAGTCGCATGCGAAAGGAAAACTTTCGAGTTTCGTAATGGTCGGCAGCCAAAAAAGTTCGAATGTGTTTCGCCGTTCTTCATCATTCGTTGGGCTTGGCCACCATAGTGTGGGTACCTATAATGAAAAAAAAATTTTTTCCAACTTTTCTGCGAGCTACGTAGGCATGTTTATTGGCGCAGGATTCGCGTATGGAGAACCTTGAAAACCTACGGCAATACGATTTCGCGTATAGCCGCAGCCTCGTCCCTTTCTCGAAAAAACAAAAATCTCTTATCTCAATTCGCACGTTTTCTACGTTTTTGAACGTTTCTTCTAGCCATTTTTACCCATTACTGCATTCGTTTAACCGCATTAAACGAGTACACCAAACAACACGTATAGCTAAATATTTTGCCAAAATGATCATTTTTGTCATCTCCATGCTATCTGCGTAAAGGATATTAAAACGAAGTTTGAGTAAAATCGTTCTATTTTTAAGTAGGTTTTCTGTAGAAAATCGACTTATTACGTTGGGTGCGGTATTAGTTGCCAGGGTTGGGAGGTTGGTACGTTTTTCGTTTCATGACCTCGGGAAAATTTCGGCACCAATAACTCAAATTTATGTATGATATAAATATGTATATCATTATAATAAACGTACGATCCTATTTTTTAAGACAAAATTCAACGAAAATTACAAAATTCAAAGCGCATGCGCCAACTACAGATGTTTCGTTGCTTCCAGTCTAATAATGAATTGATCAGTGTTGACAGGACAGTACAAGCCAAAGCGGCGCTTCAGGGCTTGTATATATATAAAATTATAAACGTACAATTCTATTTTTTAAGACAAAATTCAACGAAAATTACAAAATTCAAGGCGCATGCGCCAACTACAGATGTTTCGTTGCTTCCAGTCTAATAATGAATTGATCAGTGTTGACAGGACAGTACAAGCCAAAGCGGCGCTTCAGGGCTTGTGTGTATATATATATATATATAAATAGATAGAGACAAGTCAGTTTCTTGTTCTCACGGTACAGGTCGCAATTTCTGTTCGATAATCACGAAATTTGGTACTAACATTTTTACTAAGTCAAGAATTTCTCGGTGCGGATCGGCCGGACACGGTACTTCCGGTAGCACCATTTTTGTTATTATTTTGAGTATAAAATGCTCAATTCTTCACCAATATCCAAGAAATTCGAAATAAATGTTTATTTTAATTCATTCTAATATGCTACCAATTTCGGCGCGGATCGGCAGGACGGTACTTCCGATATCGCTACTTTTGTTTCCGTATTAAGTCATAAAATACGGATATTTGGAACTATATGTTGGAAATTTGAAACAAATATTGGTTATAATTTATTGTAGCATGTTACAAATTGTGGTACGGTTCCGGTAAAGCTGTTTTTTCCTATCTTTTTTCTAATTTTCATTAACTTTTCTTTCTACAAAAATTAACCGCACATTTATGTTTTCTTTTTTTTATTTCATAAAATTATTACATTTTTTTAGTTTTATTTTAAATGATATGATTGTGTGCCATATACTTTGTCATCTTAATCAATTTTTTATTTTTCAAGAAATAATTCTTTTAAATTTTACATTATGCAATATTTCGTCAGCAACTAACACATTTCATACAATCATAACATACCAATATCGCATATAAACTTACAGCCAATTAATGTGACCATCAAAATTCATAATTATTTTTCTGGAAACCTACTTGTATTGGCGAAGTTTGCTACGCTAGAGTTTTTACTGGACTTTTTTTCTTTTATAAAGATATAGTTGTGATTTCCCTCCTCCATCGTATTATTAAGGTTAAAAGATGTGGAAAACGATGGAAAGAATAGAAGGGTGAAAAAAAAAACAAAAATAAAAACAAGACAAGACAAAACAAAAACACTGAAAGTAGATGTAAAAAGAAAAAAAAAATTGACGTAAAACGAAAGAAAATGTAGAAACAAGACTGTGTTTACACGAACTAGGTTCAGAAGTTTTCATTCGAGGTAATAAAAAATAAATTCTTTTCACAAAATGTCCTTTTGTGTGTAAAGACGGTTACTTGCTTTAATTCAACGTGTAATGTTTGCTTGTTATTTTGAATGGGGTGAAAGAAAAAAAAAAAATTTAAGTTTCTTTCATTTTTTTTTCGTTTTCTTGCTTTTTGCTTTTTTATGTATTACGTGAGTAAAAATTCTGTACAAAGCGAGAAAATAAATCGTTTTCACTCTAGTGTCTTACTCGTTTCGACTCTTTTCAATGAGTTACACACCGTATGAAGAGTTGTAAATGTTAGTTACGGAGGGGTCCTGAAGAAAATGGGGGATGAAAAGTACACGCTGTATACAAAACGGCATTCCTATCTACGCTTTATTAGACGTTTGCATAACTAACGTTCACGTGCTTAAAAAAAGACAGGAACAAAAACAAGAAAAATTAAAAAAAAAAATCATTACTCAACAATTAATTTTGATTTCTGCATTTTTCGTAGCTTTCTACCTCCAACATCTCCTGCATTACCACTTTTACTTTTTTCTGTCTTTCAATTTACTTGATGTTATATAAGATTTTACTCGTAAGCTCTTCGACGATGTATTTTTTTTTCTCTTCTTTTTCTTCAAGTTTATCCACTTTCAAGTTTTAGACGTATTAAATATTTACTTTTTTATTCGTTTTTTTCTTCCTTTGACATTTTATTTCTCGCAATAGGTACTTACATCTAATTAGCAGAAAATCTGACCGTTTTTAGCAGTGATTTACGAAAGAAGAGGTTTAACGTTATGGATTAAGTCGACTTTAATATCGAGTTTAACGATCAATAATATAGGCGTTCAGTGGACATAGTTAGTACCACAAAAAAATAGATGTTTTTAATTTCATATTAACTGATGGTATCAGGAAGGTATAACTCTGATATATTATTGCCACAAGTATAATTATTAGTTGTTTATTACTAAACTAAGCCATAAATTGAATTGATAGATTATATTCTGTCAAAGTATAAAAAAGAAAGGGAAAAAAACGATACGCATCAAAATTGGTAGCATGCTATAGAAAATTATAATAAATATATGTTTCAAATTTCGTACATATAGTTCCAAAATCCGCATTTTATGACCAATTTAAAAACAAAAATAGTGGCACCGGAAGTACCGTCTGGCCAATCCATGCTCAAATTGGGATAGTATTACAATAAATTAAAATAAATATTTATACAGAATTTCGTGGCTATTGGTGTGAAAATGAGCATTTTATAGCCAAAATAAATATAAAAATGGTGGTAGCGGAATGACCGTCCGGCCGCAATCCTCACCAAAACCAATATGTCTAGTCCTTGATTTAGTACAAATGTTCGTACCAAATTTCGTGATTATCGGATAAAAATTGCGACCTGTACCGTGGGAACAAGAAATTGACTTATATCTATCTATCTATATCTATCCATATGTAAGTATATAAATTTGAATTATTTGGTGCAAAGTTTTCCAGAATTCATGAAACGAAAAAGTACCCACTTCTAACCCTGGGGGCTAGTACCGAACTAAAAGTAATAAGTAGATTTCCCAAAGAAAACATACTTAAAAAAAAAACCACGATAGTCAGAGGGATGATTTACTGTCAAAATGATATAAGTTAATGCTATTAGGTACCCAGGAAACAAATGCAAGTGAATAAATTCAAAAGTTTTTCTAGTGTGAATTTAGTAGAAACCGTATATAAGTGGGCCTATTCATATGTATATCGCCTGTACGTGTCTATCTTTAGAAAAAAGTTCTGTCAACAGTCTGGTTAGAAAGAATAATCTGAATTTAAACCGTCAATAACCACAGTACGCCTATGATTATACTTACAGCTAGGTACATAATTATTATATTTTATTTTCTGCTCACTCTTATCGTTGATTGTAATTTTCGCAGTTTAGCGTTCGCATTCCAGAAAACGTTTTCGCCTCCATTTCTCCGAATTTACACCCCAAAACTCGGTATCATGGATAAATTTCCCACAATCCGAAGAATAACTTCGTGAAATAATTACGTTGAGAAACTTGGCTAACTTATAGAACGGTCTTATTAGCGTCAGCTTGTGTAAGCCAGAGGGTTTAAGGGGAAAGATAGAAAAAGAGAGAGACAGGCAGACAGACAGATAGACAGAGAGAATAAAATTATGTAGGTCCAAGTAAAATCTAAACCAAAATGCTAACGTTTTCTACAGTTAGTTGAAACTAGCTTAGCCTAGTGTTGCTTTAAGCCTTTTTTTTTGGCCACTAAGTACGTGGTGGAGGCGAATCACGAATGAATGTGGGTCGAAATTTTTTCGTTTTCTACATTAAATTTACGGAAGTTTCGAACGAGTTTTTGATTAAATATTCAAAATTCAATTTCTGAAGCATTTACGAAACTTTTGTTGAAGTAAATTAAAAAAAAAAAAAAAAATCTGCTTTGAAAATATGTAATTTTTTTCATTATTGGAGGAATTTTTAAATTTTTTTCGCAGTGTAATGGGGCTCTTTATAAGCTCGTGATTCGAATTTGGCATTGACCCTTTTGAGGGTCATTTTTTAAATTTTGAAAGCTAGAAACGAAAAATGTAGAATGACAATCTGTACAGGTACGTAACGTTTGTTACCGAGTTGTACATACATGGTGTCTCCAGTGATGGAAATGAAACAGAGAAATATTTAAAGAAACTGTAGTCTTATATATTTACTTTATAAGTAAGTATTCATTTGCAAATTGCATTACCTACCCGTTGGCGTGATTTCTTTGTTGGTTATTTCTTTTATTACGGACATCATGTAAGTATTATGGATAATCAAGAGCCGTATTATCCACAAGGAAATTGAGGCAGTGCCTTATAGGCTGTAGACGGGTTTTAGGGACGGCATCGATTCGCA
Organism: Ericerus pela; assembly: GCA_011428145.1. Lineage (NCBI taxonomy): Eukaryota > Metazoa > Arthropoda > Insecta > Hemiptera > Coccidae > Ericerus > Ericerus pela. Next base: position 4,568,315 of record WOFM01000005.1, read on the forward strand.
TATATAAAAAACTTTTTTTTTTTTTTTCTGAAAAGATGATGGGTTTTAATTGCCTCAGAGGGCAATAAATCCCAAGTCATGAAATAAGTTTGATATGTATTGTGGACAGTAAATTTAAAATTATGCTAATTTCTCTGGCCATCTTCACGTCTATGTTTAATTTCATCTTCAGAATATTAAAAAAATTGTTACCAATAGGCTACGGATAATACCTACCGTACAGAATAATATAACAATTCTGAAACTAAATGCTCGGATTCAACACTTCGTATCTCTGCCACTATCATAGCAACGAAAAATCTGTGTTGAAACTTATTTACTCCTAATTTTATGTTTTCTATTTTTACACTAAAGTATTTTATTTTTATTTCATATTGCGGGGACTCTGGTATGAGGTGTAGGGGCTCGGCCCCCGACAACAGTTGCCGTCAAAAGGCAGGCTTATTTTTGTCATTGTGACGTTAAACGAAATCACATAATTACGTTTGATCGTAATTACCTGCATGTACTTGCAGGTAATGTACGAGTACCAAATCATGACTAATCTCAACAATGCAATGATGTCATGATCCGTACACAAACTGGCCCATCATCTCTTATCACTACAAGAGATGACGCAACTGGGCCGCTCTCACCAATGTAGGTATTTCTTATGTACGTGTGTATGTGTGTGTGTAAATAAGCCAATATATAAACCATCCAAAGCAGCTCTAAAATTGCCAGTGTTTGAGTGTTCACCCAGGTTTTGGATTACCCATGTTTAATATGAAGTTGCTGAACATGCTTAAATTCTGTTGAATTTTACCTTCTGGTGAGAATATCTTTCTCATGACAAGATATTCCACACATGTCACTCTGTCATCAAGGAACTCTTCAAAAAAAAAAATAAAAGATTCCACCTTTAAACATCCTTTGTCAGAAATACCAAACAAGGTTTTCAAAACCTGCTAAAAATAGATGAAAAAAAAAATCATGCAAGAGATGTAAAATGAGATATAAGGATCTGTAAAAAGAGATGTTGAAAGAAACAATTTTAAAAAGAGTAAGAGTTTTCAAACGAGATGTAAAATAAGATGTAAAAAGAGATGTAGAAATTTATGAATGATTTTTGAAGTTTTTTTTAAAATTACATTGTCATTTTCAAATATTTGGCTTTTGTGATAATTTTTAATGCTTAAGAAAATTAAGATCATGACAAATAATTTTTTCCCCTCCGTATACTCTTGGTTCTCTGAAATATCGAAAACACGTTCTCACGAATAAATTCATGTTGCTAGAGAGTGTAAAATAAAAATATATAAAAAAGAATAGGCTAATGAGAAACGAAAAAAAATCTCCTTTTTCATAAGACTGTAGAGGTATAGGTCTATACAATGAAATTACCTGTCCTCATCGTGAAAATGTTATCCCATGGGTCTTAACCCAATTACATTTTTTTTTTTTTTACTTTTACACTGCTGTAATGAGATAGGCATGTTTTAGACATTTTTGGGAAAGTTGAGTGGGGAAAGGAACTTATAATTTTAAAAATGACACTCTGGTGTGAAAGAAAGAATGATTCTAATTTTCGGTGAAAAGAAATTTTAAAAATTACATTAACTCTATAGGTACAGTATTCTATACAGTGGATACCTGCAGGAGAACGTATTAAATATACTTACTCTGTACAAAGCTCAGAGTGCTCTGCTTTTAATGTTGGAACGTAGTGTTGTAGAACCTAAATTTCTCGTTGCACAAAGCATTTTATTCACTCCTTTTGAGGAAGGTAAAACAAAAAAAAAAAAAAAGGAAAATAACAAAATGAAATCCTACAGCCATAATAACGAAATCAATTCGAGAGAAAGTTTTCAACCGATTTGGCATCATTATTTTGACGATAGTCTATTGAAAATTGTAGCCTACACTCTTAATTTTGATTCAGTTTCTAAATGCGATCCTATTTATCGACAGGCATTTCGAAGTCACGATAATTCTTTAACATTACAGATAGAGAGCAATCGATTAATTTACTTTCGTGAGACTCGGCTGGATGCGATAATAATTAACGTATATTCATTCGGAGATTTTTGTCATCTCGCTTTCATTACCACCCACAGACTTATAGGACTAATAAGATAACTTAAGTACAAAAAAAAAATTAGAAATCTATGAGACTGTAATTAACCGTTTAAACGTTTAATGCACTGCATTCGTATAGGCTGATGAAATCTTTTTTCTTAGGCCATTGAAGTATTTTAAAATAATAAACATCGACATATTGAAAGCACATTGAGCCCAATGAAAAGAACTTCGACCGAAGTTATGGAAGTGAGTGTTCACTGTTTATCATACTGAAGGCATACTTACAGATCGCATGAACATTTATGTGATTTTTTAACATTTAGTATCTGTTTGAAAATGTTACATCAACGAAAATTGCTATCTATTATGAATTCACAAACTTGAATTTTTGCCAACATTCGGTACTGGAAAGGCTTACACCTACAATTCATGGCTATAATAACTAAGGAATCTGTTGTGGAATACCTTGTTGTGAAAGAATATTCACACAAGAAGGTAATCAACAGATTAATTGCGTGTTCTGCCACTTCATATGTACACATGTAGGGGTAAGTCAAAACTTGGGCAAACATTGGGAATTTTAAAGCCAGTTTGAACAGTTTATATAGGGGCTTATTTATACGCACAATACACACATATAGATTAAATACATATGTCTGTGTATAAGGGTGGTTTGTCATTTCTTGTAGAGATAAGAAATGGTGGACCAGTTCATGTACCAAATTGTGACATCACTGTAATTGTTTGATTGGTCATGGTTCAGTTCTCGTACATTACTTACAAGTATTTACAAGCAATTCCGTTTGAACATAATCAGTGCATTTGTTTAACGTTATTGAGACAAATATTAGCCAGCCTTTCTGCAGCAACTGCTGTCGAGGTTCCAAGCCCCTTTATCTCATACGAGTAATGTTCCCACAATGGTTTTCATTCTAAATATTAATTTATTAGTGGCTATTTTTAGCCTAAAAATAGTTCCCACCAATCTTAAACAGGATAACTGAGAAAATACATGTTGACAGGACCAATACATGCTTGATTGTTCAAGACAAATGTGAAATGAGATAAACAAATTTAAAAAAAAAATGTAAAACATTTGTAATATTGCTGCTTAAAAAATTTTAAATGTTAATAATTTATTTTTTACTTTTTCTACTATAAGTCCAACATTAGAATATAATTTTTTGTTAGGCATATTAACAATCTTGTATAAGTTAGTTATTTTGGGAAGAAATGAATGGTAAATGTACCTTACCATCAATAATGGTAAAAATCTTGTCTAAGAATAATAGCAAGGCTCAATAATTAAGTACAGAAGTACAAAACTGAGACTCGCAGTGCAAGGCAAAAGTTATTTGAAAATATTTTAATTTTCAGTTTTCATCTCTATTCGATCATTTTTGGCGTTTATTAATAAATAAGTTAAGATATTTGTGAATTTTGAAAATACATGAATGTTAATAAGTTAAACTTAGCCATCAATATTATTCAAAATCATGAAAACAAGACACCAAGATTTGATAAATTTTTGTAAGTATATTCTTCTTGAACCTAGGAAGGTTCTATGTTTGATTTTATTATTTTATCACTTTAGAAAACTTGTTTACAAAGGAAAATCAGAAGGCTGGATTAACATTTCTACGTGTACATAAAATAAACAGAGGAAAAACATTATGCAAACTTATTATGTTACATTTAATGGCTTTTTCCTGATTCTTAACATTACATCATTGATATGGTTTTTGAGGCGTTGAATTCGAATTTGATGTTCATTTTATCAATAAACCCATTCATCAATCCTCATGAAGCCTAAAAAGGGAATGGTATTTGATTTTCATATATTTTACTAATTAATATATCACCGGACATGTGTTTTGAGGCGCTGAATTTGAATTCGACGTTCATTTTATGAATAGACCCATATTTGACCTTCATGGGGCCCAAAAAGGAAAAGAATTTTATATTTTCCGATTTTATTGTGTAACTTATCAGTGAACACTTAGCTCAGGGTCAGGTTCATAGATTTTAATCATTTTTCAAGCAAAGCTGAAGCCGCGGGCAGCTAATAGTTATACGTACTTATATAGTCGAAGGGTTAATACCATTTTCATCACGATCAAGCTCTGAAGTCCGGTGTTTTCAAGAAAATTCATTTTTTAAATTTTCTTTTGGAACAATCGATCTGTCGATTTCAATATCAGGACGTTCAAATACTAAATTATATCATAGTATCATCTCTGGATAAGATGGCACTTTCGGTGCCGTAAGCTATTTTTTAATAAATTTTATTCAGATATTACCAACTTTTTTATTATTTAGAGCGTTATAGACTTCCGAGGACCATATTCGTACCATCAAAATTCACTTCTTATTACAATAAAAAATTAAAAAAAAAAAAAAAAATCGCAAAAATGTATTTCTGGGTAGTGTTATAGCCGAAAATCTTGCTATCGGTATCGTCGTCTACTCTTTATGAAATAAAATAAAATTTGATTTCGTAACACGATTGCCAGCTCAAATTTGTGGTAGTGACATTGATGCGCGAGTTGGTTTGTGCATGAGTATGCGTATGCTTTGAATTAAAAATGTGGGTCAGAAAACGTACAGCAGAGAACAGACCGAGTAAAATCCATTAAATAAATACCTTCAAAAATTCTCATTCATTCCTTGAAAACAGTAAAAAAAAATTTTTTTTTTTGTATACTTCCGGTTTTACAGAACCATTGTTAAGCCCAAAAAGGGGGGAAAAAACAAGAAAGAAAAGAAATTATATTTAACAATTTTTGGTTTAAATTAATAGAAATGAAAATTCGCACACCCATAAAAACGAAGCGAATATACGAGAGAGTGAGAAAAAAAAAACAACTAGAAGAAAAAATGAAAAGGGAAAAGAATGAAATTCGATTCTGCAGCTGCTATTTTCTGGAAATTACTTTTTTTTTTTTTTTTTTTTTTGGAGGAGTTAAATTTATCTTTAGCAATGCGCCACTATTCTCTGGAACTCGAAGAAGATAAGATAGAAAAAAAAAAAAAAGAAAGTTAATCGAAAATTAACTCGAATTTGAAGAACATTGTGCGTAAATATTAACGATTTACGTTTTTTTATTCTTTTCTCTCTTTTTTATTATTTTTATTTTTTATTCATTTATTTCTCTTTCCAAAATAATTCATCATGGAAAGATGTTTTCGTTATTAATTTTTTCTTCTCCTCACTGCTTCTTATCGAAATTAAATTTTTTTGCTTTGATGAAAGAAGGGCAGAAGTTACTTCCGAATTCGTACAGTGAGCGCAAGCAACCCATCTCATTTTTTCCCCCATAGGAAACGCATTTAATTTTTTCTTTTCATTCATTTAATAATATTCAATTCAGACCTATTTGGTTGCCTGGTGATTCCTTAAGGTAATTTCGAATTCACGTGGAATTCACTTCCTCCTAGTTTAATACAAAATGGTGTACGATGCATATCTAACTGTCTGAAAAACTTTACACGTCTACTTGAGGTTGTGTGGTTAAGGGGGATGTAGCTCCCCTAAATTAGTTAGCTATGAAGGGTACTTACATGCGTGAATTACTGGACACTCGACTTATCTGGTTGGTCAAAAGTTAATTTCTTGACATGAAGGTTTGATCTTGTTATGAAGAAATGCCAAAAATAATTTTATTTTGCATAAATTTCCACCTCATCACAGATACCACAATAGTTACAGTATCATGCAACACGGAATTTTGTGTATTTTGTTTATTCTAGAATATTAAGTATTATTTGAGTTACAATTTTCTCAACTAACTACGTTTAGACATGGTTTCATCCTTACCATCAAATTCATCCTAGTCTATTAGCATTAGTTCTGTCAACAATGGATAATATCATTTAAAAAAAAAAGATTTTAACTCTTTTTTCTATTGTTGAACAAAAGCTAAACTAAGATCAAAATTATGGAACTACTGGATCAGATCTTTGTCTAAGTGTAGGTGTAGGTGTAGGTGTAAGTCTTGGTCCAGGTCTTGGTCTCAGAGTCATAGCTCCAGGTTTTTTGTCCTCATGGATTAATATTGTAACAGCCACTTCATACATGAAATAGCCCTTTTAATTTTTGATAAAATATTATCTATGCGCTTTCTCTCAGTATGGAGACACGTTGAGAAACCTTGCATCGCTATTTCAGACACTTGTATTACACTATCCCATACTCCTATGAATAACAAGTTGATGGAAAAAAACCTATCTGACCATCCGAATAGAGTATTTTCTACTACTGGAGGATTTATGATCTTTTTATATTTTTTATGCTGACTTCTTTACTTCACATAGAATAGTGAGGACATTGACATTCGAAGATGTTGTCACACCAATTGTTCATACTTCGACTCAGATATCAGTGTGTGTTATGGACTGCCAAATATATTTTTTTTTATTGAAACAAATTCTTTCCAAAAATGTAATCATCGATTTTGTGGTCAATTTTGTATCTTTTGGTAAGTTGTACTCTTATAATTTCCTACCATTCCACACACTGACCCCAGCAACAGCTCTGTTTATTCTTGGTCTTAATTTGTCAGGTTATAATCTTATTTTCAGTCTGCCTTAAAAGATTTTTGCAATAGGGAACTATTATTGAGGCCTAAATTACACACAGCATATAATATGGTCTTGCAAAAAATGAAAGAATAAAAATTAATGAAATATTCCCTAACGCAGATTATGAGGTTGAAACGTTGCAAAAATTTTATCATTTTTTCGTATTCTTTAGGCTTGGTGTTTCGTCTTGGTACCTCAGCCTTGGTTTCGAAAAAAGTGCAATAAACCAATGTAGATCTCCTCCTCCCTGTTTCACGAATCCATTTCCCAATAGATTAGTCAAAAATCATAAAATAATCTATCCACATTACGAAGTCTGTACAAAAAGTATGTAGATTGAGTCCATGAAATCATGAATTGTATTTATTTTTCACAAATAAACATGGTCCCCTTCAAAGTATACCACTTGAAAACTCACAAACTGTTACAAATGATTTTTTCATCATATAAAACAGAGTTTCCAACTCTTTCTTTTTAGAGCTTTTATTTTCAAAGTCTCATAGTACTTTCAATCATCATCACATCACCGAGATCGTAACTACATGATGGATTTTGATTTGGGTGAATAGGTAGTGGTCACACTTTTTCAGGTTTGACAAATCTGAAGGTTGTCAAGTCGCAACAATGTTTGCCAACACTGCACACAATGAGCTGTTGCTGCTACCAATTTGCCCGCACTCTCCATATTGTCCAAGTTTTTTAAAGAAATTCAAAGAAATTCAACAGTTCCCTTCCACTATTAATATTCAGTTACTCAGCTACCAGTCAAGTAGTTATTTGGCTATCTACCTTCCGTCATAAATTTGCGTGCTGTTTTAAAATTATTGGTCGAGACGGATAAGGAGGAATCCATACTTCTTGTTCTTTAGTCTGTTAACTCTCGCCCCTCCCTTAATCTCCTTATCAATTTGGAAAACGTCAAATTGTTATAGGTTAGTTTCTCCATACACCCAAGGTAATATTTCAAAGATTTCTCACCCAGATTCATTCGATTACCTACTTTAGTAAATTATGTTATTCATTTTTGTTTCATTTCATATTTTTACGAATTGTGACGTGATTAAAAAAATTAACTGAAGCCAAGTACTATAAATTTAGAATCTGGTATCTTAAAAAGCTTGAAAAAATTGTGGTAGGTCAAGGATGCATTGGGAAATACGCTCTTTTTATTTGACGTGTCAGTGTTGCCCGAAGGTGAGAAAAAAAATCAGTCAACGAACTTTTCGTACAGACCTGGTATGGTTATACTTAGTCAAATTTTCAGTATATACCTACATGGTATTCCACGAAAAGCCAACCCGACGAGCTAATAGACAGCAATACTCCATTACTCTTGTCATCGTTTTCCAATTTTTCAGCGCCGATTAACTCCAGTCGTTCAGATGCTGTAAAACAGAAATTAAACCATAGTTTACCACTCGGAGTGACGGGATGAATTCATTAATTACAACCGATCCTAACCCATCGACGATTGTCATCCGTTCCATTTCGTTTTCCATTAATCACATTCGCACTGATACTCGAGCTGCTGCGTTTATTTCACATCTCGCACCAAGAATCCCTTAGGTATAGGCTAAATATTGAAGAAGGTATATCTTTTGTTTTTACTTTGAATGCCTGGGAAGGGTTGTTTGATGGTGCGACTTGAGCTGTCGTCCAACATAATAATAATAATTTCATTTTAAAAAAAAAAGAAAAAAAAAGGTAGAAGTAATACCCAGTTACTGTACCTTTCATCATTTCATTAGGTACCTTCTAACTTGCCCTCTATTTTCCCATTAAGTGAAGTTAAACAACAGCCAAAAATGTTTTCATATCCTCAAAACTCTGAGAATGCGCGTACATTGTTTTATTGTTTATATAATTTGAAAACCTAATTAACGAGTTTACATTTCACACTAAAATAAAAAGCACGAGTGCAAAGAACGCAGAAGGTGAAAAGTTTAAATAAATAAAAAAACAACAATAACAAAAATATAGAAAAAAGAAGAAAAATAAAATACGGAGCCATATTAAAAGTGTATTTATAATATACTGGTAGTTGCGGCTGGCATATTATGTTGTGGGTAGTATGTAAGCATAGGTACCTACAGCACATAATTTTTAAGATGTAGGAAAAGAAAAATTAAGTATGATGAATGACTTCCGAACCCAATTAAATTATACTGTACAACGAATTTGTGTTTATTTTATTGTCTCTTTTTCGTTAACGTATTCAGTTTGAGAAGTAAAACACCACACAAAGGTGCCGCCGGAACAGTGTGAAGGGGTTCGCAAATTAAATTATATCAACACTTTTTCTTATGAATATGTATAATATACATAACTGTAAAAATCTTGTTCTCTTTGGAAAATAAGTATGTTCCTTACCTACAGTTTTTTTTTTTTTTTTTAATATGGTACACATTTCTATTTTAATCACGGGGTAAAAACTAAAAGGTGAAGGTGGTTGGACAAATCTGGATGCAAGTCACGATGTTAGTTTTGAGGCAAATTTCCGTGCAAAAGAGAGAAGAAAGAAAAATTTGTTAGTGTATGTTTTGTATTTGATTACATTCAACACATAAACACACACACGCTGGTATTTATATACTTAAGTGGACTCGCCTTCACACTGAACTTAAGTGGACATTCAAACTAAGTACACCACCATACTCTATAATTTTTTCTGAACTGAAAGGTGACCTTGAATTTTCCATATACTCCGATTTTTAGCTGTTTTTTGAGAAAACATCCTTACGACTACATTCCACATAAGGTCACGTACCACTGAACACATACGATGTCCTCTTAAGAAATGGTGTGTTTAAATACACACACTGTCCACTTAGAGAAATTACACACACCAACTGTTTAAACATACATTTTCCTCCTTTGCAATAGAATCGGGTAAATTCAGCTCAAAATGAGTAGAAAATAACACATGAGAGAAATAAAAGAAATGAAAAAAAAAAAAATGTTAGGTACAGATAATAATAGGTAACATTTTGACACCAATACATTTTAAAAACAAACATTGAGGCAATAATGGATAGTGTGGGAATTAGCACTTATAGCAATTGCATTACAGAGTAAATATTTTGACATCGTTGCATTATAAAAGAGAATATTCAAGAACTGATGCATAACAAAAAGGAACAGTAGAGCAACATTACATTAGTACCAACACTAGTTACAAATGCATTGCAAGGCATTTGACTCCCAATACTTAAGTAAAGGTGAGCTAACAAGATTTTCCATATTGTTAAAATTTAATATCTAATTCATTTTTGGGTAGTATACAATTTCATGAGACTTTTTTCTGAGGTGCTAAGTCTTAATCTAATGATGCTTTTTTCATTTGACCTTTTTGTTTTAGGATAATTATATGATTATTTTAGTGCAAACAAGAGTTTATATACCCTATCAGGATATATTATGTTTTTACATAGTTTTGGGTATGAAGTAGGAGTTTGATGATTAGAGGGATTTATTTATTCGAGAATATTCGAGGGACCAGTACACTGAGGTCACCAAATATCCCATTAAAAAACATGTTGTGAATCCTGACAGGAAGTAATGGTACTTTTGCCAGGTAACTATACAATTTAAAGGGAAAAATGTAGAGAATAAAAATACGTTTTTTTGTGTAGATGAATATCTACGTTAATATAATAATATGATGAACATATCAGTTACACATTTCTCCGGGGAAAAAAGGAAAAAAAAATTTTTAAATCTAGTTTAAAATAAAATAAAAGTTTGTTTTATAATTAACACTTACACATACAGAAACGTAAAGAGATAAATTAGTACAAAATAAAAACATAAAGGATTGTCGGAGTTACAGTAGTGGAGGTTAGTTCCAGAACTGTATCTCACAGCATTTGATCGGAATAAAAAAAAATGTTTATTTTACCACCTAATAGGTAGCTGGCCAATTATTATTGTTACTTCCCTTTAAAATGTGTGTATGATGGAAAATACTTTTTCAAATATTTTTACAAGTCCAAAAATTGAGAAAAAGTTATTTCAATTTTTTAATAATTTTATTTTTCCGAATATCGAAGACAACAAACATTTTTAGGATGGTTGAAGTAGAGGCATTATTTCTTGTTAAAACGTTTGTACAAAGGTAAACACACTTTCAAATATTTTTCACAAACCAAAAATTAGGAAAAAGTTATTTCAATTTTTTACAAGTCTGAAAAATTTTTTTCCCTTATTCAATTGAATGAAACATTGTACGAAAAAATTATTCAAAAAAAAATTTTTCATCATTAAAATAATTTTCCAAACATCCCGAAAAAATTTCCATAACACCTAAAAAATTTTCCAAATGCCCCAATGACGGAAAAAACGATCAATTTCTTTGGACTAAGAGTGGAAGGAGAGGGACTTTTTCATGGACTTTTACCATTGACTGGAGCCACTTTTCAATGGTAAATGACCGCCGAATTTTTGTCCCATAGATGCCCTCTTAGTACTTATGATCACTCACTCACGGCAAGTTCACAGTGCCATCTGGCTCCAGAGGGGAGGGGTAGTAAAAATGTAATTGAAATAAACTTCTTTAAATGATGTTTAATATCAGAAATAGCTTATTGATAAAAAATTACTCCCAGTGAGATTTGTTTTGTTACGTCACTTGGATCACCTTATTCTATTCCACAGTATTTTAATTTCATTGCAAACATAAATATTTTTAAAATTGTTGACATAAGTGTTATGAAGTGTATAGAAAATCAAAAGTTCAATTGGATTCCTTAATAAACATCTACCAAACTCAACAGCTAGTTTTACATTAGTTGAAGTAAAGAAGGGAAAACGAGGTGAAATATTTTGCATACATACAATTTTTTCATGCATCAAAAACTGAAATTCATTTCGATCTAATTTATGGAAGTTCAATAACAGAAATAAAAAAACGAAAACAGTTAAAACCCCTTTCTTTATAATTAAGGAGTTCTAATTTGAATCACTTACCTTTTGGATTTAAAAAGGCAAGAAATTTATTTACCAACATTGAGAACTGAACAAAATCACACAAACACAAATTTGATAAGTACTAAAAGAAACAGCACATTTTTCAACAAATTTCATCACTTCATACGAGTGAACAAATAAACAACTGCCATCATATTGCACATTTTTATTAAAGGCTGCTTTACCTTAGTCATATTTCACTCTTTTTATAAACTGGAAGTACATGGTAGTTGGTTAGCTGCAAAAATTAAAAAAATTGTTTTTTTATTGTAGTCCTTAAACAGACATTTGCCGCTCTATTTTTCACTCTCTTTGTGAATTGGAAGTACCCATAGGTACTTGATTTCCAGGAAAAAAAAATTATTTTATTTTCATTAGAGTCCTTAAGTGGACATGCAATTCTTTAAGCGGACCTGCTATTCCCTGAGCAGACAATCTTATTCCTAATGGGGACAGTGTATGTAAAATTCACCAGATTTATGTTACTTCTAGGAGGACCAACAATCAAAAGATTTATGCTACTCTTAGGTGGACCTGTAGTTTTTCTAAATTCAAGATAGCAGCACAATCAGTCTATTTAAACACACCAACAAAATACACACACACTTTGGAAACTCTGAAATGACCCAAAGTGGACATTGCTAAAAAATAGCTAGAATGACTACAGTACCACATAGTTCCACTTTAAGACAGTTGTCCATAAGCGGACCAGATTTTATCCACTTAGGGACAAATATCTGCTTAGGGTTGGTCATATGCCGGTGAATGTCCACTTAAGTATACGAATACCAATGCGCGCGCACACACACACACACACACACACATTAATATAAAAAAAAAACATTTATTGTTTCAGTGGAAACAACGAATCATATACAGTGTTACCAGCAGCAAAAATAGAAACCTGTACCACATTAATTTATTCAGTCCGCTGAGGCATTGAAGCACAGTTTTGTTTTTCATGTCACCAAAAGAATTTTCAAATCAAGAAACCAAGCTGAAGTTCAAAGTTATGTTAAAAGAAACTTGATTCATTAAAACTGAATAATAATAAAAATATGAAAAGTTAGTAGTTTTTTACGTTTTTGGACATAAATATATAACACCATGTGGATTTTATTGTATGGTAGAAAAATATGATTTATCAACTTGGGTCAAATAAGTATCTATACAGTAAAATGAATTTAATTTCACCCTTTGAAACCGGGAAATCTTTAGCTTTGAATGGAAAAAATTTTCACTGGCTACCACAGAAGCACGAAGGGCTCTTTATGGCAATACTGAACTAAGCTTGAAACTATAATTATAACAAATACAGTAAAAAAGAGACTATAGTATAGAGGACAGCAATATGAGTTGCATATGGAGAGGAGGATATTCAGAAAAAACCAAATTTTTAGTATTGCTTGATAAAAGTGGGGTAAAGTGTAGTTAAGTATAACATTATCAGCTCCATAGTATTGAAATGTTGGTAACACTGAGTGATAATGAAAACATAATATAAATAACTAATGTTAATGCGAATTTAGTTTGTTTCCAGCATTTTTCCTTATGTTAATCAGATAATATTATCCTATGCTATAATATGAGCAATAATTGTATGTGTATATAAGCCCTGAAGAGCTGCTTCGCGGCACCTTGACTTTTGCCCACATTGGCTTTTGCTGGAATATTGGTAACACTGTAGAATTAGTTGTTTCAGCGGAAGCAACAGAAAATTTTTTTGTTTATGTGTCTGGCCATGTGGGTAATGGCGCATGCGCATCGAATATGAAGGAATATATTAGCGAAATAATACTGTGAAATAATTTTGATAAACGAATTAATTTTGGCCGGCTTGTACATTTATTATAGTGGTATATGTATGTATGTATGTATGTATGTATGTATGTATGTATGTATGTATGTATGTGGGTATGTATGTAAATATATTCTGAAGAACTAGACTGATAGTGTTACTGAAATTCACAATTTCAATGTTTTTTGGTTTGAAAAAAAGATTTATATAAGTCAGTTTGAGAAAATTTGTGAACAGATATAATTATGAGCATCTCAATCTATCCATCAGCAGCAAGTGATAACAACGAAAGATGAAAAATTGTAACTTGCCTTAAAAGTAACAGATAGGAAATGTTTTATTAGTGAATTTTGGTAGGCCTAAACTGCGTATGATTATTATGATTTATGACTAATGAAGTAATGAATTAAATACTGCGATCTTAATTCACGAGATATAGGATAATACTGAAGGATATACCTAACGAACATATTGCTGAAATTATCCAGCTTGATTTAAGTAAACAAATTTTTTTCTATTTTCCACATCTTGGTAAACCAGTTACTTTTGATAAAATATGAAATACCACTACACAAGTTTTGTTTTCACATAATTTTTAAATTTACATTAATGGAGGATACTAGTATATTAAGTAAATATTTAATTTTATTGTTGAACCACCTAAAAGTGATGCCATACTAACAAGTCAGCTTGAGGAAAATGTGCAAAAAAGCAACTGAAAATCATAATTTTCTGGACTGGAAGTTGTCATTAACATTACGTCGATATTATTAATCTATTAATTGATTTATTTATTTTTATTTTATTTTTTTCAAGCCGGCTCAAAATCAAAAGCATTTTTTTGTAATTTTGATTGGATTTTTCAATCGATCTAATTTGCACAAGATATCTACGGCTAAGATGATCTATTGCCAGGTGACCTTGCGAAATAATGTCCATCTATTCTTTCAAACCCCAAAGATACCAGTGTTAATAAACTAAGAATTTAAAATGAAAAAGACGCCACGATTGGATGGAAATTTGTAACTTATGAGGAAAGGAAAAAAAATTATTCTGAAACGTGCACCTTTTCCATCATAATATTCTGCCTTTCTTTGCCTCTGATAAAACATCAAGCCGGAAGTACGTAGTCGAATGTTCTCAGATGTTCAGCTAACACAACCCCCTTCATCGTAGCTTCTTCGAACGACGACGACTTTAACTAAAAATGTGTAGGAAACAAGAATATTTTTCTCGTTCGTCAACCTTCAGTAGACGCCTTGTCGAACGAATTATTTATTCCATTAACTTCGACAAAGAATGAAATGGGTCTAAAAAGCACCGGCAAAGGCTGCGCAGAAAGAAAGAATGAAATAAGTAAGAGGAAAAAAAAAAACAGTTCTCATCGAAATGGATGCATTCAATTCGAAAGAAAATTGACTTTTATTTTTCGAAAAGGTGGGAGCGATGGAAGTGAAGAAAGCGAAGCAAGAAGAGGATTATTAAAAAAAAAAAAAAAAAACAATAATTTTTATAGAATTTCAACTTTTGCTGTCTTTAGTATTTTATTATCTGCAGCATTATAGACGCGACTGTGAATATCCAGTTTTGGTTATGAACCTGTTACTTCCTACCCATTGGCTGTGAGATTTATCGTTGATATTATGAGCGGACTATATGTACAGTATTTCAGCGTCAAATGTGCTGCAATTTATGATTATTATAAACTCATATTTAGGCCTGAAAAAAACGTAGGTACCTATGTAAAATTATCCGATTTTTATTTTTAAAGGGAAATACCAAAATGTAAAGCCTACCGTACCAATTGTGCATGTGGCAAAAAAATCTATAAGATTTCAATCGATTTTATTAGATTAGTACCTCTATTGAGTTATATTTAAATGTGTATTTATAGTATTTTTCTTGAAGAGGAAGTTCGGCGTACCAATCAGAGCCGCCATTTTACAACGCATTTTAACAATATTTGTTAATGTCTCACTGATGGAGCAATTAGTTAGATTTTTTTGACGACAATATAAAAGACCTCCTACCAAATACTTTCCAATTAGGTACCTACACGAAAAAGATCACCTACCAGACCGCCATAATCATGGTCTGTGGCAGTGGTTAATCTTAAGCCTACAAATACTCGATTACAATGTCAATCATCAGACCACTAAACAAACACAGTCCGCAGAATTTTGTTTGATATGTATAGTGGAAGTGATTTTTACAAAGCACCTAAGTAGAGACATTAAAGGGATGGTTTTCAGAATAGCGAGGTATGAAAGTGGCTTCAATATGAATTAATGATCTTCATTTAGTGGCTTGCTTATGAAATATCAATAAGTCATCTGTATATTAGATTCCCTTATCTCTAAATAAAACTTCAAGGAAAGGTAAGTAGGTATTCATTTGCTTACAGCATACCTGATTTTTATTTATTCTGATTATGAGTACTTTTCTTATCATCAAGGCCTTTGTGAGGGAAGGGGGAAAGGGTACCAAAGGTACCAGGCCCAGACATCTTTAGGGGGCCCGGAATGGCCTTAATTTAGAAATAAATTGTAATTTTTAAGTATAAACGGTGAAAAAGGGCGTCAGGACCGATCCATGATGAGATTTTTGGGAGTAAATTTTCCAAAGGTTTGAAAAAAACCACTAAAATACATATTTTAAAACCCAAAACGTATCTAAAAAATTTATTTCGTAAGAAGAGCGAGCGAAATTGTTTTATGAATTTATAACCCCTTTCCAAAAAAAAATCCTGCAGCCGGAGCTAAGAGGGGCCCTTCAGTTTATTTCTCATGGGCCCGAAATTTCTCTCTGAGGTCCCGCTTATCATTCACCCTGATCAATACCTTCCGAGTATAATTAACATAACGTGGATAGTGTGATTGTCTTATGGCTGGAATCCCATCCAAAATGATTTTCGTTACGAAAAAGGTGATGACGTCATAATTATAGATTTAAAAATTTTATGGGCAGGGTGAGGAGTTTAAATGGCATCCTTGAGATGAGCAGGAAGTGGGTAACGGGATTAATGGACACCCGAGGAGGGGCAGGGACAGGAGACACTCGAAAGGGGGGTTGATGTCATTATTATGAATGTGAACAATTCAAGGGGGAAGGTGTGGAGTTGGAGGGCCCTTCTGGGGAGGGGTATAGACAGGAGGAATCCAGAGGGGGCGATGACGTCGTAAGTATGAATTTGAAAATTTCAAGGGTAGGTTTATTGGTTTATTAATAGTATCAATGGTCCACAGGTGTAGGTAGTTAGTGAAAAGTCGAAGGAGCTCCCTCTGTACCTCACTTTCTTATTTAGCATTAAAATATTTAAACTTGAAGAATTCTTATAATTTTTGTAAAAAAAGACACTAGAATTTTTTAAATTGCAACAATTGACTGTCTCTGTTCGATATCATATTCCGTCCCAGAATATTTTTAATTTTCTTTCTTTACAATCTTTTATCGACTTGCGATTGTCCTCAAGAAAATGAGAAATAGAGGTATATTTTTCTCTTTTTCGGCATCGCCCCCACATTTCTTCATATACCGATCGGATTCCAGGGGGACAAATCCAGCACATTCTTATGTAACAGGCAAAACAACCTTTCACTGATAAAAAGTAATTTTCAGCTCACTTCAAAGAAAACACCTATGCATCAAAAAATTTTCTAAAATTTTTCTCAACAAATGCTTAGTGGATAGATCTCAGTTGAGTTTCTTACGTTGCTTTCCAAAAAACGGTGAGAAATTTTCAAGTTACAGAAACAAAATTCACGCTTAGATACTTTCCTGTAGGTAATTATAAATCGAACACTTTGTACAATTGTATATATTTAATTTGCCTTCAATCTGAACTTGAATTTTTTTTTAGTTTACCACAGTCTCTTACAAGTTGGGCTCATTTCACTGAAACTGTAGCGGAAAACGGGTGTCAAATTCGAGAATTTGGCTTCTAGAAGTACCTAAAAAAAGTGTGCGAAACTTTTCTGCGTCGTACTTTCAATCATTAGCCAAGTACTAAACTGATAGCACCTCTTGCTTAAAGTTCTGATTATAGCTAGGCCAATAACTGACGTAGTATGAAATAAGCCATTTAGTTAATATTTTGTCACTTCAAATGTTCAACCCTATAGGCGTTGTCGAGGTGACCAGGGAAGGTCGATTAACTACCTAAAACTTGAGAAAAAGAATTCTCTGCTTTGTTTTTCAAGTATGTATGGAAACAAATTTGGACATTCAAACTAAAAAAACAAAAATTCATCCCTTCTAAAACAATTTTTGTTAAGCCCTTGTTCAGCCTACTCGGCAGTTACCCAAATTGAGTAAGAATGGAAATGGGACCCAGAAAGCTAAATTTTGAGTGTGAAATGAAGACACTTCGCCTACGAACGTAAACAACGTCAACCTTTTCGTTATGGTCACATAGAATTCCTAGGTCTTAGACAGATCTCACACAATGTGGTCTTGCGCTCAGTAAGAGAGCCTGGCCAGTAATAAGCAACAAAAAGGTATTAGTTGTAATATTGAGTATGATAACACAACTATTGAGGTACTGGTGTCTCACCGCAGTAAAATATTAGGACCCAACGACAGTGCAACCAACCTTGCACACACAAAGTAAACGTTTCATTTGTCTGCGGTTTGGGACTTGTCTTTTTTTTCTTTATAGAAAAGATGTATGTATATGTATGTGTATGATTAAATTCGTTTTTTTACCCTTATAACTACATTTTTGAATTTTTTTTTCAGAAAAAAAATTGAAGAGGACGCAAATAAATATACAATGGAACATTTATCTGTTTTTTTATTTTCATAAATTCGAGAGAAATATGTAATTTTGGATATGAATTCTAATTAAATTCCATTCAATCTGAGTTATCGAACGTAATTACGAGATAACCGTTATATTTGCAGAGAGCTGAAATTTTCAAGACATATTTTTGTATGTTTGTTGAAAATTCTGCGAAAATTTCAGCTCAGTCGTACATTTCAAAGTCAATATATTGCTGAAATTTCGCAAATCTCCAACTAGACTGAATCCTTATCACATGAATCACTCAATCTGAACAGAATTTTAGTGATACTTAAAAAAACAAATGGAAAATCAAGTTGAAATTTTGCCGAGACATATTGATGTACGTTAGTGGTTAAGATTATGAGAAAATTTGGCTGAAATTTTACATTTTATTTACAAGATATCGCTGCAATTCTGTTCAGATTGAGTGATTCACGTGATAAGGATTCAATTTAATTGGGGATTTGCGTAATTTCAGCAATATATTGACTTTGAAAAGTACGATTGAGCTGAAATTTTCACAGAATCTTTAACAAACATACCAAAATATGTCTTGAAAATTTCAGCTCTCTGCGAATAATGGTTGTCTCGTAATTACATTGGATAACTCAGATTGTATGGAATTTAGTTGGGATTAATATCAAAAATTACATATTTCTCTCAAATTTATGAAAATGAAAAACAAATAAATATTCCATTGTATATTTATTTGCATCCTCTTTAATTTCTTTTCTGGAAAAAAAAATTCAAAAATGTAGTTATAAGGGTAAAAAAAAACGAATTTAATCATACACATACATATACATAAATATCTTTCCTATAAAGAAAAAAAAGAAAAGTCCCAAACCGATGACAAACGAAATGTTTACTTTGTTTGTGCACGGTTGGTTGCACTGACGTTGGGTGCTAATATTTTACTGCGGCGAGACACCAGTATTGAGGTACGATATGAGTTAGCAGTAATTCCAACAATAATTGGCTAGCCGTCATCCTTGTAGTGAATTGTGAATCTAACTTCCGATTTGACTCACCAATCCATTTTCGTTACCATTACCGCACTTTATCAAGGCTTGTTCTCCAGTACTAGAATAATTCCAATTTCACAATCTTAGTTAGCATGATGTCAATAAAAGTTGGCCAATAATGGCCCAGTATTACGCCTGTGTAGAGTGTGAATATATTTCTGATTTGTTGAAACATTCTTTAGGTGGGCCTAAATTAAAATTATTGACATTTATTTTCACCGAATCTAATACTACGTTTTGAATTACTATTTTATGTTCGTATTTGAAATAATTTTAATCACTCGAGATTTACATAAGATTATGAAATGGCAACAACAAAAAAATATAATTTGGAAAATTTTCTAAATGCTCTACCAAATTTCATCCAATACTCACGTCTAGTTTTTCCCCACGACAGTTGAGCCAATGTTATAGTATCAACAAAATGCTAAAGGAATTTTACTCGATGAACCGTTTCAATTAAGTTGGCAACAAAACACGTCCCTCAGAAGAAAACAGAAAATAGAAAAAACACCCCGCACTACGGAAGAAGAAGACAAAGACGAAAGAAAAAAATAAATAAAATAAGATTCTGTTCGTATATTGTCTCCTAAAATAGTCCAGCCATTAAATTAGAAAATCCGCGAATGTCTGTCAGGGGAATTTATGGGGTAGAAAATTACTTTGAAAATCAAACACTTCAATCTTTATTCGAAGTAATCTGCGAAAGATATTCGAATTACTTCTTCAGGTTAATGAATTTTCGCCACTTTTTTTCTTTCTTTTATTCGTCTGTTTTTTGGTTCTTTTTTTCTTTTCTTTTCTTCATTCATTTTCGTATCGACTATACGTCTCGTCACTGCATAATAGACACCATTCACTGATACACTTTTACACGCAGAAACGGAAAGAAAAAAGTGCGGATAGGACGTAACGAAGATGAAGAAAATCTTCATTTAGCTTCTACGTTCGACGAAAATTGAAATATTTTCGGATTTTCCGCCTCCCCGTAAAACAAAAAAACGAAAAAAAAAAAAAACAACTAAGCTAAAAACGCTATTTTTGATAAATACGACATTTTATTTTGCAGTACCATTAACCATTTCAAATTCCTTCGTCTTTTTTTTTTTTTTTTTTTTTTTTTTTTGCTGCTTTGGCTTAACTTACACACTTTTTCTCTGTGCAATTTTATCGTCAACGTGTAATTCTCTTTCCCACAGTAATTCAATTTAGTACATTTTTCATACCAGCATATTCGGTTATTGCTTTTTTTCTACGCTGCTGTACTTTTCTCTTTCCCTCTTCCTCAGCCCTCGACACTGCTTATTTAGATATCTACCTCAGTTTCTCAATAAATTTTCACATTCGAAAGAAAGATAGGTCAACGCATCGAAATCCACGTGCTCTCCTTAATATTTCAGTAATCGAAGTAATACGTGAACGTTCTCAATACAATATTGTATATTGAATGGAAAAAAAAAAAAAATAATAACTAATAAAAAAAAATATATATATATATATCGAGAATCGAATTTTCGAAATCAAGCTAGAGGTTATAATATTCCAGTAATAGACAATGATGGCACACATATAAAACTGATGGTATGACGATATAAAGAAAGATGGAGAAAAAAAAATCGATTCAACGTTATTCTATACACACATCCACTTTATATTACTCCATTAGAGAAGTGAATGTCAAAAAGCACTCTTTTGTACTCGAGAATTTTAATTACCAAAGCCACAAGGTTATATAGCTGATGGACGATCCCCTTTTTGCGTAGGTTTTCAAAGAAAGTTTACATATTAAAACTGATCGAGTATGAAAACCGAGGAGTGGTGTTGGGTACGTTTTTCGTTTCAAGACTTCAGGAAACTTTTGGCACTATTATTTAAAATTCATACACATTCAGTATAGAAATCATTACAATGAACACCGGCTACCGCAAACAACCAATTACAACACACAAAATGGATGATCGGGGAAGAACTCTATTTATTTCTATATTACAGAAAATCGGGTACAACAAATCTGGCTTCAGTAAACTATTGGCTACAACAAACAGATTTTGGTGCCAAGTGAAGCCAAAAAACCAGCTACAAAAAATTAATTCGCTTTTGCTTTCTTAATTTCTTTCATACAACAAACCACTTTTTCCATCCAATACATTCGTCCAGTGGTCGCTTTTGTATTTCTAAAAATTACTATGTACTATTTAATCAGTATACAATTACATTTTAATGGCCAGTGAGAGTAAAAATCAATGTCTTCATATGTATTATTGATGATTGGTACAGATCAATTTAAGGTCACCGTTATTTCGTAAGCCAAAATATTCATTACAATTTGGTTACAGCAATCTGTTTGTTGTAGTCAGTGAATGGCTACAACAAACGCCATCTACAACAAACTCCGGCTACAACAGACTCTGGCTACAACAAACAAATTTCACAGCCCCACAGATTTTGTTGTAGTCAATTTATACCGTATATATTATAACTATGTTGCAGTCAATTACCTAAATTAAGTTTTTATAAAAATTCCTAGACAAAAGGGGAGAAGCCAGCAAAAAGACTTGATATATCGTCCATTTATATGAATTTCATGTAAGTTTGCAACAAAAAGTGAAAAAAACTAAGTATGTAACAAAAATTGATAAAAATGTCAGAAATCTTGCAAAAAAATTGCATAAGTATCTACCTATCCTACATATTCAAAATGAAATAGACTGCGGCTTTTTAGTGTAGGTTGCTCTACCTACACTTGGTTCATGGAACAAAAAGGTGATTTGTGCGTAGGGCAACTGAATTGTTTCTCAGTATCGCTAGCCAGCCAGTTTATTGTCTAACCATACACAAAGTGTACTAAGGCAACTGTCCTGAGGCAAGGTGGTATCATATATGGACTGCAACACACACTGTATCAGTGAGTACATAACATTAATATACTCACTTTCCCATTTGGCATCTACATACGTATGTAACTGCGTGTTGTCTATATGAGTGCGTACAGACAACGTATCTTTGTTTAGAGTGCAATGCACTAATAATTTGAGGTCCGCAACCCATCTGTAGAAGCAGGACCGAGTCCTGAATGAAGGAGTTGAGGAAAATGTCCCCACCTACACAAATATGCCAAATCCAAGAGGTTTTTGAAATAGGCTATTATATAGGTACCTATGAATAGAAAAACTAGGTAATCCAATTTTTAGTCTAAATCACATAAGATAGAAAGCCGAACAAAAAGTAGAAACAAAATTCACAAAAAAATCATGATTACAAAATACTTTTAAGTGGGAATAATGTTTATTTACCAAAATGCAAATTAAATAGAAAAATCACTTCAAATATATTCTCTACTGAGCAAAAAATACAAATCTTGTTTACCCATTATTTTGACAAATATTTTTAAAATTTTCATTTTTTAAAACCTACATACTCTAGCGCGGCTTCTTACGCTCGAGTTTTTCTCATTTAGCCTGCTCTTTTTTTCTCCTAGATACTTTTTTGATTGAATGCCAAAAAAAAAAAAACAAATGGTACCAGACAGCCTATACTGTTAACACAAATGTGATTATTTATCGATAACCCGCAAAAATACACGATATATTCGCTAAAATCCAGCCATCGGTTAATTATTTTGCGCACTCGATTGAACACAAACACATTTAGACCTGTAATTATGGAGGCACACACATCCTGAGTGGCAGAGAAAAGTGGCGTTTAAACCATAGGTAAGTACAGCGGATTTTAATAGACCATAAGTAGGCCTTAGCTAAAGCGAGAATAATAATACGATTAGCTACGTTATGTTGAGACAAAAAGGATATTATCGAATAGTTTAGGCCTATAATCTTGCCTATTATATTATATTCTCGTATATTTTGGAAACCGAAAAGCTGGTACGTCGAGTAACGAAGACGACGACGTTAATATTGAAGAAAACCGCATTCTAAAGGAAGTCAAAGCCACGGAGAAGCAGCGTAAGCGAAAATATGAGATGTAAAATTGCTTCGCCATTCTAGACGCGTATGTATTAAGCGTGTGTAGAGTAGTTGAGGAAATTGTGCGGCTTGAAAATATTCTATTACTTATGACACGAATGTGAGTGATTATAGTGTAGGTAGAAGGTGTAGTTATTTTGAAGATGCGCACAGAAGAAGCGGTGCCTCATTCCCGGTTGGAGGCCTGCGTGGCCATAAACGCAGCTGTACGTACCCTTTGCTGTTGGTGGTTTTCGGTTCAATTCATCTTCGTGTGTAGCCTTGTCCATGCTAAGATTTAACGCAGCCTTTGGCAAGCGTTTTTCAGCCGTTACCCCGAAAAGGAAAGCTTTGTTAATTTGATGCTGTATACCTATTTTAACGTAGAAAGTTTTGGTCCAAACTGACTTTTTGGGTCGATAAAATTCAAAGGGCTGTCTGCTTTAAATTAGAAATAATTTCATAAACCTCACCCTTATTTGAGAGACCTGAGGGAGGAGTATCAACTTCAGAGGTGGCAAGTACTCGATTTTGTATAGTTTGCTCCCCTCATACAATAAACCTCCAAAGAGCAAAACATTATATTCATATGGGGGTGGTAATATGGTAGACCAAAAAGTCCGCCACGTTGCAAAAAATACGCCATATTACCTGTTGTTAAGAAAAAGTCTACATTATCTATAAACATACTTATATATATGAACTTGGATTTTTGATGCCAAAATTTTTCATCTACCTCCACTCTCAGGTTGTGTCACAACACCAAGAATAATAAGTAAATCCCCATATTATTGAGCTATATAATTATACTCCTTTGGAAAGTCACATGTAAAAAAAAAGACGTTAGTTCCACTGGGGCATACTCATGGAAGATTGACTGACATAAAATAGTGTGGTTGTGTGCGTGTGCAATGTGTTGTACAGGCACACAACCACACAATTAAACGTCATATAACACACATAAATGGACATTACAATTGTAAGTGTTAGAGTTATGCGAATCTGACAACTGTAATTATTGTTTAGCCCCTACTGTAGACACCAAGCATTAATATGTTCACAAAAAGGCGTGAGTTTCGCTGAGGCTTACTCATGAAGGATTGATGTGTAAATATAACATTGCACACTCACACAACCATACAAGTACATGTTTTATAACACACACAAGTGAGAGTTACAATTGTGAGAGGTAAAGTTATGTGAATCTGACGATTTTAATTCTCATTTAGCCCCTACTGTAGACTCTGAGCGATAAGATGTTTACATATCAAAAACCTTTCATGTGGAAATGTTATGTAGCCTAGGAAACATCAGCGTGGAACTGCAAGGTAAAAAAAAAGCATTGAGGCCGCAATTGTCAAGTTTTTTACTACTTGAGAAGAATACTGCGCTACAGCCTTCAATTCAGAAACTGTTATGTCGCATTAAATATTTTTTTTTTTTTTGGGTTACTAATTTCGAATAGTGGTATTCAAAATTAAAGTAGTTGCCCAAAAACTTTGAACAAAAATTTTGTGAAAATATGCACTTTTTTACAGAATGGGCAACGATAGTGATCGAAAATGGAAATGTTATTCAGAAAATGATATGTTAAAAGTTATTACAGCAATTTGAAGAAAAGAATTTGGCTGTTTGAATGGAGTTAAACAATAAATTAGTTCTCCACTGATTAATCTGTGTTTCAAAAAAGAGAGTCTCAATAAAGCTGAAGCTACAAAAAATTGATAAAAAACTGTAATCCCACCATAAATAGAATAGGTACCTAACAATTAAAGGATAACTGCTTCAAAATAGTAAGAAAAATTTTTGGTCGAATTCACTCAGGTACTTATTCGAAATTTGTACCTATCACTTCTTGTTTTTTTTTTTTTGTTTTTTTTTTAACATTATTAGAGATCTTTTTAACTCGGTGATATCTCATCTTCATTTTGAAGACGAATTCTGCACACATAAATCAACATTTTGGGCAATTTTTGCAGTTAATTTACGGTACTAAAACCGAGTGGTATTCCCAATCTGCAACCCCTCCGTAGGTAACTTCCATTGTGAAAACTTACAGAGTCAATCGCGCAAAAACCGTATTGAAAAAAGTGATTTTGATCAATGTTCTCGAAAAATATTACGGTATGTTATATACATCAACGTCAATATCATTATTATTATGTTCATCGCGATTTTGTGAAAATTGTAGCAAATTCAGTCACAGATAGTAGTAAATTCCACATAATGATTTCAATCAAAAGAAAACTGTTGTATTTATTATTTTTTAAACAAATGTATCTTCCAAACATTGTTGTAACTTCCAACCTTCGTTTGTTTATACTCTATTTTTTCACGTAATATTGAAATTTTTTATTTTTGATGAACATTAATCATTAGTCTAATATTAGAAGAGGTGAATGGATTCCATCTAATTTCAAAATTATATTTTGAGTCATTATGATAAGCTTGAAAATTTTCGCATGCGTTTTTTCTCAAAACTGCATTTTGGAAGTTACGATATATTTTTTTGGTGAAATTACATAGGTACGTAGACTATATGAATGTTTTGTAAGCAGAACCGAAAATATGACCAAAACCAAGAGCAAGGTGGCAATGGCCATGATCTTAGGGTAGAATGCAAGAACGATAGGTATTTTATTATACTTGAGAAATTCTCAAGTATTCATCTGACCAGAACTTGTTTATGAATGCGTCATTCTTAAGCTCAAGTATCGTTTTTGCATTCGAACCTTGGTCTTATTCTTGAATTAGTAAAATACAATAAAATCAAATCAAAAAAATGAGAAAAAACTAATGCAATAATACTTGGCTAGAAAACTCAGTTCGCCAATTTATATCTAAAATTAAACAAGCAATCCTAAATTCCAAATGTTTGAAAAAATTACAAAAAACAATCGATAGTCATCGGTATTTAATAACCATATTGATACATCGAAATTTTATCGTTACATTTTGAAACAAAATAAGTAAAATAACCCATTGCGCCGTAAATACGAAAAAGATACTTCAAGCAACACAGTCGACTTTCTTTTCTCCAACGAGCATATGAATAATATTAGAGGCACAATTTGTTCATTCTCAGTAAGGCCAGCTACCCCCACTCCATTAAACCTAAACATCCCATTTAAAATACATAGGAAATATGCGTTTTTACCCGAATTTGTGGTCATAATTTTCTTATTTAATGAGATAGCTACTTTTTCGTAATGAATTGTTCCAGAACCAGAAGATGAAATCGAGCATCAAATTGGCTTAATTTAATGTTATCAGTAAACTTAACCCTAAAGACAATACTGATGATGAGGCTTAAAAATAGTGAGTTCATGAAAATGAGTTGTTATAATTAGTTCTCTTTCGGGTTAAATTTATTGATAACATTAAATTAAGCCAATTTGACATACGATTTCATCTTATTTTTCAATTTTTTCAGGTTTTAAGGGCTTAAACTTCTGGTTCTTGGGCTCATTTTATTTTTTTAGATCTCCTCTAAAATTTCATTCATTACGAAAAAGTAGTTATCTTATTAAATAAGAAAATTATGACCACAAATTCGGGTAAAAACATTTTAAATGGGGTGTATAGGTTTAATGGAGTGGAGGTAGCTGGCCTCACTGAACGTCAAATAAAACGTAGCGTATTGTAATTCTAGTATTAATTCATATGCTCGTTACTTTTCTTCAGAAGTTTTTTTTTTGTTTTACATTTTTATCAGAAACTACTGAATCAATTGGCATTTTGTATGTTACTTTGAGTTTCTCAAAATACAGTTACGGTTGAATCCATGAGCAATACATAGAATAAGAAACATTTCTTAAGAATTACTTACCCACTGAGAGTTATATAATTAAATACTCATTTATATATCTATATAAGAATGAAATTATCTGATGATGGTGAAAATGTAGAAGACCTAAGTATATTTCTTGCATTCAACCCTTAGGTACGCCCTTAGCATGGTCTTTGCCAGCTTATTTACAAAGTATTTTCGACAAACACCAGGCTAAAATGGAAAACAAATCTTAATCAAGTAAATTTGTCCACTTAAACAATGTGTGTTGCAAACTAGAGGTTCCATTTTTAATACACTTCGTCAGTTTGCAACCCTCTCTTCCAAATTGTTGCAAACTGAATATTGTGAATATTTATGCACCAATATGCAACACTTGTATTTAAAAAAATCAAAACCTTCATTTGCATCTTTAATTGTTTGATGTCAACTCTAGGAATACTCACCATCTTGAAAAAAAAAAATTCATCACAAAATATTCACAATATTCACTCCTACTGAAATTATTGTCTTCAACCGACGTGTTGAATTCTAATAAGAAAATCAATACAACTGAAAAAACTTCAATGAATAACTCAATTCTCATTTATTATCAGTTTCCAGTCGCAGATAAAAAGTACAAGTTAGATTTTTTGTGTTCCATATCATCATCTCTTTCTAATGAAAAAATCGGGGATGAATTTAGCAGAATGGAGCCTTATTTTTATCAGTTAAATAAAGGTAAAAAGGTTAGTGTTGCAGACTGGTGTGTCGTTGCAAACTGGTACACTCACTCTTCACACTCATCCATTAAGAAGCGAACAATGTAACTGATTTGAAAATATCAAGTTTCTCGAACGTTCATTTTCATTTGACAATTTCCATTTCGCCGAACAAAGCGAATCCAATTAGCTCCTTAAGATGGTCTCCTCGACCAGAGGAATCGATTAACACTACGTACTGTTACTTAAATACGCAGACGAGAAAATATTTTTCAACTTTTTACTTGTTGGCTGTAGCAAACAGTAGCAGTATTATTTTCGACGAAGGCAGAAAAACATTTTTAATTTGTTCTTTTTGTAACCAAGTATATCGGGTACGAATCAAAATTATCAAAATTGGTTTGCAAATTTCGTTTCCACAAAGCTCCTAATAAGCTAATTGTTGTAATCGGTTTCGTTGTTGTTGTAGTTTTTTGCCACAATGTAAACGATTACGTCGAAAAACTATTTTTCGATGGTTTGTTTTTTGTTTTGTTTTGTTTTTTCTGTTTTTTTTTTGTATCATCGACCTAAGAGTTTTTGATTTTTTTCCCATTTATTTTTTCCCATTTTCGTCGGTTTTTCTTTCCTTTGTAAATTGCACGCTTCATAAAACACGCACAATTTTGAGGTTGGCTGAGAAAAAAGATACCACCATACCAAAAAGGAAACCCAAGTTATAACATTTGCTTTTTAAAAATAATTCGGTTGCGCCGTATTATAAAATGCGATAGTAAAGTATGTGGAAAAGAAAAGCACCCAAAAAAAAAAAAAATCCGAAAAGCACCATCAACTTTTTGTATATTATGCATGTGTGGTTTCGTAGGGAGTATAGAGTTTTGCGAATCAGAAATCATAAATCACTTGGCGAAAAGCGGTTGGCGAAGTTTATCGTTAACACCACTAAGGGGAACGATAAATCGACGAATTAAAAAGTTTTTAATTTATAAATTTTCCAAGACGTCGATGCTTTTATATTCGCCGAATTAAAGGCGAGCTAGCAGCGGAGAGTAAAATAGAGTAGAAAGTGCCTTCAAACTTGCGAGTTATGCAACGCGGTCGAAACGTGTGCTCAAAAAGTGATATGGAAACGATGGCAAAAAATTACACGATTTGCATTTATTGCACAGTCGAGGAGAGTACATTGCAAATGATTTTTAAGTAGGTTTTCTATTGAAAATATATTTATTAATCTTGGTGTCATGTGATCTGAAAGTGGGGGTGGGTACGTTTTTCATTTCATAAACCAAGCAAAATTTTGGATTTAATAACTCAAATTAATGTATATATATATATAAGTCAATTTCTTGTTACCACAGTACAGGTCGCAGTTTTTATCCTATAATCATGAAATTTGGAATCAATATTCCGGTATGGCTATTTTATTTTTTGTTTTATATAAAAAATTTTCAATTTTCGACTAATAGCTACGAAATTTGAAACATATATTCACTATGACTCATTATAACTCGCTATAAATTTTTGTATGGATCGGTTATGTTACAATATGACTATTTTTATTTTTGTTTTAGCTAAAAAATTTTCAATTTTTGACCAATAGTTACGAAATTTGAAAAAATATTAATTATGATTTATTATAAACTGCTATAAATTTTGGTGCGGATCGGTCATAAGGTATATCAGGTAACACGATTTTCCTTTTTATTTTGCCTATAAAACGTCTAATTTTGGACCAATAGGGACGTAATTTGGAACAAATATTTATTACAATCTATTAATAACTTTTTAGTGACTACTGTGAGGTACTTTCCACAAATTAAATTAAAAAATAAAATAAAAATGCGATAGTAGACTGACCTCCGTACTATTTAGTCTCTTCCTAATTTACCTATATGTTTTCCTGCATTCAACCGATCAATCAATTAGATAAAATAAAACAGATTGTTGAATGTAAGTACGGAGCTCATCAAATAAATAATACAATTACTTATAAGACTTCCCAGTTAGATCTGAGATAAGATTGGACCATCGCTAGCTGATATGTAACTTGGGAAAATCAGTCCATTCTTAACCGGCTTGAGATAACAGACGTTTTTTTTTTGTTCATGTCTTTATATGGTTATAAAGTGAAAATATCAAATAAATAAAAGTTCATGTGAATCGGTTTATATTTCTTCAAGTGATTCATTTTTATAATCAAAATACTCCATGTTCTCTGTCTACAAAATATGCCAACAGAAGAAGTAGAATGACAAACAACATCTCCATCACCACATGTTATAATTTTATAACAAACAGAATCGGATAATCAACACCTTTATAATTAGTAAGACTCATGCCTTATAACACCAATTAATACTATGTTTTCTATAATACTATTGTGTAAAAAGATCGTCAACCAAATTATAGGGTTTTTCAATAATAACTTAGAGAGAATTGTGTAGGGTCAATATGACGTGACCTCATGTTCACAGTGGTATATGGGATACTAAGTTTTCATGTCTTTCATTTCCTAAATCCAAGGTACCTTGATTCTTAAGATTTATAATCTTAGGCTGTCTTGTTTTTTTTAATAGGCATCTTAGATATTTTGGATCTTTTTATTTTTATTTAAACTAATATGGTGACTACCTTTGGGGTATCACACTACCTAATTTTATAATTTTTGAAAATTTAATTTTTCCAACGGTGCTGCTGCTGCGTAACCGTTTTTTGTGTGTTTAATTTCTATTTTGTTAAACAAACGTACACATTTCATTTTTTATACAAAGGTGACACTGCTAAATTTGTCATTTTTCATACTAGGGTAACACTGATAAATTCATTGAGTCGGGGGAAACAATGAATTAAGTTTTGTGTTAGTGTGCGTATGCGTGTGTTTAATTATGAATACAATCAAGTACGCATGCACTGTTTTTTGCAACAACCCCCACTGACCCTCACAAAATAGAGATTAATTTTTTTTTTGTTTAGATCCAAATAATTTAATTAATAATATTATTTATTTTTTTTTTAATATCACTTTACACTTTCCACACCACCCCCCAGAAAAAAATGTAAGTCTTTTTAAGAAAAATAAATTTTTACTTTTCTTAACCAAATTTGAAAATACTTACGAAATTATTTTTATTTGCAATTTTTGTTAATTTAATATTGAAAATTTTGAACGTATTAAAAGATATTGAAAAAATGTCATCTTTTTTCATTTACTTTTGTGTGACAATTGTTGGCTTTTCATTTCCTTTCCACATTTGATGAAAATACGGTTAAAAAGATGGTATTTAGTTCCTAGTGAGAAATAATAAAAACTGAGAAAGTAGCCAACCCATACAAGAAATTAACTAAATAATTTCTACACATCTCTCACCCCCTCAAACCTCGAAAAAATGGCTCAAACAATTTTCTAGAACCAATAATAGAAAACCTAATAATTTTACTTCAGAAAAAATAAAATCTGAGAAGTTAGTCAAGCTGTGTGAAAAATTTAACTTAAATGTGCATGCATTCAACAATATTTTCTTACATTTACACAAATTGCTATATTTTTGAGGCATCTTAGGTTTGATAAAAGTGGCTAAGATCTCAACTCTTCCTCACCAAATCCATCTTGCTCCCTCTTTCATTTCCTTTTTACACTCCTAAAATAATTTTTCTCACCCCTTAACTTCTTTTTCTCATTCTTCGATCTATTTTCACAATTATCATTAGTTCCGTACAATATCACCTTTCAATCACTCATGCCAGATATTTAATTAAGTAATTAATTTTTTGGTTTTTTTCTTTAAAATTCTGCTCACCACAACGTGGAGACGGTCTCTCAACCGCCAAAAGTTAGAAAGCATTTACACAACCAACTAGACCATGAGAGAAAATACCATAGTATAGTGCAAGTTTTCTTTTGTTTGTTTGCATCAGTTAATTTTTTTCGATTTCATTGATAAAATGTTTAAATATAAGTTGCAAAATATTATATTTCACCACTGGAATACAAATTGAGCAATGCTCAACAAATCTGAGTTTGCAGCTTGAGCCATAAGCGAGTGCTTCAGACATTGAACATATAGGGAGAGCTCACTTTATATTCACATTTCTAACTCTACTTTTCCCACCACATCCTCTGCGAAATTGGTGAATTTACGTAATTGGTTGGAAGGCAAGGCAAAAAATTTTGGTTGTGGAAGCAAATACTGACTTTGCTCCCGCTATCGCATTTTTGCTCCCTCTATCAAAATTTGATCAGAGGTCAAGAATTCATGATTTTGAGTTTCAAAAAGAAGAGCAAAATCACCTACTTTGCGGAATATTTTACAAAAGAGAATTTTCATTTTGTGCTGTGTGTGTGGAGGTAGGGAGAGATTTTGGATTTTATTTGTCTGTATTTATTTTTAGGGGAGACCAGAGCAATGGCTACCACCAAAATTCAAATTTCCATTGTGGAATGAGGAAAACACTTGGAAGTTAATTTTCTTTAACATTTAAAAGCACTATTTATTAATTTATAGCTTCTGCTGAGAACTTTCCAAGTTCATACCTCTCATCCTTTTCATGTAATAATTATGAATGTGAAAAATAATAATTTTTCTAATTTTTAAAAAATTGGGGTAATGAAGACCACTTTTGCAGGCAAAGCATATCTACAGTGATGGTGAATCTGAGAAAAAATTACAGGTGCAAAATGCTTGAAAAGAGTCATTTTAATTACTTTGAACTTTCGATGAAATTCAGAGAATTAAGTTTACAACAAATAAAAAAAAAAATAGTGACAATTGAATGATATTATGTAATTCACACTTAAACATTTTGAATACTTTGCTCTATTTGCATATAGAGGTTTCCAGGATATTTCACATAAAAAATTTA
The DNA here is from genome assembly GCA_011428145.1 of Ericerus pela. Lineage (NCBI taxonomy): Eukaryota > Metazoa > Arthropoda > Insecta > Hemiptera > Coccidae > Ericerus > Ericerus pela. Next base: position 4,600,841 of record WOFM01000005.1, read on the forward strand.
ATATATAAAACGAGAGTGTTGCATGGCAGATCAGTGTGTAATAATAACGAGGAAAGGGGAACATACATAAATGGCTAGTAGTCATATGCCACAAAACATATTTCTCATCTCTCAAAACACAAGATATACCTACATTTGATTGTTATATCACAAATGATGAAACTAGTATTGTCTAAACAATATAATATGAGAATAGTATTACTATGGAGGATGGACCAAATGGGTGAGGCTGAGCTTAAGTTTCGTCAAAAAAACATTAATAGAAGTTAATAGTATACCCATTCCACATGAAGGTTCAAAAATGGGTGTTTACGTGTGAGTGAGCAATTCCCAAGTCATTTAAATTCATTTTTGAACTTTGTTGAGAAAAATATTTTGCATTATTTATGATGAGAAACCAATAAAACATTAAAATTCTATCAAATGATGATTCTTACACAAAAATTATTAAAAAAAAGAACATAATACCAACCTCCTCATGGCGGCAAATTCAACGTTTCATTCAGAAAGTGTAACTTCTACTTCGATATAAATGGACATACCTCTATGAAAAAAGATGATACACGTTTTTACATGGAGGCGTATTCACTTTGCATTGAGGTTACCTTCATTAATGATAAGAGCCACTTTTAACTCGCAAAATACCGGCGTAAACATTGTAAGTATTGAACATATAAAAAATAAATTGTTTATTTTGTTTTCTTTCAGCTTCGTATTTGCTCTATAAAAAACAAAACAACGTTACCAATTCCACTTTATTTTAATTACCATTTTCTCCCTCCCCTTTTTTACCATAGTTATCTACCCTTTACCTACTCTTCACGGTGAAACATCACTAAGAATCGGGTGACTGACACTTTTTCACAAACGGACTGTGGAAGCATTTAAAATGCTAAGAATAGGTCAACTCATTAAAATTATTGGATCCCTTCCAAAAAGAAAAAATTCTGTTCTGGATTTGCCACTGCTGATAAATACTGTCCAAACATGTTATTTCCTTAATTTCTCACGAAATTTCTTTCTGCCAAAACATAATATTTCTTGGAACCTTCAACTTCACCCTTCATTTTACAACAATCGACTCACTCTTTCAAGTTGTACTCTTGATCACTTGAAACCGTGTACCTAAAAGTACAGTTCTCCTGCTGAATACTGAAAATTTAATTCATTTTCCAACTTTGAACCTACAGGTAAACTTCGTTTCATGTCGCCTGAAAAGTGGTAAAAATTGACTAACAAGATTTTTTAAAATGACCATAGCATTAAAATAATGGGAAACCGTTGAAATATTAATTCAGTCGAACTTCCAAACAATTTTTTACCAACCTTATATTCTTTTTCAACTTATAATAATATTTTTATTTAATAGGAACCGAATGCAAAACATTTTTGTCGCCATCTTCAACAACGCTAGAAACAAATTCATTTACCCATTATCTCGTTTTTCTTTCAATAATCATCGTTCTTTTTCATTAATCAACCACCCATTCAAAAAAAAAAAAAAAAAAAAAAAAAAAAAAAACTTTCATTGATTTGTCGAATGCAATGATGCAGAAAAATAAGATTTAAATATGGCTGCTTGTTACAGTTATTATCTTTGAAGTTGTTTTTTGTCGAGTTCTGGTAGAAAAAAAAAAAAAAAAAAAACACAAAAAACAAATATACCCTTGCCTACATTTTCAAAGAAATAAGAGAAAAAAAAATTAAAGAGAAATAGGAAATGGAGGCGAAAAAAATTTTCCAAAGAAAGGGGAAAAAAAGTTAGAATACAAAACAAAATCTGGTACTTCTCTTACTTAAACTCGTTCTCGTATACCTACTATTTTAGGTGGAGAAACTGTGGCTTCGTATATACCATACACCATCTGTGCCTTCGTACATCGTCCTTTTGATCCATTTTGATTTAGAAACGATGTTCATTAATTATATGTCGCTAGCAGGTAACCTCTATTCCACACTCCTCAACACTACCCTCGACACAAAAAGACATAGCAAAAAAAAAAAAAACGAAAAGCTTTGAAAAAAGTCTAACTTACACAATATAGGAAAAACTTTTTCTTTTAATAATACCTATAAATATAAATGTTTATTTCTTTAAAAACATTTTTTATAGCTCTTAAAGTTCCCCATATATAGGTATAATATAGTTCCGCCACCACGCCTGTATATTTACCACTTTTTTTTTTTTTTTCACCAGACATATTTTGGAGGAAGTTTTTCTATATATATATATAGTCTACTTGCTCGCATTTTGTTCCACGAACATTAGAGGAGAACTCGTTTATGCAGACTATTACCTTTTTGGCTTTTCTTTGACAAAACCAGACGAAGGGAACAAGGTTGGTTAGAGGACAAAAAGTATTCTCTGCTTCGTAGTACCTACATATCATATGGGTTACGATTCTGTTTACTTTACATACGTGTGCGGGCTACGGTGTATTTTTCTTGGGACGTCTCCAATAATGATGACGTGATTTGAATGTGAAATAAAGAAACAGGTAGATAAGGAAAAAGTCCTGAAAGTACGAAAAAATTACACGAGGATATATTCTTGAATGAAACTCCGTGAATCGTTTCATCAACTCATCTATGAAAAAAAGTCCACCTATAATATTATGAAAAAGTGATCATTTTCTCAGTTTCCACTGAACAAATAGATAAATTAGTGGGGGATCCGAAGGAGGCAACCCTGAATTTACTGGTCTCGCATCAAATACAAAAATCGTGATCGTTAAAAATGATCGAAACAGCCAGAAAAACCTTTTGAATGAGCTTCTCTTGTACACTATAGCAGTTACCCTTGGCGTCGCCCACGCTTCTCCCAGACATGAATTTGGCATTGCTATTAATTACCGTCATTCATCCTATTATGTTGGGGTAAAGTTTTTATTGGCCGAAAAATTCGGGGGTACTGTGACGCCTTTTTGTTGAGGACGTTTCTCCACTTTTTTTTTAGGAAGGCGCCTTTTTTGTAGGGTTTCAAAGAAAATATACATATTAAAATGGATCTGGTTGTAAGACGCAGGAGTCGGAGAAGGCTCTTTTTTCGTTTCATGACTTCAGGAAAATTTTGGCACTATTCGCTAAATTTCATGTGTTTATACAGTGTTATTCATGTTATCACCCATCATTGGGTAAAACTGAAAGGGAAAAGTAATTATCAGGAAACAAGTTGGAGTTTTTTTTTCTTCTTTTATTTTCATTTTCCACTAACTAAAAATTACTTCAATTTAAGTGAAATCTAATTTTAAAAATTTGTCTTAAAACATAAAGTGGGTTATGATTAAAACTTTTTTTCTATAATTATTTATTAATTTTTGAAAAAAATTTCCATCTAGTTATCACATAAAGTCTCAATTCACATCCACTGAATGAATTAAAAATGAACAACCAGAGAACTGTTCTACTAATTTTTTATGTTGTTTATGCTCTTTAATTAAGGTGTAAAGACATCGACGTATTCTCCTAAAAATAGACTATGAGGCAGAATAGGCATAGGCTTATGTTTTTCAATATATTGCGAAAGTTTTTTCGGGTGTTGAATATTATGTTTTTCTCAACTCAACTAAACAATGTTTTTTTATTTTTCAGAATATGTTGCAAATATTAGTTTACGTTGATTAAGTTTGCTGAACCGACTTAAATGATGTAAAATGTTAGTGGAAGAGCTACCCAGCTTTCACTATACGTATAATACTGGACCAGTAAAACTCCATAAACCCAATATACTTTGTGGTATCAAGACATGATGGCATAAAAGTAGGCAACCAGCATGTATGTGGCATATACTTTTTTGATTGAGCTTGCTAATATTTATAATACATTTGATAAGGGTCATCTATTAAATTCATAAGGATAGCTTTCATATAATGCAGTTTATACCTACAGTTTAAATATAAGTATTTAGAGTACCTAACTAGTAAAGCTCTATAAGCCGAATGTACTTTTTAATGTCAAGACATGGGGACATAAAAAAAGGCAACCATAGTGTACTTGGTACATGCTTTTAATGTTTGGCACTAGTTCGCTAGATTAGAATAGACTGATGAGGGTCATCTGCTAAATTCACAAGGATATCATGCATAAAGGTAGTTTAAAGTACATCAAGTTGTACACTATGGTTGCTGGTGTCTATTTAACACTAGCATGTCTAACCAGAAGTCAATGTTCTTCTTTGTTGGGCCAGTGTTAGGATTGTCCAAGGTTATTAGTGATGATTAATTGATTACCATGTGGAGCGAGGCAACTAAAGTGATCAAAATCACAAATTTATAAGCATCTATGATCAAACAGAAAGAGTTTTAGAAAAAGTATACAATACCCTTCACGTAGAAGAGTAATAATATACTTCCTCCTTTTCTCAACACTTTTTATTTTTGATGTAATATACAATTAATACACTCTAAAAGATACATGAAAATAAAACAAAAAATATATATTAATGAAAAAAAATTACAAAAAAATTTTCTATTTTGACAAAGATTCAAACGCAGGTTGCTGGAGTGGTAGTCCATGTCTCATGGTAACGAGATACTGAGAAGCTTGTAGGATACCCTCTTCAAACATCATTACATAGAAAACCACTGTAAAAACACCTAAGGTAACCTCTGAATGCACAAATGAAAATGTACTCTTTGTCTTAATGTAGACGCTTTTCAAAATTTTCTCTTAGATTATCGATTTTAGTAAATTGATAAAACGGTAGAGTCATCTCACCGCTAAATCATTTAAGGCACACTTCCAAATAACAATGAAGAGAAAAAGTAGTAAGAAATTTTATAACTCGTTAAATACAATGTGATTGACTTGATTATCTCATCACTGTAATTAGTGATGTGTTGGTAGTTCACTAACTAGTTCATTCAAACTAAACAATTCAAAGACCTAAATGACTGAGACTTAAATTTTCAAAGAACTAGTTCGTGACCAATTTAAATTTTTAAATTTATATGTAACTAAACCTAGAGGACAACACATATCTCTGTTCATTGCTCACAGTTTTTCATTCATTATCATTCTTATAATTTAGGTCATGGTGAACTAGTTCATTGAACTAAATATTTTTGTGACCAAGACCAAATGAACCAAACTTTAAAAAAGACCTAAAATTCCTATCACTACTGTAATCAAAAGTAAGAATTTCGTGTAAATACTTACCAGCAACGTATTCTGTCAGCGAGTGTAAAGCACATTATTGTCAAGCAAGAAAGGTTCCTGTAGATAGATGGTGGGTTCCCTCGCACTTAAAAATGAATTTGAAGAAAATTTAGGTATAATACAGCAATCTGTACGATTTCTTTAAGTATAGGTACCTCAGCAATAATTTTATTATGATTATTGAAATCAATTATTGGGTAAACAGACTGATATGGGGTATCAATAACTAAAAATTAATCAACGAATATGTTTGAAACATTCTGCAAATAAATACTGTCGATATTCGTTGGATAATATTCCTTTTAATAAAACTTTTTGAGAGGTTATCTTTGATTAGGTATTTTTATATAGGTAGCGTAGGTAATAGTGGTACGAAAAATATCGATACGTATCGAAATTCTGATGAGTCAAGGACCTTGGATGACGAATATAAAGACGTTTAAACTCAGTCAAGCTGTAGAAGTACACTATATTTCATGTAAAATGAGTATAACAATCTGTATGATAGTTTAACAAGCGATACAGAGTTAGACGAAGGTTCCCGATTAGGTTTCGATTGAATAAAGTTGAATGAGTGGGAAAGAAAGTGTTATCATGAATGAGAGAGTTTAAGAAAAGATTAAGGGTTGTTCATCAGTGTGGAGAGAAAAGGATTGGTATACCCAACACCCCTCCACAATCCTTTGAACGGAGCACGAAATTATTTGTTCAGATTAGCACAAAAATTGATAAAAATATTTGGAAATACAATTAAACTTGAAATATTTGTAATATATAAAAAAAAAATAAAAAGGCAAGTGGATTGTGTTCATTAAAAGCTAAAAATTGGTAACTATCACATGCTACATTGTTAATAATTATTATATTGGTGAAATTATGGTAAATAAGTTGGTAAATTATACAAAAAATATAGGTAATTAAGTAAGTGTTTATCTTGAAATAAATCAAATAGCAAATGCACAACATACAATTGAAATGAAATACAATAGTGGGATAATTTTGTTTCTTTAAGGGAATATTTGATTGTAGAATCGTGAAAAGCATAAATTAAAAAAATTTCCAAATAATAAAAAGATTTAATAAAAAAAATTCGAGAGGATATAATTTTGATTTGAAAAAAAAAAATGAAATGGGGAAAATCCACTCAAAATTAAATAATTCTAGTAAAGAATTTAAAAAAAATAAAATAAAATAAAATTCAAGAATTTGAGTGAACATAATTTCAAAGTAGAATAAAAATTTAAATAAAAACGGTCAAGTCTTTGTTCAGATAAGCTAAATCACATAAAATAAAATTCAACAATGTTCGAGACAAAGTTGTGCAGTATTCCTAGTATTACAGGTTCATGCAAAATGTAGATTTGAATAGAGAAAACGGCGCTAACGAAAATATGAATAGTTTAAGATAAGGAGGTGAGAGTTTGTTGCACCAAACAATAGGTAAAGTATACAAGTTTGAACAAAAGAACGAAACAAGCCATGCTTATGTGATGAAAGGTACATTCTCGGACAAAAGTGTTTGCCAAATGCTGCAAACAAATTACTGAAAATTGTTCGTTTTCAATTATTTTTTCCGGCCAAAAATATCCAAAAATAACAGGCATTTTGGATATACAAATAAAATTTTGATCTGACAATAAATAATATGCACAAAATTACGAAAATGTTATGAATCAAAGTTAAATACCTGATGTTAGTATTACTAACTTTTACAGCAAATTACAATTTTTTATGACTGAACACCAATTTTTTTGACTTCTCTGACAAAATGTCTGTTGAATTTGATCATTCTCGATGTGATGAACCAGCTAATGACTCTTTATTTGGACTTTGACAAATTTTATACAGATGAATACTGTATTTCAACGAACTCTGACTGGAACTTGGATGATTTTAACAATTTGAATTTTGACTAGATAATTTCTACATTGGTAACTTGGCAATTTGAATTAATGACGAGTTATGACGATTAATTTCAGCTGTTTCACTGTAGGCAATCATTCAACTTGCAGTGGTTTGTGGCGATATGATCCAATAATAGTTTCGGCGAGTTAATTTCACACAAGCAGGGAGATAATTAACGACATTTACTGACTTCTGGACAACACAGGCAGGGCTTCCAAACAGTTCAGCAATCGACGACAACCATGGAAATTCAAAAACACAACCAAATTTGACACACAAGCAGGGTGCAAATTTTTTAAGCAATTGACGTCGTTGACTACGAGATAATCAGTGAATTAACAAACAATTTTGGTCATTAATATTTTGATCCAAAATTTTACAAAAGCACAAGTTGGAGCTAAGTTAGCCAATATAAGAATTTACAAAAATGACAAAAAAAATGCATTGAGCTTTGCAGCAGATTTTTGTTTATCACAAACGATTAAACTTTTGGTTATTAAAAAAATTTTTGTTACATAGGTTTAAAGATTGTTACCGAGCGATGCTACCATGATGAGTCAAGGACCTCGGATGACGAATATAAAGACGTTTAAACTCAGTCAAGCTGTAGAAGTACACTATATTTCATGTAAAATGAGTATAACAATCTGTATGATAGTTTAACAAGCGATACAGAGTTAGACGAAGGTTCCCGATTAGGTTTCGATTGAATAAAGTTGAATGAGTGGGAAAGAAATTGTTACCATGAATGAGAGAGTTTAAGAAAAGATTAAGGGTTGTTCATCAGTGTGGAGAGAAAAGGATTGGTATACCCAACAAATTCTTCTTAAAATATCATATTTCTTCAATATCGATAGATAAATATCGATATGTATCATACGAAAAAATGTCGATATTTCGTAACTCCAGCAGGTAGGCCTAATTTTCTTTTAAAGTGCTATCATTGTGCCACTATGGCGAAGAATATCCATATAAAAATTTCAATGACCTGACACCAATTTAACCTGATAAACCCACTCTCTCATATTTTTATGTGGCCAGGTAATAGGTATGCCTACATTTTATTTTTGCATTATTCATGAAATAATGTTGGATGCATTGTAAAATCGTATCTTTCCAAATATGATGCCATCCATCAATCTTTTTTTTCCATTTTCCAACTCTTTAACGCAGCTGTCAAGAAAAATTCATAAAAATAAAAGTATAGCTTACATTTGCGGTTGTTGTTGTTATTTTCTGTTTGTTTGTTTGTTTGTTTTTCTTTTTAACCGACTTCAAAAAAAAAGAGGTCATCAGTTCGATTCGTATAGGTATTATATATGTTTTTCTATTTAATTTTTTTTTTCATATTTTTTCCAGCATAACTTCTCCCTCTGGGGCCTGTGGGCACCGATTTTGATAAGATTTTTTTCAATGATAAAAAATGATTCCATCGTGGTCTTGTTCAAATTTTTTTTAGAATCGATGAAGGAGTTTTAGAGTTATCTTAAAATAAAAGCTGTTAGTTTTAAAGTAATATTGCCGGTAACGCTGTAAACGAAAACCAATTGAAAACAATTTTTAATCACAAAATCTAACAAATTTAAAAAAGAAATAAAAATGTCCTAAATAGAGAAAAATAGTTCTTTAAACATTTCTCCAGTAAAATCTACAGGAATTAAAATTGAATGAAAAAGCACTGTAGTAAATTAATGTTTTTTAAAAAATAGAACTGACTAAAAAATATACCTATATATAAAATAAAAAATGCGCTAAAAAAATAGGTATCTCCTTAATCCTTTTAAAATTTCTCGAGAAAGATGTACGTCTAGGGAAGTAGGGTGTGGAATTATTGACGTCGACGCTAATTAAAAAGTTTTGTCATACAATTTGACGGAATTGAAGTATAAAGTCGACATGGTCAGAAAAAGAGCGCCTATACTTCAATAATTCCAGTCTTTAAACCTACGTCTAATGCTGGAGAAATTTTAAAAGGATTATTTTTCTCTTTTAGTTGCTTTTTTTATTTTTTTGAAGTGAATCGGTTCTATTTTTTGAAAAAAATTATTAACTATTAACCATAACAGGTAGGTAATATTTTACTGGAGAAAATTTAAAAGATCTATTTTTCTGTTTTTAGTGCATTTGTATTCGTTTTTTGTTCAACTAAAAATATTACAATAGATCTTACCTTATACTTACCTTAATACCTAGTATCAAAATACGTACTATTCGCGATTAAAACGATCTAAATGAATTTGAAAATTCCACCAGCAATTATTACATCGCCTATCCATAGGTATAACTTCAAAAAGGTGGTGAATTAGGCCATTTTTCTTGAACGAATTTCTGCTTTTTTAACGATTTTGCCTAATAAGTTTAGAGTAAAAGTATAAAAAGTGAAAGTAAGGGAAGAAAAAAGTACTTCGTATTCAACAATCAAATGGTGTTCTCAGTTACGTAATTTATGTGTTCCGTAAAAATCCACCAGCTCTATTCTCGATTAATGCAATGAAAACTTTTTGACTCGTACCGATTGACTGTATTAAAGTTGTCCGCCGTGAATTATACGCCTACACAAAATGATTTTTATTAGAGTTCTTTCGAACCCTCTCGAATGAAAATTATTCGTTTATTAATTTTTTTTATTATTTTCAACTCCAGTTCTTTTTTCATAAAAAAATCAGTAGGTAATAGTTTAATTAACCAGAACTGACATTTTTTTTTAATGGATAGATTTTCCGTCAAGGGAGATCATACTGTAATTTTTGTTAGAAGGTTTCATCTAGAATTTTGATATGTTCCAACTTTTTTCTTTTTTTCTTTTTTGCTTTCCTGTAGAAATGAAAATGTAAAGAAAACCCGAGACAATAATTTCTATACAAAATATTCTGAGACTTATTTCAATACCTTGGAGACGTGAAAAATTTCACAAAATTTATGAAAATTTCTTTGAATCTGCTTGAGAATATTGCTACTTTCCTTCGTGTAAATATTAAAATATAATTATTACTTATCGAAATTGTCTCAACAGAATTTTGAATTTCAAATCGAATTTTGCTAGGAACGAATTTCAAACTCAAATTTTTAATATTTCCTGCCAAATGTACAAATAGAAATTTATACTTATAGGCTCTGATAACAATTTCTTCTTTAGCATATAAAAGCGAACGACGTTAAATAAAAGCTTATAAAATACTGAACTAAAGGTCAGCTGTCGGGCGAGATGAAAAAAAATAAAATAAAAATAATAAGATAACTGTGGAATACCTTGTCGGGAGAGATATTCACACTAGAAGGTCTTCAACAGTATTTTGCGTGTTCTGCCACTTCATACGGTTAAGTATCGGAGAGCCAAATCCTCGGCGAACACTGGTGATTTTTGAGCAGGTTCTGAGAGTTTATATACAGGATTTGGTACACGCACACAGACACACATGCATACGTACATGTATGTAATTATGTCATGCGTTACGTCGTTTCTTGCCTCTGTCGAGGTGATAAGAAACGACGCAGCGTGTTTAGTACCGGGACGTAACATCACCGAGATTGTTATCAGGTAATTGATCTCAGCCAGTGCAATGTATCTTACCTGTACGTACGTACAGGTACGAACATACAAACGCACCAGTGTAAATTCGTTTAACGTCATAAAGATGATTATTGCCAGCCTTTGGGCAGCAACTGTTGTTAAGGGGTGCGAGCCCCTATTACCTCATACAAGTATTGTCCCCACAGCTACTCCCCCCAGTTTTCACGCCGCAAAAATGATGTCACGTGCCTGGGGGAACTTATTGAGTCTACTGCTGTCTCTGGTCCTTCTCCCATTTGGCTAATGCCGATCCTACCGCGGCACCCACACACTCATAAGACATCTTACAAGCGTTGAAACGGGCCTGGTAGGATTCTCGGCTTTGTTGCCACCTACGTCTGGGCGGTTGGTTTTGTGCCGGAAGAGTGTATGGATGGGGATGATGGGAATGTGGAGGAGCAGACGGGGTTTTTGGTGTCGGCCGTTTGAACATCGGGGAGTTTGACGTCCCCGATGGTCTGTAGGCTAGACCGAAGGTAGGAAGAGGGTGTGTTTGAGGCACCTCTTCTACCGGGAGTTGCCTTTTCACCTCCAATGCCATCAGGGTTGAGGACCCTGAGGGTGGGCATTCCACTCTCGGTGTCTTCTCCGGTGACTTTGGAGGCGAAATGAGGGCAGGAAGGGGTGCGGACATCATCAAGATGATGTCCACTTTTTGATGAAATGAATTGTCCAGTTGAGAGGATGGTTTATGAACATGCTATTCTAAAATCGACCAGCTAGTTTTTGAGTTATCTGTAAAAAAGGATTTATCAAGTTACCATTTCAATCAAACATATTTTGATTTTGTAAAAAAGTTGAAACATTTGGTTGTATTATATCCGAGCACTAGTTGACTATACTGTTTTCTAAATACCTTGTTCATTATTATCTTTTGTCTTTACGACTTATACCCGTATTCTAGAATGATACTTAAGTAAAGATTCGCTACATAAATAATATTTTATCTGTGACTCTCATGTAAAGGCAGCGAAGAAGCCGCATTGGCAAAGATGCTGCATATTCACAAAGTCATGTTGGCAGTACTGTTGATGGAAAAATGACATCACTGGTATGTGTAGGGTAGTCAACAGACATTCTGTTCAAGTTTTTGTGAAAAGAAACCTTGGTCCCTTCTGGCATTTTATTTTAAAGTGAATTTTGTGTTTGATAATAGTCTTAAAAATAATCAACTTGAATTTTGATGATAGTTGATACTTAATGTGGGAATAAATTGTCCCATTTCCTCTAAAAATATACAAAATAATTAGTAAATTTTATGTAGATTGCATTAGTATTTAATTCTGCTGATTTCACAATCATTATTTAATTTAAAAAATTTTAAACCATAAAAAATTTGAATCGTTTAATATGGCTAACATACCTAGAGACTATGATGCTGCATCAATATTGAAATTACTCATTGCAGAATGATATTTATTTGATTAAATTCAATGAATAATTAAAATAGTTACCATCTTATATAATTTCCTGTTTACTTCCAATTAAATTTTAAGGAAAAAATTGGAAACACCTATTGTGATTTTAAGGTCTAAATAATTTCTTTAGAAAAAGTTTCAAATAGATTTTTTTTCTATTTTAGACAGTTAAGAAAAATGATTTTATATAATTCTTTAATTTTAATTAAATTTTTCCAAATATTTTAACAATTTTGAATTTGAATCTTCTTTTTGAAACACATGAAAATTTCCATAAGCCATCTTAGCCACCACTGTGTGGCATCTTATTCACCTAATTGGGTAAGATAGCCAAAATTAGTTTTTTTATTATTATTTTTTTATTACTTAGTTATTTTATTAGAAGCAAATGATGCATAAGGCTTTGAAGTACATATGTGCCAAATATGGTCTCTTTTCAGCTCTCCCATCCAAATCTATTTCAAGTATTCAAAAGATGCAGCATCTTCACCTTTTTTACCTTATAAGTACAGGATAAACCTGGTCAAACAAGTACCTAAATCTCACATAATGTTAAGAAACATTCTGGAATACGGGTGTTTCTCCCTCACTGTTATAATCTTGTAGAGTTAACATCAGTTCTGTTTTCTCTTAATAAATATGTTTTGTTTTTCCACCTTTCTCATTAATCAAATTCAGCCATTTAACGACGAATTAATTTTAACAGTCAAACTATAGGTAAGGCTAAAAAATATGAATCTTACCCTACAAGCTGAAATTAGAAGAATTTTTGAAAATAATGCTATATCATGATGGTAGTAGAGTAAACTGGTGAATTCCATTGGATTTTGATGAGATACATGTACCACTTTTAACCTTTCCATTGCAAGTGGTCACTGAAAATATTTTGTGACATTTTCTCATTTATATTAATTTCTAATCTTATTATTATATACAATCACACCCTGCCTTCAAAGCAGATGGAAAAATACACCAATCAATGCGAATGTACATTAGTAGGTAGTTTATGAACTGCGCCTTAGAACTATAGAACAATTAATTTTCTTAAATACAATTTTTGAGAAAAACCCAATTATATATTTGCACCCAACTTTATTGCTTCATAATTACTCTTGTCTGCGTACATTCATGAAATGAGCTGAGATTTTGTTACACATGTGATTGTCATAACAGTGTGTGTTTCATTAGTGTTTGAATTTTTTGTAATTTTTAATAATGAAAAATAGAATTAGTGACATTGGTTTTTCTGATTATAAATGCTTAAATCATTGAAAAATGTGACATTTGTTTTTTATACATAAAATTATGATTGAATAAAGAATGAAATTCAAGGGTTGAACTATTCTGAAATAGTTATTAATAATACAAGCGTATAAAATAGGTGATTTTGATTCGGAGTGTGATTTTTTCAGCGCAATGAAGGTGATTGATGCAAATCATACGAGTATCAATCACCTACTATACATATACATGTGTGTCACACATTATTGTTTGCTCTTCCCCCCTTAAGAAAATAAAAAGGAATAAAAAACATATACCTACATTGTAAGAAACATCAGTAATTCTACTTTTTTTTTTTTTTTAAATCCCTTATGGTGTATAAAGTAATACATACGCACAAGTCTGTGCATAGTGAATTTACTATTGGTGTAAAATGAACTGCACGTGCATAAGACAGTACATAATGTAGAAGACAATGCATAAAGAATTTACATTATGCATTGTTCTAAAATCATCCACTTTATTTACTATCAAGGGACACATGCTTGTCTACTTTATCGACAGGTGTTGCAAAAATGTAGTTTTTGAGTGAAATAAGGTTTGTTTTTTTAGGTACTTACTAGAGGTAGTAAGACGTGTGAAAAAAAAATCATACATTAGAGCAAATTTGATTATTAATTGTATTTTTTTCAATTCTGAAACTGAAACAACCAATTTACATTGGTGGTTTTAGTCTCTACAATAGGTACATTCATATTTGACATTGGTACTATGTTTCAAGGTTCGAGGTTAGGGAGCTCTTAGTGCTACTCTCACATCATAATTATAGAAAACAGTATTTTTATAATTTCAGAAACAAAATAACCTATGTTATATTGATTATTTTAACAATGTAATATTTAATTCATATCTGACATTGATATACCTGAAGGTTCGAATTAGCGAGTTCTAAGCAAGTTCAGACGTTGGATGCTCTTATATCTTTTAGAAGACACACTCAACTACTCCCTGATGCAGCCAACTCAAAACTTTCAACAAGTAACACTGATTGTTCTGATACCAAGGCATAAGTGTTAAATGCAGTTCTAGATTCAACTTCAAGGAGGATAGGATACAGATTATATGAAAACATCCCCATTCCCCACCACCGAAAAAATATACACAAATATTTTTTTAGATATTAAATCTTCAAATTTTGTGGTGCGAAATATCAATATGATAAGTATCAAGTATTTCAGAGGAAGTATCAACATTTACCTAATCCAAAATATCATCATTTATCATGTAGATTGGGGATTAATTCAATCAAATATCTATATTTTCCAGAGGTTGTTTCACCAACAGACATTTCACTTAAAGTAACTGACCTAGTGAACAATTCACCGATTAGTATTTTCACATAATGACTATTTCATCGACTACACATTCACCGAAAAGGTTTTTCACCGATTGCCTTATCTTTTGAATGATATGGTGTGCTGTATATTTGACAAAACATACATTCTCCCTCAATTTTTAAACTTTAATTACTTTTTATTTATCATTTAATCATATTTATTATAAAATTTTGTTAATTATAAATAAAATCAAATTAATAAATAAAAAAAAAAAAAAACAAAAAACAAGTACGTACATACATATTCAAGTATGATCACTTTTTCATTTAAAACAATTTTCTTTTATCTTCCCTTTTTCCCCATTCTTATAATTTATATATTAAATTTTATGTTTTTTTTTTAATGTCATAAAGAATAAAATTTTACAAAAAGATACCGAATTGATATAACTTAAGTTTTTAGAGCCAATTTTCAAAGTCAAAATTTTTACTTTTCCATTTCAATGTTTTCACATTTTCAGTAATTAAATGAAATTATAAGTTTGTTCAATTTACTAGTGTTACAATCAAAAAAATTAATCGAATCAGTGAAACGATACTTAGGTGAAATTACGCAACAGGTGAATTAGCTTGTAGATGAAAAAGTCCATCGGTGAATGGTCCGCTAGGTGAATTTTGCAAGTAAAATGTTCGTCGGTGAAAAAACACTCGATGAAAAGGTCGACTCCCATATTTTCCGATATTTGTACGTATCGATACCCAAAATATTGAGATTTTTCCCAAACATCGTTACCTATCGATATGTATCGATATTTTTCGCACCTCTATCACAATTTTACATAATTATTCATTACGTAACAAACTTGTTCTTAATTTCTTATTTGATTATTCGTTGTTTTTGTTCAGACCAGATAAGATATCGATACCTAATTCCAAACTCTCTTTCGTAAATCCGGACCTGATTGGATGCCATAAGAATATTTGATTACTATGCTCGTAAGGAACTGCGTACCAACCTACAATATAATACATCGATGAATATTTTGCCCTAATGAACGTTCTCCATTAAACTGTTCAGGTCTATACGATATCTACATGGTGTGCCTGCTACACGACACTATGTAAACAAACTAAGCCATCTAATTCTGTTGGCGATTGAATTAGCTTTATTGGAGCCAGTAATTTTGCAACTGACTGAATGGTTTTCATAGTGGAAAAGGTGCACGTAGTTTTAGGTATACCTATACAGTCGTTTGCTTACACGTTTTACGAAGGGGAAAAGCATTCGCCTTTAAAATTTTTTTTTCCTTCTTCTTCGAGAACCCCACATCGTTGCCTCGAGCGACGTCGTGCAAAACGGTTTAACATTTTCTTCTTAGTTTCTCCGATGAAATTCTTTTCTCGGTTTAGGTCTGCTTATGGCCTAAACATCACCCTTTTTTTTCCCTTTTTACTTTGTGGCCAAAACGTATTTTAGAAGTCACCATTTAGGAAACAAGCTCGATTTCGAAGAAAACACAAGCCCTTATTATTTTACACCGTATGTGCGTTAAAGGTTAATTGGAAGAACCCCGGAGAAAGTGGTAGGCGTTGTTTCTTTTTCGAATAATTTACCATTTGAGGAGCGTAGTAGGTACGCGAAAAGCCAGTGAATATTTCACGATGGCGAATGGAGAGTTTTTCATTAAGAAAAAGTTTACTTATACCTACTGAATTTCTTATAGAATTGGCTGGAAGAAAATTTTCTGAAAAAATAGCAAACTTCCGAGTCATCTGTGAAACAAAATGGCGAGATTAATATTGTAATGCCATATCTTGGGGATACTCTTATTTCGTCGCAGGTTGGAGACAAAGCTCACGAGATGATTCCTGTATTCGCTGCATCTTTCATTTGCGAAAATACCGAAATTATTTAACAACTTTAGAGTTTGTACTCGCAGCATATGGGTGGACGTCGGTCCATCAACAGTCTCTTTATACAGTTACAGTTATTATATGGCTCACAGGGAAAGGATAAGGTAAAGGAGGCGAAGATGGCGTACTTTTCGAATACTTGAAATAGATTTGGATAGGAGAGCTGAAAAGAAACCATACTTGGCACATATATACAAGGACTTATGCATCATTTACTACTATTCAACTAAATGTTTCTTCAAAAATAACTAAGTAATAAAAAAAATAAAAATACACTAATTTTGGCTATCTTACCAGATTGGGTGGGTAAGATTCCACATAGTGGCGGATAAGATGGCTAATGGAAATTTGCATGTATTTCAAAAAAAAAATTCAAATACGAAACTGATGAAATTTCTGGAAAAAATCTATTAAAATTAATGAACAACTAAAAGAAATCAGTTGTTTTGGCTTTTGAAAATAGAAAAAAAAATCAGTTTGAATTGTTTTCCAAAGATATTCTTCCGTCTCTCAAATCACAATATGTTTTTACCATGTATTTTTCTAAAATTTGAGTATATATATAAAAAGGAAATGATAAAAGATGATATCTATTTTAATTATTCATTAAATATCATTCTGCACTGAGTAATTTCAATATTGGTGCGGCATATCTTAGCCTTTATGAATGTTAGTCGTATTAGCCAGTTTGAATTTTTTATTGTTTCACATTTTTTAAATTAAATAAATACAGTCGAATCAACGGAATTAAATACTGCCGAAATCTACATAAAATTTGGTAATTATTTCATACATTTTTATATTAACTATTATCAAAATTCAAGTTAATTATTTTTAGGCTTTTCATCAAACACACAATTCACTTTAAAATAAAATGCAAGGAGGAACCAAGATTTCTTGTCGCAGAAACTTGAACAGAAGGTCTGTTGACTACCCTGAACTTACCAGTGATGTCATTTTTCCATCAACAGTGCTGCCAATATGACTGTGAAAGTGTGGCATCTTTGGTGCATTTACCTTAAAAGTTCACAAGCACAAAAGCATTTGCCATTGGTTCATTAACATACACTCTTGCAGCAATAAGAAAGATCAACTTTTGTTATTTGACATCACAATGAAAAATAAATTCTGTTTGCTATCGGAATGCGCGCATTATCAATCTTGCCCATGTCAATAAGGTAGACAATAGAGGATTTTAGGTGTATAAAAGGCGATGTTTAGCTCCTTTTAATTGGCTTGTATTCAAACAACGTTTTTACTTTATTATCCCATTTGGATCTAGGCCTCTCCAATTACAAATGAACTAACTTTTTAGTGGTTGATCTTCTTTGCAGGAAAACCTGTGTACTACCTTAATTAAACAGGAACATCTTCCAGCTAATTTTATTCAGTACCAGCGATTATTACCCATCCTTTGGATAGGATCAAGCCAAGATCACTAATTCATTTTTGAAAAATGAAAAAAAATCAATTTATGAAGATTTAAAAAAAAATAAATAGAAGGTGCGAGTTCCGCTATTCGTGAAGGATTGATGTGTAAACCTAACAATGGTATGGTTGTGTGCATGCACAGCATTGCGCACACACATAACCACACACCTACACATCATGTAACACACCCAAATGAGAGTTACGATTAGAAGAGTATTTACTGTTACACAAATCTGATGATTGTAAATTTTGTTAAGCCTGTACTGTAGACCGAGCACTAATATCATGTACACACTTACTTCTGAACCTCGGTGTCTAATATACTATTCGTTTTTCTGGAAAATATCAAACTTTTTACACTCGTCATAGATTAATTTTTCATATTCTTCATTTTTTGTACTTTGATACACCGATGTTGACGTTCTTCTTCTAGAATTTCGGAGCATCTTATTTAACCCAATTGAAATTTTTTCTTCTTGGCAAGAACCCATTTTTCTTACTTTTTTCCTTCTACTTCCTGTTTCTGTAAATATAAAATATTCTTCCTTTGACTCATCTCAACATAAATTCATCAACTTACTTGTGTTTCCGTGCTAATCCTATTTAAAATTCCGAGTTAATGCCAAAAATCTGCAATTGTATAGGTACCTCACCGTGTAAATCATTTATGTTTGAATGTATTTCTTCTTTGTATATTTATTCATTAGATTTCGCTAGAAACGTGGGTTTTACAAAAAAAAAAAAAAATCTTTGGTGGACGTTAAAAGAAAACTTTTCGACCACAGAAAGTCGTTTTTCGTAATATTTCACTCTTATAGTGATCGGTCCATACTTTACTAAGTTACCCATTGAAGAAAAAAAGAAAAAAAAATGGACAAAATATAAAACGAAAAATATTACCTATCGATTAGTTATTCTTCAGCTCTTCGCTTTTAAACTGACTTTTTTCCTTCGAGTGGAAGAGAGGGTGGGAGAAGGTTGATAAAAAGTTGAAACAACAACGATAACGCACATCTCGAAAAACATGTCGTTATATTTTTCTCGTTCTCTGGAAGATGGCTAGAATTGCACGTGCTCATCGTGAAGTATTGTTCCTATTTTGCATAATATTCTCATCGTTTCTTTCTGCATAAGCATAAGGTGAAAGGTTACCGTCGAAAACCAAATAAACGTTATATACGCCCATAAATCTGCACCCTAACTGACACAAATATTACGAAGTCGTTGAAAAGATTTGAGGGTAGAAAATAATAGTTCCGTCATAAAGTATAATTATATCTATATTCTTGCTTTCGAGAGGGTACCAACTCAATTTTTTATGATAAATTGTTGTTGTCGTTTTTTACTTTCCTCGGACGAGAACGATAAAACTTAGGAAAAAGTAGACAATAAAATAAAAACATAAACGTTGAATTTTCGAAGTGAACTCTACATTCCGTTACAACAGAAGTATTTGAGTAGGGCACAGGTATTGGAGTCAATTATTATTTTTACTCCAAACTATAAGTGAATAAATTTTATTGAAATATCATAATTATACCTAATTATGGAACCTATATTCTCCAATTCAATTGACGACAATTAAATTTAAAAAAATAAAGTATAAATAGAGAAAAACAAACTTTTTAACGTTTCTCCAAAAGAATTTAAATACTAAATTTATTGAAGTTAGTACTCATTTTCTTCATCAGTAAAACACTATGTACCGAACCAAGAGAATAGATTTATGAAGTGATAAACAAGGAGATGTTATTATTATGAGCATATAGAGACGAATAATAAAAATTAAGGAACAAAGACGACTGAGTAGTAAAGAGTATATAAATAATCAGTGAAGCCAACTATAGTAGACAACCGAAATGTCATAAGTTCCAATATTATCGATTTAATATCACACTGACAGCTGATTTTATCAATAAACTCCAAGTGATAGGATTTAGGCAACTAGTTTCCTAAATCATACCTGTGATAATTTTTTCATTTTTATAGCTTATTTCATTATTTTTGGAGTTGTTTTTATTTTATTTTTATATTTTACCTTATTTTTAGGTATCTTTTTAATAAATAAATTGCAATATACTTGTCAAAATGTTTTGAAACATACAATAACAAAAAGTGGTATGATTTAGGAAACAGTATTCAATAAAATTAAGTACGATTTAAGAAAATCATCAGTGGTACGATTTAGGAAACAGTGTTCACTTCTAATAAAACTTGACTTTTCTATCTTCAAACTATAATTTGAATTAAAACTTTTTAAAAATATTATGAAGAATGTTTTAAATTCAATTTTGAGAGCTGAAACATTTTCTTCAAGCCTAAACTTATTGAAACAGCGTGATTAAATAATTTATCATTAGATATGCCTTTTTTTTTTGTAAACTTGTAAAGAAGGAGAAAATGAGTATATTGAGAAAGTTTTTGGTTCCTTAATGATTATTTGTATTTAGTTTCATTATTCATCATATGGATCAATAATTCACTCTCCCATTTTTTAAATATCAACAGTGGTATAATTTAGGAAATGGTATGATTTTGGCAACCTTACCCTAAGTCATTCTCCGATCAATATGTTCTTGTGTTCAACTAAGTAGACAATAGATATTATAATAAAAATAAACATGTAATTTGTTTCCTATCAAGTCAATCTATTTCCAATACAAATTTATTTCAACGTTGTAATTACATTCACATCTATCCGGCAATGTAATTATTTATCTAATTATTCAATCTTATCGTCATCTCCCACCTTGCTTCATTTACTCTTGACTAATTGGAGAGAAGTTGGTTTGTTACATTTTGAACGTCATGTTGAATACTGTCCGTCAAGTACCTTTCCTGAAATAAATAAGAATAATAAGAGATAAGTTTAGGTTAAAAACTAATTTTTAAGAAGATAAGCTTTTTATTTTTATTTTTTGGCTTTAGTTTTAAGGAAAATAAATATTATTTCATCGCAGATTGGCAGCAGTATTGGCATATTTTATAAATTGCGGTAGTGAGTAAAATAAAAGCTTATAAATAAAGTAAGGTTCCATTTTCTCCGATTATCTTTTAATCTACCCTACAATTTCACACATCCAGATGCTACTTTGCAATTTTTGGTTCCAATAACTGTGGTTGCAGTTTGGAGAGGTTACAAGATTGATGCCACTAGTTGTTATATTTGTTTTTTTCCTAATGTTAACATTCATCATTTTATCATATTATATTGTTAACCTGAGAATGTTTAAAGTGATTGATTTTAGGGTTATACTAAAAAGTAGGCAGGTATGTTATGCTCTTTGGTTCACCTTGTGGGCTGGTGCTGCAAGTTTTTTTCCCTTTATAAATCTATATTTTCTTATCTAGTTGCCTCTAACATGTTGAATTTGGTTCTCTTACTACATAATTATATTTCTGGCTGTGTCGTTTCTCCACACATGTGATGTCTCTAGACTCTACACAAGTGTGAATAGTAAAATTGCAGATGAACTCAAGGATACTGAATGTGACGCAGATAAATTATTTTACCTACTTCGCACCTGTGTGCCACACTGTTTTTTGCAGCACCCAACCATAAGTAGTACAGCATCCAGACTAAAAATAAATTTTTATTATTTCGTGGAGTGAAAACCATGCCAAAAATAAAGCAAAAGGTACCCAATACAAAAATTAAGAAACATTAAAAGTAAATAAACACAGTCAAGATACTGTTGCAAAAAGTAAACCAATTGAATGTGCACCTGCGCAAATCATTATTTTTAGCACCTTTTCAAATACACATTTTTCGGACACTTTCTACTCTCAAAAACATTATTTTTTTGGATGGGTGTTAAAGAAAAAAAACGTACTGTTAATCATAATCTATATCTATATATAATATCTATACTTTTATACTAATTACAAATGTATTAATTTACTAACATATTATGAAAGTATTTTGCATGTGTGTGTATAATGGCTAATCTTTAAAACTATACTGAACCAATCTTTTTTATTCTTCTATTATCACCAAATTCATTTTCTTATTAATAAAATAGGCTGCCTATTATTATGATCCTGTCATAATAACATGAGCAGCACTGTAAAATGTGTATATTTTTCATTATATAATTTATTATTTTAACTGTCAATTAAAGGATTAAAGGATCGAACAAAAGTGAAATGAAAAAAATATCACTATCTCTGTCGCCTCTCTCAATGCACTTAATCATCTAAGTTGGATTGGAGTCATTTGAATAACATCATCCCATCTTGTAACCAATTAATTTAACTTGTAATAGACAGAATCATCAAATCTTTGATATTTTTATTTCATTTGCTATCTGTAAGTATTAGTGATGTGTCGGTAGTTCACTAACTAGTTCATTTGAACTGAACAATTCAATGACCTAAATGACCGAGACCTAAACTCCAAAAGAACTAGTTCGTGACCAATTTGAATTTTTAAAATGATAAGATACGTTGGAAATGATTCAACAAACAATGAAAATCCGATATCCGATACTGCTGGAAAGTCAACTTGTCAAGTTCCAATTTGATTCCAATATTGATTTCTTATTGAACATTTTTATTTTATCCATCTATCAACTTCATTTCTAGTAAATGTAACCACACAAAGCTACGTTTACGAGAAGACATCTTTTAAACATATAAATAGTTTGTCACTTCACTTGAGAATGAAGTAAGAAATGAATGGAAAGGAATAGGTATATATGTAATTGCACTAACTGTACTAGCAGACAAAACATATCTCTCTGTTCACAGTTTACAATAATACAATTTTCATATATTATCGAACAAGTTCATCATGACCTAAATGATAAGAATTAAGAAAATAATGGATAAATTATCATATTCTTAATTCTTATCATTTAGGTCACAATGAACTAGTTCATTGAACTATGTATTTTCATGACCGAGACCGAATGAACTATACTTTGAAAAAGACCTAAAATTCCCATCACCAGTAAGTATTTGTATTACTTTGAATTATGTAATGGAGAGTAGGTGTTATTTACAGTGCCACACGATAAAACTATTATAGGGAGTATAATGAGAGGTTGATTATTTTGTTCATTGGAGAGTCTGAGGAACTAGCTCCACATCTGCATATGCTTATTTTGGCTATTTTGTGATCCGTTCTTCACTTATGTTAGGGAGCTTTTTTCTTGTTTTTAGTTTATTGTATTTCAGTTGTCCTACTCCTTTTTCTTTTTGGTTCTGATATACCCATCCGCACCTTGTATTATGTGTTTCTCCAGATATCACAGTTGAAGTGAAGAGATGGTAATAGGTACCTCAATTTAATTTCAGTTTGAATTATTGAATAATGAAGATAATTGATTTTCTTTTTGTAAATTTGAAGACAATTGAAATAAAGTCTATATAAATCTGACAAAAAAACAATATTACCATTATTGTACTCTAAATCAAATAACTTACCTTAATTTCTGATTTGAATTTGTGTAAGATCATATGCATTATAATTATTGCTTACTTATCGATAAAATAATGAAAATGAAAATAAAATGGCCCCCTATTCCTACTCCTGTGATTGAGATAAGGGAAGTTGGCACCAAGAGTGGCTAGTTTTGAATAAAATTATTTAGCGAAAGTTTAGATAGATCTGAGCTAATCCGTTGAATGGCGGCGTAGGTACTGGGTAGTTCTATTGTGGGGGGAGATATTCACATCTTCTGTTGTGTCTTTTCTGATCCGGCCTCCCTATCCATAACCAACAAAAACACCCCATTTTTGTATATCAAGCTTCTTTCGTCAGTTAAGGAGGTAAAGACCCATATAGAACCTACTCCCTTACGGCCTTACCTACGTTTAGCTCTTTACAAAGACATTTCAGCAAACAGTGAACTTCTGAAGAAGGAGGAAAATATTTGTGAGAAAATTTATTTGCAACTGTTCATAATGAATTACTGAGCTCTGCAAACATTTGAAAATACTTCGAAAACTTTTGGAGGGGCAGTCAGCTTAATGAAGTTATCAACCTTTCAATAGCAAATTTATGAAATTTTTGAGAAAAATTATTGAAAAATCTATATTATTAGCAAAATGACGAAGAAAATAGGGAGAAAAATGGCAAAATAGATTTTCGTTGAGAAAAGACATAAGAAATGGAGAATTCCTCCCGAATCTCAGCATGTGATAAAAGATTTATCCTGTGCAAAGGAATTTAAAACTAAATTCCATTGTGTGTAATGCGAAATTCCGTAAAATTTCTGCAAGATTGATAAACTTTTTGTCGCATATGCATATTATAGTATAACTGAAGAGAAGGAAAAAATGGTGAAAAAATGTGGATCCGTACGTACGATGGCTTACGAAACTCCGTTTGACATGGAGAAAAAAAAAAGAAAGAGTTGAATTTCATGCGTCTAAAATGATTTCTATGCCTTTCTAAGCAGCTTACATTTGAGAAGAAAAGAGGTGAAAAAAAAAAGTAAAAAGAAAAAGTAGCGCTACCCACCTTAAGGTCGATGGAAAAATACGAGCTGTACATTCTCGCTCCAATTTGTAAGGCAAGACGATAAGTTTGAAGTAAAATTTTCCAGCATCGTATTTCACAATGAAGTTTTTCACCGTCCCCCTCCCTCCCGCCATTTTGCCCTTATGCTGTCTCTCGCTCTGTCTCACTCTTTCTCATCGCTGCAGTTACCTCTGAACTGCAATTTTACCAGGTGCGATGGTACACGTCAAATACATCGAATTTATGTGTTTTTTTTTTTTTTTTGGTGTTTTTTGTTGTTTTTTTTATGAATTTGCATTATTTAATGTATCAGGCGAAGAAAATTTTTGTGCGGTTATTCGTTTCACGAGACCTATTATTTTTCATTTAACAGCGCAACGTATAATAAAATTAAAACTGAAAAGGAAAAATTTCACGTAGAATTTAACATTTTGGATTTTTTGTTTTTTCAGTTCTCTTTTCTTTTCTATTTCTTCGTTTTCTTTTTCCTTTTTTTTCCCTTTTTTTGTTAAGATTTCGTTCTTTTTTTCCTATAATTTGTTCTTTTCAAATTTTTCCTCGTCTCAATTATTACACTACCAACTTGAAGTAAGAAGAGATTTTATTTTGCATACTTCGCCCAAAAGCACTTGTGTAAAATGTTCGGTAAATTTCGTGAATATTTGTTCTATATTTACTTTGATTCTCTCAAAGTTCCTTTTTTCCTTTAATTAAATTACGCTCAGTCAAATATTTCGAGTAAATTTGGTAATTTTCTTTCAAACTCTCCTTAACTTTCCTATTTTTTGTGACGAACTTCTTAATTGTGTGGGAACGAGAAGTTGCTAAACTGTGATATGCAGAAATTCATGTATTAATTTAGCATCTTTAAGCAAAATAAATACATACTTATTATGAAAATTGAGAATTTCTGCTATTATGATCAATATTAATTTTTATAGATGGTATTTAAAATTAACTGGAAAATTGGAAGTAAAGTGCCACTACTCTTAAATTAAAAAAACCTCATAAATCGGTAATTTCAATAGGGAGTGAGAACTGGTATTCCATAATGTTACTCTTTACAAGATTACCACGTTTAATTACTCTAATACGATTAGTATTATTTATACGTTTTATTAATATTCGGAAAACAATAATGCCTTCAATTTGTCAAGATGTAACTTTTTGAACATGACTTTTTCCGTCTTATCGAGTTCTATTAATTCTTTTTCTTTTAATCGGTTCCTTTGCTTAATGAAATCCGAACACTCCGTGTGCTAAAAAATAAGACTTATATTAATAGGTAATGGAGAGATCGATCGTCACCTCGACGAAAAAGTTTTCAATTTACTCAAAACTGTTCCGACATCTACCCAAATCTTGCTATAATATGTATGTAAGTATCTTCACAAACACGGTGAAACATTTGCCAAAGCCAATAAAATTCTTGTGGTATCGGTGGAGACTTCTCCACAATGGTACATCAAAATTAATTCGTACTGTGGATTATGTATCACGAACGATGACTGAGACAGACAATGAATATATATCACGCACAAAATTAAAAGGAAATATTTTGGCTAAAAAATTAGACCAGCCACCTGCTGTGAATTACTTGAAATACATTCCTATGTTGAAGTTTATATTCTCCAAATTGATAATAAAACTTTCATTTAAATACGCAGGTAATCACTACGTCACGCTCGCATATGCTAACTTCGATGAAAGTATAATTATTTAATGCCAACATTACGAGTGGGAAAAAAAATCATTTAAAAAAATGTCATTTATTATTATTTGTAGAGAAATGCGTCAGTTAGCTCATATACCACTCATCGTCGAATCGTTTTTTGCTTAACAATATTTTCACTTCATACTCGCAGATAGAATACGTTGCTAATAATTATGTAGAATGTATTTCATATCGAAGTAGAACTAGTCCTGCCGTATCGCCTTCACCTCACGACGATGAAGTACAATATCGATTTTTCATTTCGTGGTAGAAGTTTATATGTAATGCTGATTATTACGTGTCCTCTGGAACTGCATAATTATTGTACTTAGTTCAGTTACTCACACACCGGATCAACGAGTTTTTCTAATTCCTTTTTATCTTTATCCATAACAACAGAAAACAAGCATATGGGGTTAGGGAGGTCCTGGACCCACCAGATTATAGCACCTAATAAATACCCACGACAACCGACCGGATTCCATACATGCAAAATTGAAAAATGATAAAAGAAAATTATCAAATTTTCTTTGTAGGGGCAATGGCCACCAAAATTTCAAATCCTATTTACGCTTGGAACCAAAATTAGTGAAAATGAACAGTTATAGGCTCCTTTGTGATCCGGCTTTTAAGGGTGTAGATAGCTCCATTGTGAGAAGGTGTCCATACCTTCTTGCTTGTCCTGACTGCCCATTTTGACCCCACGTTCCCACGTTACAGTACCAACAATAGTGTAAAATCAACACTATTTTTTGTCAAAATTTTTTGATATGTAAACATCTTAACGTTCAGTATTGTACTCTAGTGAGGGATAAAATGAGAATTATGATTGTAACTCGTGGGTCTTATAATATTATAACTGTTGGTATGTAGATGTGTGGTTGTGTGCATGCGCAACTCACATGATCACAACCACACTATTATATTTACACATCAATACTTCATGAGTTTCCATTGGAACTCGTGCCTTTTTTTATTGAGACTAAAGGGGAGTTTAGAGTCAAGGACCCAATCTATACCCTTGGTCACCTTATCAGTTTGTTCTTAAATACCACGACTGTCACTAACAGTAGTTTTTCATTTCATTTCTTAATCCTTTCAGTGGAAAGAACCCTAATAATATGAACGTGTTTTAGGTTTTTAAACTTTCAAGGATTAACCTCCTGATTCATTTATTTCAAGTACATACCTAAGTACCTACCTAGTCTTCAAAATTCCAAAATTTAATTGTAACAATTTTTCTCGCATTTCTAAGTATTATTTATTTCCAATTTTTATTTGCAGAAGTAACCTAATTATACTAATTGTTATACCTTACGTTTTTAGATTTAAATTTTTTATAATTCTAGATTGGTAGAGTAGAACGGGGCAAGATGACGCAGCGGGACAATATGCCTAAGTCTTTTTTATTTTTCATGAAAACTAGATCTGGCAACACTGAGTAATGTAGTTGAAAGAGGACCAACCCAAAATCCAACAAACAAAATTTCACCCGGCCAAGTGGAAGGGAAATGATAAAACAAATGGAATAAAACTTTGTTGATAAGTTGATGTAATTTTCATGAAGCTTCATTTAACATTTATTTCTAGTAAAATTATGTCGTGAATGGTGTTTGAATGCAAATATTGTAGGATGGTGAGGTAAGTAATGAATTTAATTCATAAAAACATTCAATTTCATCTTTTTTTTGTTGTAAATAACGTAATTTATCGAAAATGAAAGACTGGGGCAAGTTGACTACCATCAATCTTATGAATTTTCAAGTTATTTAACTATTTCTTTCCTTTTAATTTCAGGAACTATATCCCCAAGTCCAATCGAAAGAAAATGACTGAAGAGACACTGAATACGGCCAAAAAATTTTTGTTTTAATTTTTTTGTTTCAACCAAATGAAATGACTTCTACCCTGGATATTGTTAATTTTTAGTGACTGTGGCAGTCACATTCTAATCACATTTCACTATCAAATTGAGACTTTTTAAAAGTTATCATCACATATCAATCACAATTCATTCACAATTCAAATGAAAATGTCAATAGGGTAGTTATTCTAGTTAAAATACGAGTAGGCATCTTGCCTCATGACAAAAGTCATCTTGCCCCATAGGTTGGGGCAAGATGCCTATTACTCATTTTTTTTAATTTATTCATAAAAATTGATTTTGCAATTCTACAACATTTGGTATGGGGTTAATTATATGCTTAAGACTTCAATCCAATCTACCAAATTGGTTTTGAAGTAATTTTTTCTATTTGGAGCTTTTTGTGAGAGAAAAAACCTTAAGTGCGTCATCTTGCCCCGCTCTACTCTACTTGGGCCTATTTGGTATTTATGAAATTTGCTTGTCAGTTACTTGATACCATGGTAGACCTGGTATGTTATACCTGTTTGATTGAAGCATTACCTAAATAATAAAATTATTTCATTCCTTACATTCGATCTTCTCTACAGCCAGTGTCCTACTACTGAAAATTGAATTCAAATTTCTATAAGAAATGAAACAGTAATCATTTTTTTTCTTTTTAAATTTTAATTCTCACTAACATTGAAATAGTTGTGATAGAAGTATATAAAGTAGGTGATTTTGATCCGAAGGTGATTAACCCAATTTTAAAATTTAAGAATTTTTCTGAATAAATAAAGAAAATAAAACATTCATGCAATAGGAAACTGTAGCCAACCACTTTAGTCTCTGGTATTCTTTTTGTTTCTCTTTATTTTTCCAATAAAGGAAAAATTCACATTTTAGTACCTTGTTACTTATGACAGTTACAAACCAAGGCAACGATATGGAATACAAAAAAAAATAAAAAAATAGAAATAATGTAGTTGTGGAATACCTTGTTGTGAGAAGTATTCACACATAGAAGCTAATCAACAGCTTTGCATGTTTTTCCACATCATACACAAATGTATGGGAGAGCCATATCCTAGGCAAACACTGGTGATTTTGTAGCCAATTTTGTGAGTTTATATAGTGAATTTGGCACACTCACACAGACAAACATATGTACATATACATATGAAATTATGTTATCACATTACGTCATTTCCTATTTTGTATGGTGATAAGAAACAATGCAGCTCATTTGGTACCTGGCTGTGACATCACTGAGATCTTTAACAGGCAATTTGTCACAGTCTGAACAATCTATCTTACCTTTATATACATACATGTAAGAACATACAAACGTACATGTGTTAATTTGTTTAACGTCATAGAGACAAAAATAAGTCAGCCTTTTGGCGACGACTGTTGTCAAAGGTTACAAGGCCTTATACCTCGTACGACTGTTTTCCCCACAGCAGCAATACTCAAACAGTCCAAAATTTGAGTCCTTCTGCAAAAACAATTCTCGAATTCTAATCATTTTTCATCAAAATGTTTTGCTTTATATTTTGCAGCTATATTATTATCTTCACGTATACCCTGGTACCCTCAATACAAATGAAACATTAATTTTCGGTTTCAGATTCAGCGACATTCCAACAGTGTGGTGGCAGTGTACAACCGTATTTGTTGGCCTCGGTTGTGCCCTCACTTTGCTGGTGGCCATAACGGCCACATCGGCTTGTTGTTTTTCCCACATCATTCAAAATTCCACAGCCAAAGCAGCCGGCACCCTTCAACTAATCGCGGGTAAGTCCGATATAATATTATATATGGTTTGCAGATTACGAATCTTTGTTTTCAGCCGCAAAACCACGACCGAAAGTTTCGAAACCTGGTACCCATTCTAATGTCCGCGTCCTTAAATATAGGCTACATTTTGTCGTCCAACTTGAAACAGACGCAATAGCAACGTAAAGACAAAGCGCAATCCCACGAGGATAATAATTCTTTCAATGTAATAACGCAAAATATGTACATTAAATTTGAGGCTACGCCTATAAGTATTGATGGTAAAGTGAAAAGTGGCAAGAAAAAGTAGTGAGAAAGGAAGGATACAAGAGGATGATGTAATGTGGAAGAAAAGGCAGCATGTTGGACGAGTTTATAGAGAAAAGATAATAGGAACATTCATCAAAAGAAGTGTCTGTGTTTCTGTATGTGAGAAGGTGTTTATGTATTTGTAAGAGACAGAGAACACGTGTGTCAGTGAAGAAAGAAGTTTCTCAATTGCCACAATACTTTATACTTAGCAGATTCATGAGCACATGTGCACTATGATAGTCCATGAACTAACAATGCTATTAAGAGCTTCCATTCTCATTGCAATCGATTATTCTATCCCCCCAAGCTACTTATCCACCGCGTAATTTCTAATTTACTATAAATACAATAAGACCTAAAAATCAGCTCCATTTGACGCCAAAAGAGGAGCCCAAGGGATAAAAAGATCGTTGTTGACAAAAAAAAAAAATTAAAATAATTATATCGAAATTATAAAACGTGCTCTTTTTCATATCTTGAGATGCCTATTTCACGGTAATTAGTTCACGTGACAATTTTCGAAACATTGCGCATATTAAATGCTCCCTTCTGAAGATGTTGCATTATTTGCTTTATCAGAACTGTATATTGAACTTGTTTTGTGCAACATTTTATACAGAATAATTTACTTAATCCCATTTTAAATGATAGTCTATGATATACCTACTTGTAAAAATACGAATTTTGTAGCGTATTAAGCCACCTGATGGAGATGGTCCAGTGGTGATCAAGCTAGACTTTTGATACGCTTATTAGGACATCAGCTGGAAGGGATTTGTGCAAAAAAATCTCTTCATGCAATTATGTTCAACTTTGATATTATTTATACCTCTGTTTCCTGCGTTAGACTAATGTGCATCCTTACAAATACATATTAATGTTTTAAAAGACATGTATTTTCCAGGCTCTCAGATAACTGAGTTGGTTAAGTATAAAGATAGGCTACTAATCGCACCTACTATGATGGGTCAGATCACACTCAGCTGTTCAAGTTCTTCAGGAGGGAAAGCAAAAAAGAAGGTGAAGTGAATAAATTCAGTATTATGTAGAAAAAAATATTTTAGCATTTATTGATTTTTTCAGTATACTATTCACTACTAATGGGAAATAAACAGAAAAAAATCACTAACAGTAGCGACAGAAAGGAGTAAAGTGCCACAATAGGTGAAGCACCATAAATTAAACACACTGGTGAAAATAGTCACCAATTCTAAAAACACTTGTATAGAAAATAATATTACCAGTTACCATATTCTGTTGACTACGGCTACAGAAAACCTTAATGTAAAAGCATAACTGCTTGAAACATAAAATCAAAAGAATACGATTTTACATTTAATTGTCATTAATATTTATATTAAATGCAAGTTTGATAAGTGAACTAATCAGAAATCTTCATTTCGAGGTTGAATTTTATTTGTTTATTTACAAAGTACAGAATTAATTAGAATGTGGTCATCAAAGTTCAGAGGGAAAATAAAATGGTATGAAAGAATGAAAAGTAAGAATGATTAGTCTTACTGAGCTTGCAATGTTCATGCAAAAGTCAACAAGTGGCCTGGCTACCAGATGTGACCATTCTGGTAGCAGCTACATATTTTTAATTAGGTATGATATTGATAAAAAAATAATCTTCTAAATGAACGATATAATATTTCTCTTCACTAACGTGGACATATTGGTTTTCCTATATGGAGGCCCAGTCTGATCAGATGCCTAGGAATCAATGAAGAACCAAAGGACATAGATGGTTGCAGTCCAATGGAAAGCTACGCTGAGGTGTGTCAGGGACTATCACACTGTCCGAAAAAGAGCAATTTGCTTATTAGTATTAATATCCCAGCAGTAAAGAGGAAGATAGCATATCGTTGGACATGGAATTTATCACTAAGAAGCAGAGAAACACTATCAGTCAAGAATGATATTATACAATCCGTTCTCCGCGCATGAAAAGAGCGGCTCTCTTACAATCCCATGAGGGAAGAAGCAACGTTCTAATACATAACCTCAAGATTCTGTTACATAGATCCACTAGCCAGACATACTATTATGTAACCCATATGCTGAATGGCCATAGGTATCTGTATCAGATAGGTACTATGGGAAGTCCAGAGTGTCAAATTATGCAACGCATGAGGTGGATAATGATGTCTCGCATGCACTGTTCGAGGGCCTAGCATGGTTGCAATAATGGGAAGAGACGCTCAGACCTACATTGGAGATGGGGGAGCACATAGTCCCAGAAAGCCTGGCCCCCATAATGATAAGCAGTTTCACAAAATGAGACAAGCTATCTGCCTTTATCGCAAAGACACCACAAAGAAAAATCTGAGTACAAGTGACTACTGATAAATGCAGATAGCTGATCAGTACCACCCTTTGCCACTTGTCATCCACTTTGTTACTGTAGAATTATTGGCCACAACGAACAAAAAGAACCTGGGTCAGTCAACCAATGGCAGAAACCCATCACATCTGGCCTCAGGTCAGAAGAAGCCTAATAATATCAGGGAGGAGATAGAAGAAAATGAGGGCTGCAGGGTTTCCTCTGTCACGCGATGATCCCAGGACATGGGGCTCGGATTAAGGGGGCCACTTGCGGCATGCGTGCAGCACCCTACTTTATTAATTCTAAGTACTAATGAAAATCTTGACGCAATGTTTTCAGAGCACTTTTAACGACCTAAAACACGTCCTATGAGAAAAGTAGTCGAATTCTAAATTTCAACGTGATTTTTCATAAAATCAGCTCATTGATATTCGTGGAAGCCTACTTTCAGTTTAGAAAGGACATAGACTTTCAACAGTCATCAGTCATCATTGGTAATTAATACGTCGTTTCATTATACCTACCCGAGCTCAAGAATGTCCCTTCAAATATCGGATGGAGTAATGTCTTTTAATTAAATTCGTACAGCATTCGCTGCGACTAATTAGCTGTAGGTAGGTGTACCTAGTTGTTCTCACTGCAGCTATAATTTTGAGTTCGTTTCTCAGCATCACATTTGGAAATGAAAATGAACGAAAAACGATTTTCTACAATTTTCAGGATTACCTTCATCTTCTACGTCATCTCGACGTAATTATAATACACTGTAAACGAAAGCGAAGAAAAATCAATAACAAATGTACCTACAAATAACATGAGACGATTTCGCAACTCCAGCGAACCGTTAATATTCAAATTCAAAACTTTTCACTCTGTCGTAGTCTTTTCTACAGACCCTCTCCCCAAACCGCCTACCCTCATCCACACGCTTCAGTCTGTGGTTAAATTTTCGATTTTATCAACGAAATACGTTCGCGCTGCTGCTAAAAGATGAATAAATCTGGCGGATGAATTTAATTTCGCTTCGACAAAATTATATAATCCGAATTAAATTCGAAGTACCTACCTCTACGACCAAATAAAGTACGTACCTACGAGGAGGCCTAATTTAGTCTGAACGCGTTGTCAACCAACAGCAAACGATTGGGAAGGGATTTTTGGGAAAGTAATTTATTTCTACAGATGGTTAAAGAAAAAGTATACATATTAATATGTATAAGAGGCAGCTACCTGTATATGATTGTATACACAGTGTCGGGCTGGATCATTTTTTTCCAGGTGGCTAATAACTTGCCCAGGCCCCTATCATCTTCATTATTGCCCCCCACCACCATGATCAGATACAATGATTGGATTTTTTGTCATATAATTAAATACAATTTTTTTTTAGTAACAAAAAAATTTACTTTACACTATATAATATTTAAACAAGCAAAATTATAGGGTAAACTTGAAAATTACAAATTTATTAATGATTTTCTGAAATTTTGATGACAATAAACATACGAGTAGGAAAAGATAGAGAAGGTAGGAGTTTATTTTAAACTTCATCTTAGAGCTACCAAGTTACCTATAAAAATTATAATCTTATGAAATGTTACAACTTGCATATCATTTCTCTCACAACTACACAAGAAATAATATTATTATTGACCTTCCAATCGTGAACAATTTATTTTTTATTTTTTATTATTTTTTGTGTTTTGACTTACTGCTATCTAGCGTCTTATGTGTCTGGAATTTGAGCAGGAGTTGAAAAAGTTCGTCTTTTCAAGGAAAATGTAGGTGTAGGCTATTTACTAACTTTTGTTCCTCAGTTTTTTATGAATATAATAGCATTCGGCAGGAATAAAATTTAAATTTTAAGTAAAATTGTAAAAAAAAGTTGCTAAAAAGCACCAATCTTATAAATATAACTTAAAGTAGGTAACCATAACTCTAATTGCCAGAGGTTTTTTCTCTAAATTTGTTAATCGGATGGTCTTTTTATCTTGCCAAAAGTGTGTACACTATTACATTTGGTGTGGAAATTCAATTTGATGGGTATACGAACTTACCAACTAAAGTGAAAAAAGCTCACACACTTTTGGTTCAAATGGAACATACCCTTGGTTCTGGTATCATTACAAACTACACAACATTGATCGGGGGTCCATAAGCAGCATACTACTGTTTAAAAAATTAAAATGGAGTGTTTAGATGACGAATAAAGCTTAACACCATACACTTATACTAAAAAAATGAATCTAATGAATTAGAAGAAAAACAAAGTAAAAAAAAAAGGCGAATATGAGCTCATATTGTACAGTAGCTAATACACAGTCTACATCAAAGTTGGTCAACTGACATCAAAACAAAACGAATGAATCGGTCACATGTGTGCCGGTGTGCTTCTGCCGCCTGTGTTTGAGTACACATATAGAGACTAATAATTTCCCACGATTATACGGCGTGTGTAACCCCCTTCCTCTCACATTTGAAAAATATTTCCTCATTTCCACCCGCTTTTCTAATATTTTTAAAATCCATCATACAATTTTTTATTTTCATGCCCCTGTCGCCCTGTATCAGTTCTTTTTCTATTATATTTTAGGCCCCTTTCAGAGCTCCTAGGACAGTTCATAAGCCCTCGGGCCCTATAGGTGACGATCGTCACCATAATACCCCAGCCTGTCCGACACTGTGTATTCTAGGTAAAAGTATTATCTCTATTATTGTAAATTGCTGTATAATATGTTACGATAATGTGTATAATTTATTTATTCTGTAGGATAACCGGTGATTGTATAAAATTACCTGTCCATTTTGGAATTATGTGTAAAAACACAAAAATAAACAGAATAATTGGTAATTATATATAATGACCCATTAGTTTTGGTGAATGTAAGTAATCTCATTTTTTTTTCTTTTTATCAAACTGAATGCAGGCAATCGGAACTTTTTCAAATTCATACTTGTCCAAAAGTTTACATGATTTGCATTTCATTACAAAGTCGAGGATACATTAGAAATGATGTTTGTATTTAATTTTAATTTTGTGAAATAAACGTACACATTTCCTTATTAAGTAGGTTTTATATTAAAAATCGATTTATTAATCTTTGCGTCCTGAAACGATCTAGGGGTGGGAGCGGATATGTTTTTCATTTCATAACTCAAGGAAAATTTTGGCACTAATAACTCAAATTCATATTGTATATAAGCCAATTTCTTGTAACCACTGTACAGGTCGCAGTTTTTTTACAATAGTCACGAAATTTGAAGCCAACATTAGCACTTATCCTAAAAACTGACTTATTAATTTTATTATGGACTGGCTGTACCACTTCCGTTATGGCTATTTTTGTTTTTGTTTTGACTAAAAAATTTTCAATTTTTCACCAATAGCTACGAAATTTGAAACAAATATTCATTATGATTTATTACAACTTGCTATATAAATTTTTGT
Source organism: Ericerus pela (assembly GCA_011428145.1). Classification (NCBI taxonomy): domain Eukaryota; kingdom Metazoa; phylum Arthropoda; class Insecta; order Hemiptera; family Coccidae; genus Ericerus; species Ericerus pela. The sequence continues at coordinate 4,636,688 of WOFM01000005.1, forward strand.
GCGGATCGGTGGTACGGTACATCTGGTAACACTATTTTTGTTTTTATTTTGGCTATAAGATGCCTAATTTTGGGATAATAGGAATGTAATTCTGAACAAATATTTAATATAATATATTGATAACTTTTTACTGACTACATAATTTTATAATTTTCAAAAACCTACTTTTTCTCAGGGAACAGCTGTTGCGCTAGAGTTCTTACGTTATGGTAACACTGCTAAATTTGTTAAGTCAAGAAAACAACGAATTTGGTTTTATGTTAGTGTGCTAGTATGCGTGTGTTGAATCATGAATACAAAGAGTGCACACGCACACTAACAAAACAATTATGGTTTTTTGGTTTTGTTTACATTTTTTACTTTTCATTGCACATGACATCACGTTTTTACTATGTACCTCAGGTTAAACATTTCCAATGTTAAAAGATAAGCTGGGCAGCCTGTCAGCTAAATATTATTTTGAACATTTCTTAGAGAATCAGTGATTGTAAGTCACGCTTTAAATACTGCATTATAATTTACTCTTTTTCTCTTAAATAGTGGCACATGGGTATGGATAGTGTTAATTTTTATGCAAAAATACGTGATTTCTTTTCTAGCAAAGGTGGAAATAATGTATTTTTATTTGTTGGGATACGATTCCCTCACTACCTCACGAACACGTAACTGTACATTAATCAACACTGCATGTAACACATTATTATATTTATTCATTTTACATGTGGCAACACTGATCGCCAACATAATATTCTTTCCGCCACTGCTCGACGGAGAATGTTCTCCGTTCGTCAGTCGTTGTACTAAAGTCATCAATAAACCTTTTTTAAAGATGAATGTCCGTGCTTAATTTTCTTTGATGAATCGATCGAAACTCACTTCAACATTATTTAACTCACTTTGATTAGTTCCAGCGCGCCGGTTCCCAGGTAGCGCTACTTGATGACAACCTTTATAATTATTTTGATGTGTGTCTCATTACCTATTATCAGTCTCCGTATCAGTATGACAGATGACTAGTGATGTTAAATTATCGATATAATATCGATATACATCGAATTACAATTAGTAGTTTCCATTCCCACTGGGAGCGCTATAGTCAACAAAAAATAGAGGTGATGGTGTGTTATCAAAAATAGAGTTTGTTTGTTTATTACAGATTATATTAATGAGCCATTCACAGAATCCATTGCAAACAAACAGACCTATCCAAATTTTTGAACAAATTCTTGATGGTTTGTCGTGTCAATATTGTTTCTACATCTCTAAAAGGACATGTGTCTGCTTCCACACCAATATATTCAACAATTTGTAGATAAATAAGTTATAACACTTATTCCTTCAAGACAAAACTAAGAAAAATCAAAGAAAAAACTAAACTTACATAAGATTTACATCATTGATAACATACACCATTACCTCTACTTTAGATTGATACTTTCATGGAAACTCCCAATATCTTATGAAACAGAATTAGAAGCAAACTCACAGTCACTGTTATCACATAGGTATACAACAAAAATCGATATTTTTTGCAATGTAATTATGTTCTTCACCAGATCGATGCAATATTGTTTTTCGATATATTGATATTGAATAAAATACATGTTTTGGGAATTTTTTGGGCAACTTTTTGAAATTTTCTTTTTGTATTATGCCAGAAACCTTCTCGGAGTATACTTAACAACTTCCAAAAGTTTCATGGCCATCGGATGAATGGTGTAGTAATGCATAAAAGACAAACAGATATAATTCTTTTATATATATATAGATTAATTATTTTTTGGATAAAATGACAAAAAAAATAGTGGTACCAATAAAAATTGTCAAGCCGATCCGTGCCAATTCAACAGGTCAGGTCCCCTTCTTAGTATGACAAGAATGTTTGAGAAATTCTCTTCAATTTGTCGACAAATTAATGCCATTAAATGTACTCAAACTCATCAATAAATCAATGTTGTTCAATTCAAACAAATTAGTCAATGAATTGAAGAGAATTTGTGAGGAATTCTCTTCAATTTGTCGACTAGTTCATGTAAATTTAATTTAATGGCATTCATTCCTAAACAAATAGAAGAGAATTTGTGAGGAATTCTCTTTGATTTGTCGGTGAGTTTGCGTACATTTAATGGCACTAATTATTTGACAAATCAAAAAGAATTCCACATCAATTCTTTTCGATTCATCGACAAGTTCACATATATTCAACGGCATTAATTCATTGACATTAATTCGTCATTGAATCGAAGAGAATTTGTGAGAAATTCTCAAATTGTTGAAGAGGTCGTGTACATTTTACCAATGTCTTCAAATCACTTCCATTATCTGATAGTCTAGAACTCGAGTTTTGTATGGAAAATCTGGGTAGATCGGTTTCTCAAAAAAATGATCCAAAATTCGTATCAGAATTCAAAATAGAGCGAAACCAATCCGACTATTTGCTGAAGGCCAGGCATATGTTTCTATCAGTCGCATCCGCTCATTAGATGAACTCTAAATTCAAGAACTGGATTGTAGCAAATTAACTGGGAAAAAACCTTGCAATAAAAATGCAATTGCAGAAGTGGACATACTTGGAAAATTATGTTTTCATAAATAAGATAATAAAGTTTTGATTCTCAGATTAGTATGAATTATATTTCTTACTAGCATTTAACTTCAACATCCAAATACAGTAGGATACAATTATTTTGAAATTAAGATATACATCAAATTACCTATACATTTTTTTATTCTTAAAAAGTCAAAAATAAAATAAATAAATAAAAAATTTCAAGGATAGGCTTTTATTTAACTTAGTACTCTAAAAAGTAGAAAAATAATTTTTCATGACCTACTTAACTTATTTATTCTTGTAACACAAAATAAAAGCGCGGGGCAAAAGAAAAGAAATATTTCAATTAGAATACAAATCCAGTTGGTGGATGAAGGAAGACAGAACAATCCACTGACAAATGGTCTTAAACAAATAATTTGAAGGTTGTTGATTAGTTGTTTGATAATTTGGATATTGATAATAATGATTGATAATACACGTTACTGTAAGAATTAGGTCAGGATTGAGATAAATTTTAATTTATAATGATAGTTGAGCAAAGTCTGTAGGCTACTCATATTAATATTCAAAGTTTTTCAACAATATTTGTAGGTTTCTTTTTATACGAAGAAGAAAATATATAATGATGAGTCAAGTTTGCCCCGCGATTTTATTTTGTGTTGCAAAAATAAATAAATTAAGTAGGTCATGAAAAATTATTTTTCTACTTTTTAGAGTGCTAAGTTAAATAAAAGCGTATCCTTGAAATTTTTTTTTTTATTTATTTTATTAACACGTGAAAAGTATTTTGAAATGATAGAACAGGTGAAATTCGCAAAAAATTAGGGTTCCAGAAACACCGTTGTCCTAAATAAAGAAATATCTCTACGCGAGTGTGCAAAAAGTTCATCAATTATTGGAGAACAGAAATTTGAGTGTTTTATGTGCAAGATAGAGTGCCACACAAACTGATGTTCCTGCAAAACTAAAAGCCATTTGTATACCTCAAAATGCCATTCCAGTTTTTCTGGTACCAACAAACATAAAAATTCAACATTACCGTAGGTGAATATAACAGTGTACTAAAATTCATTTTTTGTGTATTATTTCATACAGTTACCAAATTTTTGGTAAATGTCTATATAATCACTGGTTACTCTATGAAATTTCATACATTTACCTAACTTAGTGTCCTAGTAATGGTAATTCTATATAATATTCGGTTTTTATATAGCATCACCAATTACACACATTAACTGTAACATAATTACAGACTACCTACGAGCTGCATTATTGCGTATAATTTCAAAATTATATCGAAAAGAGTTCAGAGCAAAGAATAATATGAAAAACAGTTAGTAGGTACCTATAACTGAGCATCTTACCTATGCGCGAAAAAAAGACGACAGCGATATGCAAAACTATTTGAAGAACGAAATTGAAACATTAAGTTGAAGGCATGCATACGTTCGTTGCTGTTTAGTAAATAATTTACTCATTCCGGCATTTCTTCAAGTGAAGGTAAGTGCGGATGAATGAAGTTTAAGGAAAATATTTGAAATAAGAAAAGGAGAAAATTAGTCAGTGTAATAGTAAAAGTTGACATCGTTCCTTATCTTCGCACAAAAAAAGCTCGAGTAAAACCTGTAGGTACTTAATACATGATACTAAAATTTAAATTATTCCAAAATATTTCGAAGCAATTTTTTCGTAAATTAGTAGTCTATCGATAAATTTAAAGTTGTTTTTCAAGTCGAAATCAATTAATAAATGAGACAAAGGGGAATGAAAAAATGAACTACTTATTCAACTCGAATTTTTTATTCAAAAAACGTAGGCCTATCGCAGTAATTATTTTATAAATTTTGACAAAATGAAACGGTATCAAAGTGTCAATATGAAAATTTTAATGAAATGACGAAGATCTATAATTATTCAATATTCTATCAACCGATTTTCAACGTTTTTCTTAATCGAAATTAAAGCTATAACAGCGAAAAAACTGATGGTTGCTTTTGAGTAATGTTTACCAAGTTTACTTGTAAACAAGGTATTGAAATTAACCTCAAAAAGGATTAGGGGTGGGGATGATGAAGATTTTCCGTTTCATGAAAACAGTTAACTATTGATACCATTTTCCTATTTTGACCTAATTTTTTTTATGCATATGAATGTAAAATATAAATATATATAATTTATATAAATTATGTATGTATATGTATGTAATGTGTGTATGTATGTGTGTATATTAATATATATATATATATATATGTACCGCCCACAATAAAATTTGTTTTCACGGTTTTGAGAAAATCACAAAAGGAATATGGGTGAAGTTTTCACAAAAAGTATGTAGTCTTATATTATAACATCAGGTCTTAGTAAGAGTTTGATACCTATTGGTTCAGTAATTTAAAAACTGCGAAAATACTGGAGTAATAAAAATATGTGGAAAAGTCATTCGTCCAGGATTTTGAAAAAACTACGAAAGGAGTAAGGCTTAAATTTCCATGAAATATAGTTCATTCATATCGTCTTACCCGTGACAGGAGTTTAGTGTCTATTGATTAAGCAGTTTCAGAGAAAAATGTAAAATAAAAACAATAATGCCGAAGAAAAGCGTAAGTCACGTGTATTGCTTGAAGTATCTTTTTTGTATTTACGGCGCAAAGGAATACGAGCGTCTTTTCTACATGGCATTAGTTTAGATTGCACTTTTTTTCTTTTTTTTTTTTACATTGTCGATTAAAATTGGCCTACTGAATTTACTAGGGAAGTATTGCTGCGCTGGAGTTTTGTTTTCATTTACCTGCGGCTGCGGTGAAACAATATATTAACTTGAATATTATATACTTCATAAGATTGCTTTTTGTTTTTTTTTCTGTTTTTTTTTTTTTTTCAATCAAGTGACTTTACAAAGCTACAATTTTATTCGTTCCGCAGTCTTGTGGAAATAAAATAATTATTAAGTGCAAGTTGTGTATGCTCAGAACATTCAGATTCATGTTTTTCTCCGAAACAAAATTAAATACCCGATGTTAGACTAGCATTAAATTATTTTTTTCAATTTAAATCCACTTCTAAAAAAAGGAGGATGTTATCAATCCAGTTCGTAGGTATACATGTTAATTTTTTATTTTTTTAATGTTTGTTTCAGCGTTTTAGCATAATTTCTCAACCTGGGCATCGATTTCGACGAACTTTTTTAAAATTGACAGAGGAAGATCTCATGGTGGTTTCATTAAATGTTTTTTAGAATCGATGTGGTAGTTTTGGAGTTATCTTTAAGTAAAAAACTGTTAGTTTTAAAGTAATATTACCCTTAACGCTAGAAACGAAAAAACATTATTGAAAAAAATTTGTTTCATCAAAACATCTTACCAACTTCAAAAAACGAATAAAAACGCTCTAAAAAGAGAAAAATAAAAATTTCTTCAGTAAAATCTACTTGAATTAAAATTAAAACGAAGAAGCATTATGGTAAATTAATAATTTTTTCAAAAAATAGAGCCCAGTTAAAAAAAAAAGAACAATTCCCTATACAGAGAAAAATAATCCTTTTAAAATTTTTCCAGCAATAAATTATGTCTAGGGACTGGAACTATTAAAGTCAGCGCTAATACAACAGTTTTATCATAAAATTTGGCAGAATTGCTAAATAAAGCCTACATATGGTAAGAAAAGACTCAAGATTAAATTAAAGCAAATTGGCCCATGATTAATTTGGTAGTAAATTAAATCAGCATTGCATTAAACAAATAATATTATGAAAATACATTCATTTTTTGCAGAAGAAACTGAAAATTTTAACTCTAAACACTACTCGAACATTGTTATATTTATCTTATTTTAATGACCGCAATCTCTTGATTCTTTGTTACAATAAAAACTGTTGACTTCACCCCCTTGATAGAATACGAATATTCATTCTAAACTAGTCAGTAGTCATAACATCGAGTATTTAATCTTGACACCTTCAACGTATTCAAACAAGATGATGAAGCAAAACAGTAAGAATTTTGACTTCATAGACCCCTACACCTTCTAATTAGCGCAGTATTGAAGCTCTTGTAGGGACTTTTTCGCGGTCAAGGTCAGAATCTGCAACATGGAGAACCTAATAATGCAATTTAAACCAATAATTGCCAGCAATGTGTTCCACCTACGAGTGCCAAGCACAACATCGTGGCCCAAAAAAGATCACCTCAAAGGATGCAAGTGACGTGCGGTTTTTAATTTCAGTTGACTAACGGCTGCATTTTATTGTATTTTCACAATTTTCCTATGTAAAATTCACACTATTACGTTCGTGGCCGTAGGAGGACCTGACCCCGAGACCTTTTGAAAAATCACCTATCCAGCGAATTTTGTTTTTAATGTGTCTGTTTTGTGTTGAGCACTGTAAGTCGGCTGTTAGTGTCTTAATAGTAGTAAACAGTAGCACGCCCACACCTTTTCTAGTCTCCGATTGGTCGTTTCAATAGGGGAAGGGAAAATATGCACCAGAATGAAAAGCTACCCCTAACCATAATTTGCTGTTAGTTACACCGGCTAAAAGATGATAAATATCAAAATGTTTCGATATCACTTATTTTAATACTGAGATTCAAAAACTATCGATATTATCGATAGGTTTGATAGTTTCGATAGTGTCCGGTCTTTCTTATATTCGGTTAAACACATGAAAAATAGGCGTGTATTCGGCTGAGGACTCATGAAGGATTGATGTGTAAACATGCGCACGCTCACAACCACACACCTACACGCCAACTAATACACAGAAACGGGAGTTACAATATTGTAAGACGTACGAGTTACACAAATCTGACAGTCGTAATTCTCATTTTAGCCCCTACCATAGACTGAGCGCTAAGATGTTTACACATTAAAAAACTAAAAATTATGTGCAAAAACATACAGAAGAAGTCTAAAAACAATTTCTCTGGTATGTTATAGGGTCAAAAAGAAAAAAAAGGTCAACAGTTGCCAAATTTGCTGAATTTATCAAATTGTAAACTATTGAAAGAAAAACTATCACAAAACAAAAGAAAAACAATATAGATTGTTACCAATATCAAGAATAATATCGATAGTATCGATAGTTTTCGATATTATGCCACCTCCACATGTTCTGGTAATGTGCCTTGAATGAATATTTTACATATTACACAATTTTTTTAATTGTAGCTAGGTATGAATGAATGAACGAACATCGCAGGAGTGAACTTGAAGATTTACCCTTTGAACGAGAGAAGAAAAAATATCAATAATCATAGGCAGCGTCATACTCTATCATCGAACACAAACAAATCGAGTGGAATTCGTAACACTCATAATATTGAAATTTGAAAAAATGGACCGAAAACACTTCAAAAAAAGTTTGTTTTGATATTTCAAATGTATGAAATCGCTGGTAGGTCCACGTTTTTCGAATAAGAAGTTCGGGAATTGATTTATTTTATCTTCTTCGTCTCATTGGTTGGATTCCTAGCGATAGGTTATTGCACCTACGTTTAAAATATTTTCAATCAATTTATTCACTTTTTATTCAAAAAACGTGGACATATCAACAATTTTATAAATTTTGACAAAATAAAATTGCGTCAATACGAAAATTTCGATAAAATGAACATCTTACTGAACATTCTACCAGCCAATATTAAATATTTTTCTTGATTAAAGTTGGAACTATTGCGTAGGAATTGTTGATTAAATAGTTTTGACTTATTTTTTTTTTATTACTCAGTTTGCCTGTCTTGCAAACGGGGTATTAAAATTGACCCTACAAAAGTGTTAAGGACGGGGATGATGAAAATTATTCGTTTCATGAGAAAAGAAAACGATTGGTGGGCAACCATTTTCATATTTTGACTTATTTCTTTTTATGTATAACATACAGTATACCTATAGGAGTATGCATATACAGTATACCTATATAGAAAATAACAGGTCGTGACTGAATTTTTTTTATTATCTATACTCATTCAGCTATGTAAGGATGTAAGTATATCTTACTTCTTTTTTCCTAACAATAGATATTTTTGATTGAGGGCAATTTACTTTTTCATTTTCAGTTTGTCATATTGCCTGTTGATTTGAAAAAAAAATTTTTTCAAAATATTTTGGTAAACTATTATGCAGAGTTTATGTGTTTGGTAGTGGACATCATGGTACATAAACGTTTGCGCCCTTCAATTTGATTTTCTCCAATTTTACAGTCCCTTAAGAACAAAACTTTGTACAATAAAAAGTTTAACAGCTTTTTACTCCAAAACTATTGCGCCTATAAAAAATGTGTATATAATATAATTTGTAAAAAATTTTACGAGAAAACTTTTTACTAGAAATAAAATTTTCTGTGGGATTGACTTTTTAACAAACAAATCGCAAAAACTACATGAAGTATGTTTTAAAACATACTGTGGGCTTAAGGGGAAAGTATCAACTTGAGAAGTTGCGAATATATACGATTTTATATACATAGTTCGCCCTCTAATGAAATAATTATTTAAAGGGCAAAACATTATCTTCATTTTTTTCTGAGAAAAAGAGGGTTGGTAATATGGCGGACTTTTTGTTCAGTCATACTGCAAAAAATATACCACTTTACCTGTAAATATATTCATATAATTTTATTGTATATACCTACATATATACATCACTATAGTAAACATACGAGCCATTAATTTGTTTATTAAAATTATTTCACAAAATTATTTTCCGATATTATTTGGCCAATTATTCCCTGATATTCTATGTGCATGCACCATTACCCCCACAGCCACACACAGACAAAAAAAAATCTTCGTTAATTCCTCCAAAACAACGAATTCTACAGTGTTACCTATAGGTATGCCAGAAAAAACCCAGGACTGGCCCAAGCCAAAGCCCCACTCAACAGCGCTTCAGGGCTTGTATATATTATATATATACAGCTATTTCTACAATTATTTTTGTCTGTGGCACTGTAGTAAATTTTAGCAAGAACCTTTTTTTAGAAAAAAAATTTGCTCCATATCATTAAAATTTTCACTATAATATACTATTTTTCATTGAAAAACCTTTCTCCTTCATAGTGATCCTAGATGCATAGAATCATTAGAAAAAGAGAAAAGTAAGCTAATGATGAATTCTGATAATACAACTTTATCATAATACTTACAGGTTGGTCCATTTACTACGCAATATACCACAGAGCTCGTCAGTTTTTTCCACTCCATGGAAAAACGTTAAATCACGAATATATTTTTAGCAATAGGTGTCTGCATAAGCACCACTGACATTGGCCCTAAAATTTCTAAGTCTGAAATTATGACATTATTAGGCCATCCAGCTACTTACTCTCATCGCCCCTTCACCATTCTGTCTAAATTAACCCTATCAGTCACCCTCTGCTTATCACCATCCATTTTAACATAACATCCATATCAATAAACAATGAAAATTTCCGATAAAATATGAAGTATATAAACAGATTAATAAGTAATAGATGAAAAGATAAATAGATAAATACATATATATTTGTGTTAATTTTATGAAAAATATTATTTTACGGAGATATTTTTCTCATTAAACCTTTTTTTTTCGAGTAAAATTCAAAATACAGCAAAACAGCCACGTATGTTTAGCCTCCCGAGGGGTTGCTCGAGGGATAGAGATGAGGTTTTTTTCAACGTACTCAGCGAAGGTTCCCTCACATTTTCCACCAATAACACGTCTTTGCTGGAAATTATTTCAATTTTGAATACATAATTCTCCTGGGATGTAAAATGGATACAGTAGAGGGAAAAAGCAGTAGTGCCAAATATTAATCGATTATTTGTACAAATTTATTAAAAATTTTTCCTCTGATTAATCACAATCGATTATTGCATTCCATCAAAAATAATCAAAAATAATCGGTACTTTATTATTACAAATTTCACTGATTCGTGATTATCAGCAAAAAATGAAAATTGTTTGCAAATGCCAATTACCAATCAGAAAAAATTTGTAAAATTGCACTCACGTCGAAATTTTGGTGGCATTATAGTAAGTTAAATCACCATGAATCAATGATGTTGATTATAAATCGATTTAATCGAATAATTAATTTTTTGAAGCCAATTATTGTTTGAGACCACCAATCCTCTTCCCCTCACACTTCTGCGAACGCTCCACTATCTTGTGCTTTATATTTTTACATCTTTGTTTGTGACAACACTGTTAAACTATTCTGCCGCTCACTCGTTTATCTCCGTACATACTTGTTTATCTCACTTATTCTGTACCTTATACATTATTCACAGTTCTGCTGTAAATACACACACGTCTGAGATGTTACTTCGAGTACATCTTTATTTCTTCATGTAATTCAGCTACTTCATCGATTCACAACCTCTATAATTATTACGGACAATCGATTATTTGTAAAATAAACGTTCGATGACGATTAATCGATTGATTATTTTTCAATAATCTTCATCACTGGAAGAGAGCGATAAATCAACACACTCACTGATCGCCTTTGCATGTTAACAAACTCATGTGGTCTTCTACTCCTTCACACTTCAGATACAACAAAGGAATGAGGAATCATAATTGTTAATAGGATGATCAAAACTGCCAAAAATTGTTTGTCCGAAAAAAAAATAAAAATCCTCTTAGCGAATTACGCATTAAGTAACCATTCATACATAATTCATACGAATAGCTACTAACAATGTAATCTGTCAACGAGTGCCAAGCACAAAATTGCAGCGCAAAAATATTACCATATAAATATAATTATGATGAGTACCATAAGTACAGCTGTCTCCCTAACAAGAGAGAAACTCATGTAGACTGTTACTTTGAATCCGCATTTTAATCATATTGGAGTAGATAAAGGAAAGGTTTTGGGTTCTGATCCCCCCATCTCTGAAAACAAAAACGTAACTTACGAAAATAACATACCGGGTGGTGAATAAAGGAGATTACGGGGATCTGAATCCATGATCCCTTGGCCAACAAAATAAAAAAAGTTTGAAATCTTAAAATAAAGTGGTTTGTTAGTTTTGGTGATTTTTGTGTTGGGTGAAAGGTTTGCCCGTAGCCAATGCCATGGCAGAAACTTGGTTGACAGGTTCGCTTTCCTTGTCTAGAGAAAAAATAAATAAAAGAAAACACAATTTTTGCCATTTTACGTATTTATACCAGAAATAGAACAATTTTTCAAACAAATTTTTACATCTTAAGCAAAATGCAAAAACCGTTTTTCAGGTGTTTTCCGACTTATTAAAAAGTCGCCTTGCTTAAAATATTACTTGCCTTGGTACAAACGAGTGGCTGGCTATGAATCTAGTGAAAGGGTTTCAGAAGAGACCACTAAAAATATCTGAACACCATCCTACGACGGAGCTCTCCAGACCCTTATTATAGCTGAGGAGACAAATTTAAAATTATTGCAAAAAATGTTGCAACCTATCTAAATGGTCGATACTTACGAAAAAAACCAAAATAAATGATTGTTTTTTGCTGCATTATTCGGCTCATTTCCAGAATACATCGTCAAAAATTACAGTGAAACTTCGTTAACCTCGATTTTCGATTGTTTTCCTTCTTAAGAATAGTTTTTTCAAAATTTGATCAGTACCAATAATGCTATTTTTCAGTTTCAATATGTGCACTATGATTATAGCTGCTCTGTAGTTGAGTATCCTGTAAAAAAACAAACAAAACAAAAATAAAATAAAAGTAAAAACCAAAATACTCCCTGTAGGTAAGTATTGAAGCTACATTAGTTAAAAAATCTTAACATCAACAATATATGTCGGACAAGGAGACGTGAACATATGCATCCTACACCCTCCTGGAACTAACTGGGTAAGAGAAAACAAAATGAAGAGTCGACTAAGATATTGGCCGAAACTGTACCGATCCAAGATAAGTATTAAAATGGAAATGCAACGCAACGGTCAAATACAGGTATTTGTAAAATTGGCCTGGTCATAAACACAACCTGGTCAGAAATACGATCAACCGTCAAGAATACGAATCATCATCTGAATATTTACTATCTCGCAGATACTGATACGCACACTTCATATAACCTCACTCAGTGATTCGAATTGATAAGATCGTTCAACTACAGGGTGGTTGCATTAGTTGCGGTGTGGTCACATCTTGAATACTGCATATTGTCCCAGATGACATACCGTAACAGCCAAAAGACTATTCCTCTGAAAGAGAAGTAATGAATATTGATATCCGAAAATAAAGTTACATAAAAGTCATGTAAAAAGTATAACAATATCTCACCAGTTAAACGCTGCACAGCAGTGCACTGTATACGTTATACTCCAAAAAAAAATGAATTGAAACTAATCGATACCTATTATTTTACTACTGGGTCAGCTATAAGGCAATGTCGTGTGACGTCACAATTGAAAACATTATCTCACTGGTGGCTAAAACACATGAAAAACATTGTAAATATTCGAATTTTTGGTTATAATTATCTTAAAACGAGCGATAGCTACTTATTCAACATAAATGGAATTTTGGAGGAGGCTTCAGCGAATAAAAGATGCCAAAGATCAAGAAATTTGAGCCCTTAGTAGCCGAGAGAATTGAAGATGAATATGAAATCGTACTTCAAACTGGTGTTTTTGAGTGGTATTATTAGTAGTCTTCAGAATTAAGTGCACGGATAACATCAAATTAAATCATTTTCTCAGCTTCTAAGCACTCAAATTTCTTATTCGTTAGCTTACTTTATTCTTTGGAGCTTCTTCTATGTTTTTATTTATGTCGAACAAGTATACATCTCTTGGTTTAAGACAGTCTGTTAGAATCAACAGTTCGTATATTTCCATGCTTTTCAGTACTCTTCATAAATATTTAATCACCCAGTGAGATTACTGATCAGAATTGTGACGTAAACGACATTGCCTGATAATTACAACCGTGTTCCCACATTATTTTGTCTCATCGAACAGAGATAATTAATTCAAATTTCACTTCTGCTTTACCTTGTGTGTTCTCTTTTGTTACTATTTTATTTTACTCATCCCTAAATTTTTTCAGCCATGTATATGTAGATCGATATGGAAAAAAGGGCTGAACTTGAATCTTAGTAACAGGTTAATATACTTTGTCCACATTAAGAAAGTATTGTCTGTTTTTTTGAAACTACTACAATAATACAAAATTTTCACCAAACTTGTTCATATGTATCAATCCCTTATACAAATTTCAGCCCTATTCTGCAAGTAGTTTTCTCGCAATATTAGAAAAACTGCACTAGGGATCTTTTATTGATATATTTTTTCAGTTTTCGACGTTTTTTGTAAATATTACCAAACTAATAGTTATAAAATTTACATCAGACTTTCTCCTGTATGAACTTCATCCGCCATTGAAATTTCAACCCCATTATTACCTACAGTATTTTCCTCAGAACCCTGAAAAAAACTTCTTTTACCAGGAATTTACGCTGAACCAATAAACACCAAACATTAACTTCTTTCAGACATTCTCCTATATGAGTTCTGCCTTTTCTGAGAATTTCAGTTCCATTCCTTCTACCATTTCCTCAAAATCCTGAAAAACCACTTTTCCATGAATTAATTATTCTCGAATTTTCTCTGAAACTACTGAACAAATAGGCACCAAACTTCTATCAAACATGTACCTATACGTATAAGGACAATATTTTGTGAAAATTTTAGCCCAATCCCTTTTGTTGTTTTCTCAAAATCCTGGAAACACTACTTTTCCAGGAGATGTTTGTTTTCCAGTTTTATCAAAAACTACCAAACCAAAGATACAAAACTTCGTTCAGTTCTGTTCCGATATTATGACTGCATTTCTTGAAAATTTCAACCTTTTTCGATAAGTATTTTTCTGTAAACCGTGAACCTAAAATTTTTCAAATAATTTTTTTTTTCTCAGAAACTACTGAACTAATGAGCATCAAACTTCTATCAGACTTGCAGTTATATAAGGACAAACTTTCGTGAAAATTTCAGCCTAATCTTTTCTGTTGTTTTCTCAAAACCACTTTTCAATAATTTGTTATTTATCAAGTTTTCTCGAATACTACTGAATCAATAGGCACTAAATTTCTTTCAGATTTTCTCCTTTATGAGAAATATTAAGTCAAAATGAAAAAATAATACCAACCTTTTTTTTTCTCATGAAACTGATAATTATCATCATTCCCACCCATAACTTTTTTGTGAGATAAATTTTAACCATCCAGTATCAAGCAGATTGGGTAAAAATAAACAAAACAATTAACTGGAGAATAATTTTCAAAAATTAATGCTATTGGTAGGAACTTAACTTACCTACTTATAAAATTATAACCATTTATGTAGAAACGAATATCGGCTCCATATCGTTAAAATTTTCATTATTTAGCATTTTTCCTTGGAAAACCTCGTGTTTCATTAATATTTTCCTTCATAGTGATCCTAGATCACCTAGAATCACTGAAAAAAAAACAAAAACTAAACAAATGATTTATTCTGAAAATACAACTTATCATAATATAGCCACCACTAAAACTGCCGTAAATTTTCCTAGTCCAAAATTATGACGTCATCAGGCCATCCAGCTACCTACTGTCACTACCCCTAGCCCATCTCGCGCCCCCTGCCACCACCATCCATTTTAACATATCCATATCAATAAATTAATGATGAAAATTGGCGATAAAACAACACATTTAAATAGATAACAAAATAATAACCTAATAGATGAACAGATAAACATATCTTTATTAAGAGGCAACGCAAAAATGAAAAGCAAAGCTGACACGTAGGGACAAATCATATCCTTGTTAATATTTTTTACTGTCAAATTTTTTTCATAAAACCTCTCACCTTCTAGTAAAATTGAAAATACTATAATCTGTCACGCATGTTCAGCATCCAGAGGGGACCTTCGAGGGTTAGAGGTGAGGTTATTTTCTCGCACATAACCTTCTCATGTAAACAATCATATATGGTCGTTTACTCCCTCACCATTCATTTACAACGAAAGAATAAAGACTTTGCAGTTGAATTCAATGAATGACACAACTAAACAGGATGACCAACACCGAGTCGATAGTTTGTGTTTTGAAAGTGTCTGTATATCCTTTCTGCATTTCACCCATTAACTGCACATTCAAACATGTTTCATACGAATAGCTACCAGCAGTGTAATCTGTTAGCGAGTGCCAAGCATAAATTTGCGATGTAAAAGTATTATCGAAAGTATACATATATCACTGGGTAGGATTCACGGGTTGCAAGCGAACCCTACAACCATAACTGAAGCGAAGTGGGTTAACCCCAACAAACCCACACCCAAACAAAAGTATCTGGGCCTCCTAACACATGATAGAAGTGTAACTGCGCTATTCAATAAACAAATCCGAGGACGTAGCACCCAGTAAAATAGTAAAAACGTTTCATAATCAACCCTTTGTCAGTTATAGGGGTCGAAATGACGGATTCAATCTAAAAAATTAATTGCAAATTTCAACTCGGTGCCTCAAAAAACGAAACAAACGATGTATCGGTCACTTTATTAGGAAAAAATTATTCTAACCCTTTCTTGGAATCACAGGAGGCCCTATAAGCAGTTTTATCCAAAAATGAACTGAAAATTTGAATTCGGTGCCTCAAAAAACGAAACCAACGATGTATCGGTCACTTATTTATTTATATTTGTTTTATTTATTTATTTACCTATTCATTCAGATGGCAGTCTGAGGATATTATGGAACTCGTCGAGAAAAATACAGTACACTATTAGTAATTCCGGACTTCGTGATTTTAGTGTCTGGAAAGATTGATGATGTCATAATTTCATTAGCAGCTAGAAAGGATGATGACGTCATAATACGTTTTTTTGGTAACATTTTTTTATGGTACCCCTCTTTGAAAGAGGTTTTCCATCAAAGATAGTGGGCCGATTTTAGTGGCCACTGGGGTCGTACTGGATGGTTGAGAAGATGTGGAACCCTCTTTTACGATTGATATATCCACGCCCTTGTGCATTTTTTATTGGAATAATATTGAAAATTATTAACGGAGTTTAGGTCGTAGACGTTTGAAATCAGCTGCCATCAAATTTCTAATCCAAGATAAAGTCTGTATTTCGTATAAGGCTACTATGCAATCGACAAATTCAGAATAAAAGGCTGTGATTGGCCAACCCATTATCCACCATATCTAACCCCTCCACACCCAATCACATCATGTAACGCCAGATTTACGGTTTTATGGCAAATTTAGAATTTAAAAAAAAACTTCAACGCAGCAGTACTTCGCTAAGAAATCCACTTTGCAAATTTTTATCTTTCTACAATATGAGAAAAAAATACTTTAATGCAGGAATGACGCTCGTAACCTCATGCGCCGTAAATAAGAAAAATATACTTCGAGCGGCACAGTCGATTTGCTTTTCTTCTGCAATTTTTTATTTTTATTTTTCGATTGGAAACTGCTTAACCAACAGACAACAACCTCCCGTAAGACATAGTTCTATATAAAGACTAACTTTCAGGAAAATTTCAGCTCTATTCTTTCGTAGAATTTTCAAAACCGCGAACACAAACTTTTCTCACGAAATTTTTTATTTTCTAATTTTTTTTGGCAAACTACTGAACTAATACCAAACTTCTATCAGACTTACACATTCATAAGAACAATGTATGGAGAAAATTTCAGCCTGATCACTTTCGTAGTTTCTTCAAAATCCTGAAAAAACCATTTTCATTTTCTTCCATTTTTCTCGGAAACTACTGAACCAATAAGCAACAAACTCCTATCAGACCTGTTTCCATACAAGAACCACCTTTTGTGGAAAATTTCGACCCTATCTCTCTCGTAGTTTTCTGAAAACCGTGAACAAAAAATTTAGACGATACATACATAACTATGAATATGTATTTTTGAGAAAATTGTAAGATGAATAGGGTTGAAATTTTCATGAGCGATAGTTCTCATATATTGGAGTAGGTTGAAAGAAATTTGTTGCCTATTGGTTAATTACTTTCTGAGAAAACTGGAGAATAAAAATTACTGAAAAAATTTCGTATTTGAGGTTTTGAGAAAACAATCAAAGAAATAGGGCTGAAATATTTACAAAATATGATGAAAGAAATTTGGTGCTCATCGGATTGGTCATTCTTGAGATATCTGGAAAACAAAAAATTCCAGGAAAATTGGTTTTTAGCAATAAAACATTGATGTACCTACCGGTATTTTTGTTAAAGATATGGATAACTGTCGATATTTTTTTGTAATTTCTTCACTTGATATTAGCAATGAAATATTGATATATCGATATGTTTGTCAGATATTTGGGACCACAAATCCTCCTCCCCTTTCACTCCTACAAACACTCGAATATCTTTACCTGTATACTTTTCTACCTTTACTCACAGCTACACTGACACACTATTTCGCCACTACTCATTTATTTCCGTACATGTTTGTTTACCAATTACACTTTATACCATGTACATAATTCACAACTCTGCTGCAATTACACACACTTCTGAGACGTTACTTTGAGTACATCTTCATTTCTTTTAAACAATTACTCTACTGCATCGATCCACAACCTCTATAGGGTATACATAACTATCGATACAAATATCGATAACTATTGATACTGTAGAGACCACCAATCCTTCTCCCCTCTCACCCCTGCGAACACCCGACTACACTCACAATATAGTTTTATATTATCACTCGCAGCTACAATGTAATACTATTTCGCCGCTCACTCGTTTACCTTCGTACATCTTCGTTTATCTCACTCAATCTGTACTTACTCTCATCATACATGATTGTTGTAAATACTCACGCTTCTGAGACGTTACTTTGTGTAAATCTTTATTTCTTGTTACAATTCTTGATCTCTCTCAGTTCACAACCTTTATAAATAGAAATAAATATCAATTACTATCTATATTATTTTACAATGTTTTTAAGTAATTGGAATCCGGATTTTTTTTTTCTTTTGAATTACAGATGAAAATTGGCAAACTGGGTTTTCTAGGGAAGTATTGCTGCGCTGTAGTTTTTCATTAAACCTAATTAGTACTGGGCAACTTGTGCCAGTAATTTTAGAATTTTTAACTAGCCTAAACTCGATTGGGCTCATTGGAAAATTGCTATTTTCAGATTAATTGAAACATTTTTTTTCTCGTTTTTTCGGTTGCCGGCTTTTGCCAAAATATCAGCTATGTTTGGAAAATGACGAATTTTCCAAAGGGACTACGGCATAATATATTATATCCTACGTATGCGCGAACTTTGTCTAATAGTGTCGGTTGATTCTCAAGTTTTTCTCTAAAATTAATTTCACCATTGACTCATCATTTTAGTAGATGGAATGTAAAATAATTTATTCTTCTTTTTATTTAAATTTATACTGGTCCCATAACTTTCAGCTACACAATTTTATTGACAATTGGCTACAACATGCGTAGTTTTTATATTGTGTTTAGAGTGTTTGATGAGACTGGTCTCAAACCAGGAACCATTCGAATGACCCACGAGCGCCTACATATATTATGTTACACCAACCAAACCCCTTAAATCCATCTTTATTCAATCGTTTAGCTCACAATATATAAAGAGAAAGATCCATTATTGGAGCTAATAAAGTAAATTAAAAATGGGATTATGGAAGCTGGGATCCCTCTACCCAAGGCCAAAAAACAAAAATCCTGCTATGGTAAAAAATTGTTTTTATTCGTTTATGGGACTTTTGCGTTGGTGGGGGGCAAGCCTGTAGCCAGCACCAAAGCAGACGACACTTTGCTAACAAAATCGCTTGCCTTGTCTGGAGGGAAAAAAACTTTTGGTCATTTTACCTTTTTGTACCAGTAATAAAACGATTTTTCAAATTTTTTCATCTTAAGCAAAATGCAAAAACACTTTTTTAGGTGTTCTACTCGGATAAAAAAGTCGCCTTGCTTGACATATTACTTGTATTGGTACAAACAAGTGGCCGTCTAGGGTCTAGTGGAGGGAAGTTTCAGAAGAGACAACTAGAAATATCTGAACACTATCCTACGACGAAGCCGTCTACGCCATTATTATAACACCATAACTGTGAAAACAATTTTGAAATTATTGAAAAAAACGTTTCAACCTATCTAAATGGTTGGTACTTAGGAGAGAAACCAAAATAAATGATTGTTCTTTGACTCATTATTCTGCTCATTTCCAAAATGGATTGTCAAAAATTACAATGAAACCTAATTAACCTCGTTTTTCATTGCGTTCCTTATTTAGAATGGTTTTTTCGAGATTTGATCAGTACCAATAATGCTATTTTTCAGTTTCAATATGTATACTATGACTATAGTAGCTCTATAGTTGCGTATCCTGCAAAACAAAAAAATAAATAAAAATAAAAACCAAAATACTCCCTGTAGGTACCTAAGTATTGAAGCTACATCAGTTGAAAAATTACAGCATCGAAAATTTATGTCAGACAAGAAAATATCAAGATATGCATCCTCCACCCCTCCAATAATAACTATGTAAGAGAAAACCTGATAAAATTTTTATTAATGATGAAAACTGAACTAAGGTATTGATCGAAATTGCATTGATCCAAGATAAGCATTAAAATGGAAATGCAACGCAACTGTCAAATATGTTCGTAAAACTAGCCTGGACATAAATACAACCAGTCCTCAAGAATGAGATGTAGTATATAAATATTTTCCATCTCGCAGATACAGAGACTAACATTTCATAGAACTTAATGATTCGAATTGATAAGATCGTTCAACTATCGGGTGGCTGCACCGGTTGCGACGTGGTCACATTTTTTATTCTGTCCCGAAAGACATTACCGGAACAGCCAGAAAATTGTTCCTCCCTACGACGAGATGAATATTAATATCCTTAAAATAAAGTTTCAATAAGGCCATGTAGAAAGTACAACAGTATCTCACCAGCGAGTATGAGGCACACTGCCCGCTGCACAGCGGTGCACAGTATACGTTATACTCCAAAAAAAAAAAAAAAAAAAAAAAAAGAAATGAAACTAATTGATACCTATTGTTTTACTACTCGGTCAGCTATAAAACAATGTCGTGTGACGTCGCAACTGAAAACTTTATCTCACTGAGTGGCTAAAACACATGAAAAACATTGTGAATATTCGAATTTTTGGTCATAATTATTTTAAAACGAGTGATAGCTACTCATTCGACATAAATGGAATTTTAAGGTCGACTTTGGCGAACGAAATACGCCAGAGATCGAGAAACTTGAGCCCCTGGAAACCGAGAGAATTGAAGAAGAACGTGAAATCCTTCATCAAACTGGTGTTTTCGAGCAGTATTATTAGTGGTCTTCGAGGTTAAGTACACCGATAACATCAAATTAAATCATTTTCTCAGCTTCTAAGCGCTCAAATTTCTTATTCGTTAGCTTATTTTATTTCTTGAAGCTTTCTCTATAATTTCATTTATTTCAATCAAGTAGCTATCTCTTGGTTTCAGACAGTTAGGATCGAAAAACCCTATATTCCTAAGCTTTTCAATGCTTTTCACGAGTATTTGTAGCCAGTTGCACAGGTAGGTATGTTCAAAATCTGTGAATATTTTTTTATATTTATTATTCCAGCATAACTTTTTACCTTGGACACCAATTTTGATGAACTTCCTCTTTTTAAATAATAGATGATAATATTGTCCCGTTTTATTTGCAAGTAAAATTTTGTTAGCCAACAAACGATACCTACATATTGAAGCGATAAGTTGGCTTCAAGTTATCAATATGTTTGAAAGAGGTTATTATAACTTTAATTTGTGTATTTCGCTTCAAATTCCATCAACTCTTATAAATACAATCCAGAGCAATGTTGTTACATCTCATTTCTTAATGCACATTAACAAAGGTTTTCTTTTTTTTTTTCGATGTAAAATAACTCAGTAAGTACCCACCGCGACCACCGAAGTTTGTTAAATCGTTAAAGAGGAGATACTGGACTTTTGAGTAAAGCTTCTTAACGAAACCGCTGTTACAGCTCGATAAATTGTAGGTTACGACTACACTTAAAAGGCTATGTCCGACGCGATAAAAACGTTCGTAAGTTTTTCTTTTTTTTTTTTTTCTTTATTTCGCCTCTTCTGTATATAGGATTATACATAAGTGAGGAAACTGAACAACGTATTGCATGTAAACTGTAGTCAACGATTTCTGCGACCCTCGTTCTTTCATTCGCAAAAAATCAAATAAAAACGTATCATAATTGTAACATGTTTACACAAAAACACGTACTCACTCAATATAGAGATAAAAGTTACTTACTGTAGGTATGTATATACTTATATGAACGCTTATCCGTATCATTATTTACGAGAAAAAGTGATGTTTATTAAATCAAAAATATTTTCGTACAAAACTTTAGACTAGAATAGGTACACACTATCGTAATCACTTACATTTAGCATGGTAGCGTTCCAGTGCCATGCATAATTTCATTTCGAAGTTAATACCTAACGTGGT